>OZ034974.1:44320002-44895002 GCA_964030785.1 Siderastrea siderea
ATTAACAAAGCAAACGAATGAGCATCCCTCACAGCCTGCGGAAAGATATTTGAAATCTGACAATGAGGCAATTAAACAGTTAAAAGTGATTGCCACAGAATCATCAGATTCTTTTTGTTATCTTTGTTCTTATATTTTTGTTCATTGTGCAGGTGCATGTTAACGAAGATCGCGGCCTTGATTTAGAAGTAAGTTAAATTCTTGGTTATAGCTTGGTTATAGCTACATCAATATATAATATATATCTAGTGTTAGGACCTCTATGTAAACCACTTTTTAGTGATGGAGCTTCCTAATAAAAGATTGTTATTATTATTATTAATTAAGTTGAAGGTCCATACATGTACGTTTACTGTCTTATTACTATTAGGGACAAGTAATTAACAGATACGAATAGAACACCGCAGAAGGAGACCATAAAGACCCTAATTCAGATGTGAGTAGTATTCAAATTCCTCTTTAATACTAAGGAAATGGTTGTTGATGTTTTGAGGCAAAGCCAAATTCTTTTGATTATTAGGGACACGTAATAAAGAGGCATCAAGAGATCACCGCAGATGACGAGCATACCCAAGAATTTCTTTCAAGTACCCATCGGAACTGTAAAGGTGTAAAACCCAAGGTAGGTACCTGTTGATGGCATTAGCGATTTAAAAATACTGACTACTGTTCCTTACCATCCCCAAAGAACTAAGTTATAATACGGCCCAATGAAAAAACAAAGAAACAAACAAAAACAAAACAAAAACTAGTCCCGTAAAACTTCAGTAAGGTTTTGACATCAGTATTTTTCTTTTAACAGATTATTGACAATTTTCCTTCAAACCGTGAAAGCACTCTAGACGACGATACCCAAGGTGAAGAAGAAATCAGTTATTTGGAGGATAAGACGAGTTCGAAGCACAACGAAATAAAAGAGCCGCACTTAATACCTCATTGCATCGAATGCCAGATGGAAGATGCTGTCCGGTTTTATTGACTCTCACTTTAAACATGGGAGGATATTTCCAACAGGCAACAGTCCTACTATCTCAAAAAGATGCGAGAGATTGTCACAACTACTTGAACTGTTATTACACCTGGCCAGGAAGGAAAAGATTGGAAGGTATTTCAAGAAAGGGAATTTGCCAACTATGTACAGTCAATGCCCGCCTCAACTAAAAACGTGGGAGACAGAACTAGTTGATGCTTTTGTGGAGGCATACAGGCAAGCAGAAACCTCGCAAACAAGGCAGCAGATTCTTTCAATATTTTCAGGTTCATTCTCAAAGAAAGAACTGAAGTTAATGCTTCCCGGTATTATCAAGTGGAAAATCGATCAAAAGCGGTGACATGCCACAACCATTGGAACAGGCCAACTGTCATTCCCTCGGCCAATACATCGCACTAGACTAACCCCGTAAAAACCGAGCATTTTCTTGATTTTATTTCAAGACTTTCTCTTCTTCAAGACGTTTCTTTTGGAACAAAAAAAGCTAAAACTTGACTCAGAAGAGGAAATAATTTTAAATGTCATAAGAAAACTGATTCCCTCCAGAATAGTGAAACAATACCTGTCTTTCTGCAATGAAAACGGATTTGAGCCTGCTGGAGAAAGAACATTATTTAGGAATCTCGAGGTTTGCGAAGCATCTTAGAAGAAGTCTTTACAAGGACGACTAGATATCGACAGAGGTTGAGAAGCTTTCGACACTCTAGAAGAAGCTTTGGCAACATTGGAACAAAATGGTGTCGATAGTCAGTGGTCAAACGAAACGAGATCGGATTTCAAGAATGGTAAGCGATACCTAACAAACGACTATCAAACTCACATTGGCTGTGACGAAAGGTGCCCTGTTCACTGTCTCAGCTTCAGTTTAAGTGAACCAAATGAACCTTGTCTTTCATCGCGCTGTGATCACGAACACGACCTCGAATGCGATAGATGTTTGAATCGCAGTAACACCTTGCAGCAAATACTTGATAAAGTATCGGATTCGGACAATACTCTCACTGATACTCAAAGAGAACGTATTGAGTTTGAGGTGCGTCATGCTCTTGAAAGCACACATGCGTGGAAAGCCCAATTACTGAGAACCATAAATCAAGAAAGAGCCAAACACGATATCGTCTATTTTAGACAGAGAAAGCATTATGGTTGTCCTAGACTGGGCAATGGAATTTTTGCCTCTTAAATTCAGAGAGCAGATGACGGACTTCTTTGAAAAGAAAGGGAAGAATTGGCACGTCACTTGTGTTATTGAAAAGAACGAAGACGGAAACATGGTGGTGGAAACGCTAGTTCATGCACACGAAGTTGGTTTGCAGTTGCGTCCGTCTGCGAGTACGTGCTACTTGTCACGGTCAAAGAAGAAAGACCTAGGGTCAGGAGAGCATTTTTCAGATCAGACAACGCAGGTTGCTACCACAGTGGGCTGTTGCTGGTTAGTTTGAGAGACATAGGAGCTCGAGTCGGGATTGACGTAAAACGATGTGACTTTTCAGAAACCCATTCTGGGAAGGGGATATGTGATAGAAAAATTGCATCGATGAAGAGTCAAACGAGAATCTATGTAAATGAAAAGTACGATGTTCTTGAGTCTTGTTGGGGGGGGGGGGTAAGAGGTTGCCGTATTGCAGTTGTGAAAGTCAATGCTGGTAAGCAAACTGGAATTGTTACATGGGACGGTATAAGCTTTTACAGCAGCTTACGGTTTGAAGATACAGGAATTCGAGCATGGCGTGCATTTGGTGTGGGAGAGGGTCGTCTATTTCCTTACACAGATCTGATGAAAAACCAATAAGGAGAAACGGGTCTGCGAGTTATTCAACACTTTTCTTCAAAATCCATGCCGTTAGGCTTCGTGACATACAAGGTCTAAGCTAACCCTCAAAATCTTCAGTTTGCTTGTGAAAAAGTAGGCTGCATCAAAGTCTTTGCAAAGGAGTTTTAACTTCAGAGTTACATGGACACTGAGCGTCACATCAGAGCTGTCGAGTGTGAGTCAACATACGACCGCATAAGGACAATGTGGGCAGAGAGAGTCACAGGTGCGAGTTCCACGACAGAAGCTGAAAAGGGCGCAGTGGCCGTCTCACACGAAGTTGGGTGTGTAAAACGTGCCAGTGGTCAACATCTTCACACTGGCTGGGCATTGAAGCAACAGCACAGAGCCGTCAGAATGACCCCAGAAGTAAAAGCTTATTTAGTAAATAAGTTTAATTCTGGTTCTCTTAGTGGTCAGAAGGCAGATCCAGTACAGGTACACCGTTATTGAATTTTAACAACATTCGATTATATATCGCGCTGTGATTGGTTGCATGCTGTATCATTTTTAGACGTTCACGCTAAAGGTGCTGTTACACGTAACAATTTTTCATGTATCTCGTCTAGCAAAAAAGTTGCAAGTTGCACTCACGATCTTTCCGTGTAACACTCCCTCGTGCAACCTAATTGTTTTCATTAAGTTGCATAAAAAGTTGAATCGTTTCCTAATTGCTGAAACAAATCGTTCAGTTGTCACAAACAAAAATACGTGTAAACTGGCTCTGCAACTTGCAACAGTTTGTTGATAAGAGAGAAGTTGCAGTTAAAACTGATAGTGTAACAGCACCTTAATTTTTTGTGCACATCCTTACTTCACTCGTAATTCATGTCCCAGTGACCTGCCTCTTCATGCATTGAGCGCGCGCACTAAGGTAGAAATATGACTACATCAGGGGCTCGTAGTCGTTGCGCTAACTTTGGCTGAATCTTACTCGCTTGGATGGTCAGTGACCCTTGTTTTTTCTTTTCATAGTTCGCCTTGTTTACTGGTACTCTCCATTTTAGCGAAAAAGATTCTGAACATGTGAAGTTTCAATTATTTCGCTTTTTCTAGTCACGAACACTGCAGTCTTCAATTCGCTGTATCTCCGAAAGAAGCACTATGACCCCCCGACTTCTTTGCCTTTCTGACATGGGTTCGTCGTTATCTTGCTGCAGCAAAGTTAAAAAAAATCTAAAAGTGGGAGCAATAAGTATTTTAGGCGCGAACGTCCTTAAATCAGCTTGTGTTCGATTCTATTTCTTGTAAAGAACAAGGGCTAATCCAGGCTTCTGCTTATGAAGATATTGCGATTTAAAAACGTTTGTATCAAATGTGTTGAAAGAACTCAAACCCATTTACTTAACCTAAATACAGACAAGAGCTACTGTACCACATTCACTTTTTGCGGTCTTCTTGATAGGTGTCACGCGATATGAAGTTTGCGAAGAATAGTGCGGGGAAGCTGCTCTTTCAACGAAATAAATGGCGCACTGCTTAGCAGATCAGCAGTCTCTTCTCCAGACTTGCAGCAGAACAAAGAAAGAGGCCTTCTAAACAAGCTAAAAAGCCGGAAGAGCAGTCTGAAGACAACGAGGAAAATTGGGAAAGAGAGAATGGCCTGGTACAGAAGAGAAAGGCTGTTTATCAGGAAGTTTATCTGCCCCACCCATTAGAAAACGAGGGTGATAATTTGTGTGACTTTCATAAGAGAAACAAATTCCAGGCGATAATACAAGATCAAGTATCTGTAACACATTTGCAAGCATTTTGACTTACCCGTCAGTGGCCCTCAAAATAGAAAGGCAACATACATTTCTGTAATTTCAGGGCTACTACTTCGTTGTTCATGCTCAGAGAAAGAACAGAAAGCACAGTCGAAATACTGATACAAACGGCTGAAGCGCTTTCCATTATTTTCAAGACTGACTTTAAACTCCAGCAGGGGCAGGGGTATTCGTTTACTAAAATAGTTATATTAAGATATATGCGGCATCAAAGAGTATGGACTTTGAGCTTTTTTGATCTGAAATAGGGTATAGATTTTATCCATTTTAGCTTGTATGAATGAACTGCGGATTGTCCAATACGGATAGCTAAAATGAACAACTCATGCGTTATCATTTAGTCGAGTTTTCGAAAAACTCTTAAGAGAAAACAGTTTTTATGAACGAGAAACCATTTTCCTAGCTGGTGTCTCCTGCATTTTTGTCACTGACTTGTGCTAAAATAAAGAGTATGCTTGCACTTATTTTCATCTTTGTAGCAGGCGCTTGCCAGGCTCGGCTTGGATAAAAAGAAAAAGACGAACTGGCAATACAGTAGTTTCCCCATAAGTACCGAACAAGCTAGTTCTGAGAACTTCAATGATCATTGGACCATTGACTAGAACTTGGCGAGGGTGGGTGGGTGGGGAATTATTGCATTCGCCTGGTTACCGAGCTTTTTCTCGCTGAATGTTAGGACTTTACCCAAACTTATCGGGTGGAGTTAAATATTAATTCAGCTCATAGCTAGCTAAGAAACTTATTTTCTTCGCCAAGAAAAAAAAACATGGAATCTCCACGTCGTCACAGAAATGTTTGACCGCCGACGGTGTTTGTTTTGGGAAACTATGATATGGTAGAATCAAAACCACCAGGCACAGGACTTCACTACGAGTAAGGAACTATTGACATCACGGCAAAGCAAAGCGATTCAGGTAATCTACAAGACTGCTGCTTTGTTAAAAGCCAGGCGCTTTAAAGGCTAAACAACAACTATTGTTAGTAACAAGGCTCAGCTTGATCCAACTACAGTATGATTTGTGACGCAATTCTTCAAACGTGACGTTGGGTTTGCATTTGCATTCGTATTTATAAACTGTATGAAAATGGAGAATTCACGAATGATATAGCAAGGTACTTTAATCACCGGTTTTATGTACATTGTCGAACTGATTATGAGTGAAAATTGAAGTAATACGATCGAAAGCGTAAAGAATGCTATGTCGGTCCTGGAGTTGCTGAGGCAGTTGCAAATCAAGAGTGCGGTAAAAACAGCGAACCGTCAGAAAACTTAATTCGTTGGCCCAATTTTAACTTTGGCTGAAAACACCTTCCTATGTCTAGTGACTAATCTGCAATTGCTGTTATAGTTGTAAACTCCCGAACATCTGAGAAACAGCCTTGTGAAAAAGGCTTAGTTTGTGCTTTTTAAAAATGTCACGAAGTGTGTATAAATAGTTTCCTTGCAGACGGTGAATTAAAGATAGTTAACGTTTGATCTAGCATTTATTTTAATGACCAAAATTCAATTATTGGGTGTATGTAAAATTAGGTTCGTTGCGGTATTGCTTCAGAAGATATTTAAAGCTGAATTTCACTTAAAATCACTACTTTCACCACCTTAGAAGGGCAGGTTTTTTTTTTTGGGGGGGGGGGGTGTTCTGTTTCCCAAAAACAATGAGGCCAATGAAAAACAAAATATTATTATGGCTACGAGTTGGGTAAGGGCAGTAACCAACAGAAATATCGTTGAGACCAGCTGACCCCCTTCTTCTGAGATTTTTCAATTTTACCTGGTTTTCTCAGACAGAGACTCTTAATTAAGGACGTTCGCACTAATTGTTTCTGCGCATCCTTACTGCGCATGCAATCCACTTTGCGATGTCATGCCACGTCATGTATTGAGCGCGCGCACTGTTGAAGAAATGTAGAGATATATAGCGCTAGTGGGCACTTTAATATCTATTCATGAGTTTAACTCTCTTAGAGGGTCGGTGACCCCATATTTTCTTTTGATAGATCACTTTCTTTGTCGATTATCTACGTTTTGTGAAAAATTAAAGAAAATCCGTATTGTGGAAGTTTGATTTTTTCAACTTTTCTGCCCTCACATCATCGAATTTTGCTATTATTGTAGCTGCACGGAGTTCGTAAAAGTCCATCTTAGAGGTTCAGTTTAACTAAAAAGATGACACCGGTTTAAATTATTTACTTGACAGACTCACATAAATAAAATTTGACTACGAAAGTGGGTCTACAGCGAATCATTTTTAATATTTTTCAACTAACAAACATCGAGGCCATGTCGAGTTACGAGGACTGATGTGTCAAAATTGGGGTAGTTTTCCACGCGCTTTATTGCGTAAACAAATTCGGTGACCCCCTAATATTTTTGCATTTCTGACCTAGGTAACTTATTATCTGACTGTAGCCAAACTATTAAAAAAATCTGTGTTTTAGACGTATTTCGTGCGAACGTCCTTAAGCTATAATATCGGGAGACATACCTGATTTATACGTAATGGCCATGTACGATGCGTTAAATCCTGGATGCTGATCGGTGAGCGATGTGAATATGACCAGAATAGAATTCCCCAAAGAGTACACTGGATCAGGAAGAGACGAACCATACAGCTGGAATGGCTGCCTGCCATCATCAGAAGCAACATTTGTGATGGTAACACGGGCTCCACTCGACGAGCTGCCCAACTCAAAGTGTTGGAAGCTGACTTTGATAATGTACCCACTGGGAACTGTGATATTCCAGAGACATCTGCTGTATTGAGGGAAGTTCGTGGGAAAATTTGGACTGGAAAAGAATCCGCTTGATTTGGAAACAAATTCTTTAGATGTACAAAAACCTGCAAAAACGGAAAACAAATGCTGATACCAGATTTTAGCAAACGCAATAGTCAGTGTGAGTAGTCTATATCTCTACATCTAATAGCATATAAAATTAAAAAAGCCTTGTTATAACTTACCTGAATGATTGACTTGAGTGTAAGTTGCCCTAAATCCACGGTACCAGCGGTTATTACCATTAGAAACAAACAGCACCTTAAGGCTCTCACGAAACGAATAATATGCTAAACGCTCGGACATGTAACCACATTTTCTTCCAGTTGAGACACCATCCGAAGATAAGCCAGATTCAATTTCCAAATAATCACATGAGCAAGCTCCGCAACCTTTAATGTACATGAATTCGATGACAAGGACAATGCCTTTTCCTTTACTCGCTGTAATTTGCCAGCTGCATCTCTGGTTGTTTGGGTAACTTCTGGGGTAGAAAGGACTGGTGATGACTCCTGATGTGTCATTCAGAGTCGTCAGATTTGGACAAACTGAAAGACGAAACAATTCAATTAAAGCAATTAGCAAAGAAATTCATCCACAGGATCCATAACCTGTGAAAAATACAGTTAATTCCCAACGTCCTATCCCTCCCCCCCCCCCTCCCCACTTTCCTCGCGGACAATTAATCCTTCGCTCCCAAGTTTTCCCAGTTGCAAAGTTCAAAATTCAGAAAAGAAGAAAATCGTGTTTGGAACATAAAACTAATGAAGTAAAGAGTTCTTCTCGACGCTTTCGTTCCCTCTCCTGGCACTATGTCCTCACGTGGTAGGGAGGTATAAGTGAGCTGTCACAGTGGAATCTTTGTGTTTTTAGTACGTTTAACTAACCCGGAGTTGTCTGCGAGAGACAGGGCGTTACAAGACAGCATACTAGTCCTCCAAGATAGGATTTAGTGCTGGGCTGACAAGGAATTGAACTGAGAAAATCAGCAAAATGGCTTCTCCGATACTCGAGACAGACAACCGGAAGCAAAATATCACAAATTCAGTTTTTTTATTGATTTTCATATCGGAGATTTGTAGACGTCTTGCAATTCATATACAAACTTTTACAATTTTATCAACAGTGGCGTCGTGAGTTTGGGCTGCCTGAGGTTATCTGTGGACATTCACGTAGTTCCGCGGAGATCCAAGTAGATCCAGAACAAGAGAGGATAAAGGGAGAAAGCGAATCCCCCATACATAGTCCTCTTACGATGAAAATTAATTGAAATCTATTTTTGGTTATGTGTCATACTGCGTGGTTATTTTAAGGATGACTACTCATTGGTCAGTTATAATGACGTCATGTAATTTTAGATTGTTGACATGGGAAAACACATTTAAAAACCTTCGGAGCACGGGTGCGAACTAATAATAAATTTCAAATAATTATCATGGGGCAAGGGGGGTTCACTCCCTTACGTCATCCTCTCTTGTCCAGACCTACAATAATCTGAGAATCTACATAGTTCCAGGCCTACTCGGAGAATCCACGTCTTTCAGAAATGTTCTGTGTGATAATCTACTTTTAAAACTGTTAGGATGAAGACAATAGAAAGCTATGATATCAGGGACGTACCTGACTCATAAGTGATGGCTATGTAAGATGCGTTAAATCCTGGATACTGATGGGTGAGAGATGTGAATATCACTTGAATGGAATTCCCCACAGAGTACACTGGAGCAGGAGTAGACCAACCATACAGCTGAAATGGCTGCATGCCATCATCAGAAGCAACATTTGTGATGGTAACACGGGCCCCACTCCCCCAGCCCAACTCAAAGTAATGGAAGCTGACTTTGATGATGTACCCACCGGGAACTGTGATATTCCAGGTACAACTGGTATTTTGAGGGAAATTGTTTGGAAAATTGGGGCTGGAAAAGAATCCACTTGATCCATTAAGAAACTCTTGAGACGTACAAGCTGCAAGAAGTTGATTTCGTTAATTCTAATAATAATAACAGACTAATAACAAAATTCATTACTTACAAATAATGAAAAATGAAAATATGATATATGATAATGATATTTTGTGGGAGGTTGTTCCACAGCTTAGCGCCATTGAAAGCAAAAGCACTTTTCGTAATCTGATGTTTGCAAATAGACATTTTGGTGTCATTACTTGAAGTTTATATTGTGTTCGTATTCTTCGTCGGTTTAAAAAAAATTTGCAGAGAAGAAGGCAAGTATTTTTTTGTACATCACGAGTGCTTTGTATCTAACTGGTCTATCGAGTACCATACACCCTATTTATTTATTACTCGTGAAGCCCGGTTTTGTAAAGTAATAAGTCTGACTCTGCTGAATGAAAGGGTTGCAAATTGTGTCTAAAGTTACAACATATATACCAATATATTGGAAACAAAAGAAACGAAAAGCAACAAAGTTCGGATTCGAAGTAAATAAACACATTTAAGAGTTCCAACCCGTGCTTGGAAGCGGGGCCAGTTGGATATTTACAAAAGCGTGGAGGAGTTGAATTTGGGATTACAAATTCAGCTAGTTGCAGAGAGGAGTATTTGAATCCAGGACCTTCGAATTACAAGTTTAGCCTCATAACCACTAGGCCAGGGGGGAGGGGGTACTCGAGTAGGTTTTGGGTGGGCGTGTTCCCACCCAGGCTTCCAAAATCAGACCCCATTGGGCGGCATATACCCGTATAGGTATTATGAGGGAGTACCCCCCCCACCTCACCCAGGGCCACTAAGCCACACTTGCTTCATCCATAAAAGAACACAACTTTCATTCCAGACAAGTAAATTGAATACTTACAGACTGCCAGGATAAGTAAGGTCAGACTGACCAATCTTTTCCTTTCCATTTCATAATCTTATGAAAAACAAAAGAAAGTTTTTAATACTTTCCATGAAACGTAAGTCCCTTGACCCTCGCTCTCTTCAAACAATCCAAGACGTGCAACTTTAGTTAGTTACTGTTTCATGGATCTCTTTCAGATATTCAAATAAACCCATGACAATGAAAATAAATATACACGGCATCGCATTCTGTTCTCAGACAAAGCAAAAAAAAAACAACAACGACAACAACAACGTTATGCATGTCTCTCAGCTCGTCCCCATTTTGACCAACTCTAAAGCGATGATACGGTATCAGAAAAATTGACGAGCGAGGCAAGTTTCATTCCTTTTCTTATTCTTTATTCCTTGCTGATCAAAACAGAGCCTGACTACAACCGGGAAGCCAACGAAGGCTTTCTTACTTGTCTTCCCCTCCCTTCCCCTGCCCTCCTTGCGTATCAAAATATATCAACCCTGCACACAACGCTGAATTGCCTTTGCACTAGAAAACTGGCATGATTCAAAATAACAGCTCTTTCTTATCCCACTTAATGCAGACTAAAATGTGACATTATACATTAAAGTAAATGCGAATTGACCCCAAATTGCCAAACGCAATGCGGAGGATAAGATAAATATGCATGTTACACAGTAATTGTTTTCAAAATCAAATGCTAAGGCTTGTTCTGAGTTGCCCTAAACTAAGTTTTATGAGTTGTTCTGAAATGCCCAGCAATCTTCTTCGGTTTTGCGTTGCTGAGATTTTCTCCATGTCTGAAAATTCCATTTTCCATTTTCCAAGTTTCAAAGTCCTGGATGGAGACGACATTTATTCCCTGGACACGATAACAACCGAGGAATGCAACAAATTCTAAAAATGGTAATTTTTACAACCCAACTAAGGTACCTTACAGCAAATAAAAACGTTCCACAAGCTTAACAGGACAAACAAAACTATCAACCCAAGGACACTGAAGAGTTCGTTCTTCACCAGGAAAACGGGCTCGACGTCACCACAACCTGACGCCAACACATGGGCTTCGTTGTTTCCTTTCCTTCCCTTTCTGTACGTGTTTAGAAGCTTGCACTCGGTTTCCACTTTTGGCCCGTGAACTCTCGTCGATAACGAAAACTAGACCGAGGTGGACACTTTAAGCAGATGAGCGAGAATGGTAATTTCTTACCTTTTAGATAATATAATTCAGGGACTTCCAATTCACTGGGCGACGTTCAACAAGAATCTGTTGTGTCTAATGCAATGGCAGGGTAAAATAAACCATTTGAGTGCAATGGTCACACGACACAACTCCGCGGTATGGCCAGCACCTTACGCATGTGCACAGCCATATCACCCAGGCAGTGGCAGCCATATGGACAGCTGTTTCGTCCTTGTTAGGACTCATCAGCATGGCATAGCCAGGCGTAAGGGTCTCACAGAAGATCATCGACCCCGCCGTTTACTGCCGAGGCGAGTGCAGAATCACTCCTTTAAGCGCCAGCTCCACAGTGTAAATGACGAAACAGCTGTCCATGGCTGCCACTGCCCGGGTGATATGGCTGTGCGCATGCGTACGGTACTGGCCATACCGCGGAGTTGTGTCGTGTGACCATTGCTTTGAGATGGTTTACAATGGCAGGGTAGTTTCTGCCTCTTTGTCACGTGATGATAGGACCACGCTATTTAAGTAATGTCTTCAGTTACCCATGTCAAACATAGTACACAAAATGACACATTTAGGGGCAATGTCAGAATCCTATTGTTTTGTCACGGAGATGGAATCAAAGCTCCTCTTAGTTGGGCTACCTCTGCCATAATCTTGCAGTCACACAATGCGCCCTAAACAAGAAGCTACTGCAAGGTTAACGCATACTTTTCACAGGTAAATTACGGAAAAAAACTAGCCCAGCGCAACTCATTATTAACAAGTGGAATCTTTTTATACTCTGAACCGCAAATTTTCCTTTCGTATACGGTTGTTGCCATTTTTAAGACACTTGGAAAATTTTTGAATTGTTGTTAAAATTTTTTCTGCTAAACAGAAAGACATTCACAGCTCAGAATCGAACCCTTTGTTTTTTTTCCTTATCTCTCTCCTTTACCATTACACTACCACGACAATCCCCCACAATTCCGAAAAATTACTTTGGCTTACTTCAGTGGATCGGTTACGTCCCTATTTCTGTTAATTGTAAATAATCGGAAAACTTATCATGAAAAAGTTTGTATGTGGATATGGAGATGGTATTAGCACCAGATGTGACTCAATCCTTTATTCGATGCTCTCTCCAGATTGTACATTTGAGGTAAAAAGTCAATCAAACTCATCTCGAGACGATAATTATTGTGAAGTTGACGTTGATGTTGATGGTTCGACTAAAAGGCAGTAGAATACAATAATTGTTAGAAAAATCGATAAACAAAACGGAAGACGAAAGGCGACAGATATTTTCTCCAAGATCCTCCTATCTAGTACAGATCTAGTGTAGAATTGAATGGACGATTTAGCTTGTATAATCTTGAACACTTTAAAAAACACTGTTAAGGGCTGTGCCTGCTTTTGTTACTGTTCATACGTTCTTATTCTTATTTATTTATTTATTTATTTATTTTTATTTATTTATTTATTTATTTATTTCTTCTTTTCGTCTTTTTTTAATTGACTAATTAATTGCTTTTACCAAGCTTTAGTGCCAACCTACCTCCTGTACTTAAACATCACTTAGTTTTACTCAGCTCGATTAGCTTTATAGTTATCCTGAGTAAACATTACCTCTTTTTTTGTATTAATATATTATATTGTAAATTTTGGCTTTTTTTCCTTTTTCTATTTGGTAATAAAGGTTGTTGTTGTTCTGCGCATCTCTGGTCTGGTCCGAGATATTCGGGTTTCTTAAGGAATTTGCCTGCTAACACAACGGTATTTTTGCGAGATTGTCTAACCAGGACTCAAAAGTTTATATTTAGGTTGCAGCCCTGAGCCAGCTTTTTGTGTTTGCAAAAGCTGATCAGTTAAATTTGATGGTGAAAAAAGAGTAAATCTCAGTTGGTGTTCTTAACTTTTCGTTTGAAAAGGAGAAGCCGTGGATTGTTGCATAGATGGCTAGCGCGAGTTCCGTTAACTGGCTGGGTAGTGAATAACTTGCAAATCAAGAACGAGGCCAATATTCCCCGATGTGGAAAAAAACTTTTCAAGCCAGTTCAATTAAGTTAATGAACGCATGAATTCTGGACAAACGCGCGCACCAAAAATAAAGGACGTTTTACCCAAAATTGTCCAGTAGGCATAAAGAAAAGCGTTTCTAGTTAGTACAAAACAGTAATCCTTTTATTTAGTGTGTCATAAATTAAAGGGAATTCGGCCAAATTGTTAAATTCGTGAGCCGGCGGTAGATTTGGCGGTCTGTATTGCAAAATTTGGAGGAAGTATTGAGGGAACTAATCAGAATGCTTCTTTTCATCTTGGACAAGTTTGCCATACAATGAATCTTGTTTTATCTTAAGACGAACACGACCCACGACCCACGACCCACCCATCCATGCCACGTAGCTTCCCCCTATGTGTTGCCTTATCGTAACTTAATCCAGAGCACACATTACTTAGAACATGATCACACCCACTCAGCCAATCAGTGTCCAGCATTTCGATGCTCTATATTCCATAAACTGTCTTAAATTATGTAATGTGGCGGGGGCTTTGAAGCATAGGGAAATTGTGGGGTAAAATTAGTATTCACATGCAGATAATTTCTGCATTCATTAGTAGTTCTGTGTAGAGCATGCTAATGAGGTATTGTTTTCCTTTGTTTGAGAGGAAATGAATGAATGTACAAATTCTCTGTGAATATTTGTAACTAAATCGATAAAAAACAACAGCTTCAACGGCGATGTCAGAAAACAATTATTATCTACGCTGATTATTTTATTATTTTTACAAAAAATGCATTCTTACGGTGCAATAGCATAGCAAAAGACAAATCGAAAGAAAAATCATTAATTTACATGAAATAAGAAATGTTCAGGCCTTAATTGAAATAGAAGGACAGACTTGTTTCGCCGTGTTTCCCGGACTACGTTTGTTGTACCTGAACTTGACTTTGGCCTCCTGGCTTTTCCTGCGGGTTCCCCATTGTACTTGCTGGTGCCGGTGGTTGCAGCGCATCGGAGGCTGCTTTCACCAGTATAAATCTAGTAAATCTTGAGTGACAATCAGCCTCGAGTTCTTCAGTCTCCGTGTATTGGCCTGTTTACGCACCAACTGCGATAAACCGCGCAGTGAAGCACTAAAAAACATTGCAACTCAAAGGCACGTGTACAGTAGCGAAAATATCGTAAACAAAATAGCAACGTGGTTTCAATGTGTGACAAAAAAGTTAAAATGCAAAACACAACCTGCACGTAAAAACGAAATTCTTCGTGGGTGTGACCATGTTCTTAGACGGTTAGACAATGAACGCTTGTGTCCTATGGGATATAGTGTCCCTCCTCGCAAGATAGAATGCCACTCGGCCTGCGGCCTCGAGCCATTCTATCTTTGCTCGGGACATTATTTTCATACAACACACTCGCGTTCATTGTCTAACCCTTACATCTACCAGGACTATAAAAGTCACGATTACCAATGATGGCATCGACCGTCAAAAATGGCAACGACCGTTTACGAAAGGGAAATAGGCCTCTGAACCTCTGAAGACCCATTGAACATCCCCGCACAGTTTCTTTATTACTAGACTATTGAGCCCGGCCTTATTTTCGGGTCTTAGATCACAGGCTTAACATCCTCTGTTTGTGTTGCGGACCTGTGCTAGCTGAATATTAATGGCCGCTTCGGTTGTGTACAAAGGATTTTGTGAATACGATAATTGAGGCTTTTTGAACGGAAGAAAGTCAAATAGAAAGGCTTAGAAACATGAACACTGTGTTAATGTATGTTATTATGTGCTTGGTTTGTCGATTTAAATCTCCGGGAGGCGAGTCCCAAGCGGCCTGTTTGGCACACGAGAAACACGTGCAAATTGTAAGAAATAGTGAAATTTATTTCACCATTTTTATTTATTTTTATCACTATATTGTTGCGCTGCGATGCGCGGCCTGCAAACAGGCAGCTTGGGACTCGCGAGTTCAAATTTGCATCGAAAACTGCATTCCTGAGATGCCTTTGAGTAGGCAACTTGTGTATAGATCATAGGCAGAAACAAATTTTCCATCACATTCGAAAGTTTGTGCTGGATTTTAAGGGTCAGTTCGCGGACTCGAATGAGTCAAAGGCAGGCCAAATCAAACTGCAAAGACTGTTTTTTCGGAAACCGGGATTCTTTTGTCAAAGGCACAAGGTTAAGTGTATCAATTTTGGCGAAATCCCAAGCCGGTCGGAAATTTGGGCTTTACCTCGGTGTAAGAACCTGTGAAACTCACGGATGACGTAAAACAAAGGAAACAAAAACATTTTAAACAATACCGTACAGCAAAACAAAAGCTAACAAACAAAGAAAATCTTGTCAGGTTCTTACACCGAGGTAAACCCGAAATTTGAGGTTCTTGAAGCTGCATGCCTTGTGAGTATATATACATTTATAGGGTAGGTCAAACTTCAAGTGTCTAAAACCGCTTCCCGGAGCTTTAAATCGACAAACCAAGCACATAATAACATACATTAACACAGTGTTCATGTTCCTAAGCGTTTCTAATTGACTTTCACCCGTTCAAGAAGCCTCAATTATCGTATTCACAAAATCCTTTGTACACAACCGAAGCGGCCATTAATATTCAGCTTGCACAACTCCGCAACACAAACAGAGGATGGTAAGCCTGTGCTTCGATATGACAACAAAATGTTTGAGAGCAAATAATGCCAAAGATGTTTTAGTTAAGATGTACAACAAGGGCTGATGACGTCATATGACGTAAGAATTTCGTCAAGTTCTTAAAGAGCGGCTCTCCTGTTTCGGGTCCGCCATCTCGGAATCTTTTTTTTGTTTCATAATCTTCAAAAAGCACCAAACTTGAACGAAGAGTAATAAAAATCAATACAAAAACACCAAAATGGTCGTAAAATGTTGAAGTTGCCTCAAATAAAGTCTTCGTTTCTAATTAAAAAGAGGAAAAATTCAAAATTCTGAAACTGACCTACCTGTCAAAATGTGGTTGTCATTGTATCGTCAAATTTGATAAACGAGGACTTGCTATACCAAATTGTTTCCAGTTTTAAAGTCACGTTCAAAGTCCGCGCTGGCAGATTCTATCCCTCCCTCCCACCCCGGACTGAATAGGGTTTA
Organism: Siderastrea siderea; assembly: GCA_964030785.1. Classification (NCBI taxonomy): domain Eukaryota; kingdom Metazoa; phylum Cnidaria; class Anthozoa; order Scleractinia; family Rhizangiidae; genus Siderastrea; species Siderastrea siderea. Next base: position 44,336,467 of record OZ034974.1, read on the forward strand.
ATGATAAAAGGGAAAATCATGACGGCAAACTGACATACTCCTTTGGGGACTTGAATTTGATCTCTAAATCTCCTTTTCCAACTGTGCGAGACGATGTCTTGCATCCAACATGTTTTCATCTCCGTTTTTACATGTTTGAGGTGGAGCGCTTTCGAAATGGTTCATGATCGGGTATTTTTTGTTGTTTTTTTTTAGGCCAAAGAAAATCACACCTTTGTACTTTGTACATCTAGATTCATACTACCTATCGCAGGTTGCAAACCTTTGTATAACTTGCTATTTTGCTAATCGATTTCTCTACAATCGACAAGTTTACAATCAATATTAGTCGTTACAGAGTTGGCTACGGTTGTGCAATAGGAAACAAAATTCACTGAAGTAGACCAATTATACGTATAGATCTTGTGAGCTAAAGACGTTCCTCAGAGTAATTCCCTGAACTTAGTAATTAGCGTGCCTAATTTATTCCTGTTTGTCCTTTTCCTTTCCTCTTTTTTGTTCATTTTTATATGACAGCGTTATTGCAATTAAGTGTGTATGTACTTACACAGTAGAATCACCTATAGAATGCTGTAACTCGAACCGTCTGGTAACACACCTACAAAGCCTTTCCAGGTATCGATTCATCGCCGGTTAAATTTAAAACTTAAAATTGGACAAAACGCTTTTGATTCGAGATTGCGAGAAGTTCAAAATATTGGGGTTCGATTTGTGGAGATTGCACTGTATTTTGGGTTTTCCTGGAACGTCATTATCGAGGATCGGGAAACGGGGATCGAGGATAAAGGATTACAAAAAATAAGAAACAAAATAAACCGACTTTAGGACATACAAGGAGTTGACAAATTCCCCGTATCAAACTTTCAACCACACAACTCAAAGGAAGGCCGGGAAAAGATACTCTGAGCAAGCAAAAAGAGGAAAAGATAGGGTAAAGACAGAAGACCGACTGACAGTGAATTTGGCCATTTGAACATTTCTTTCACCACCAAGTTAAGATTCTCTAAACCGATTGTAAATTTTGAAACCGCAGGTGCATTTAGCGTTACTTTCTTGTGTCCCGGACAGTCGGGCTCATTCTTCTGAAAACTGGAGTTTTGCGCGGAATTCTGATCTCAAAATATCGAATCTAAAATTGTCGGTATTAATTTCAAATATAATGATGACTGAGTGAGTCATCGAAACGTCGTTCGAAACTACTATCGCTAATTTTTATTCTTAATTGTTTATCTAAAACCTCTGTTATTGGAAGGTAAATGTAACTCGAACAAACCGTCTGTTTCAAACAAACTCTGACAAAGGCAACAGGGAGTTGTTGAAAATTTAGTTTCTTGTAAGTTTTTATAACATCATTTAAACTTTTCATATAATTTAGATCAGTTTCAAAATGATCATTTTAAGTAAATGTAACTCAGTATGTTTGCTTGGAATAATCCATTGGTGCATTGGTGACTCCTTTCATCAAACGAAAAAAAAATCATACGTCGGTGAAGTGTGATCGTCCGGGTGAGTGTAGTTCTTAGAAGGACTGTTTGTAGTAACATTGACTCACGTTTGGACAAACTGAACGGAAGTCATCATCGGAGTCGTCAGTAGATGTTATAAGTCTCTGGTCGTTGTCCTGATTGGACGACGACCCTAAGAAAAACTCGATTGCAAATGAAGTGGAAATTGAAGAGCTTAAAGGGATGAAATAATCCTTTGAGGACAGAACATAGGGAACCCACACGCTCATTTGTAATCTGTATGCGATTTGGAAAACTGCAACGAAATAAAAATGGTAAAAGAAATAAACCTGCCTGATGTCTTCTTGAATCTGCTGTAGGGCCAATATGTGGAGCGAAGTTCGTTATGAGATGCATTTTGTGCTGCTATACGTTGTATTTTTCTTGTTATTCGTCGCTTTTCTCCTGGCTTTTCTTTCCAACGACCGTTACTGAACTTGATTTCACAATACTCTTATGTGAATATCGTGCTTCACACTCGGTCTACTGTTACCGCTGTCACCACAAGCGTCCTAAACTCACGCTTCAAGAAATCGATCGAATAAATGATTTACGCCTGTGCTGTCACGCGGCACGTTATCGTCTCGTGTTTCACTGTCGGTTATTAATTTATTAAAAGTTTGAATGTAACAGTAGGGAAGAAAGTCATTTTTCTCTTTCTCTCGCTCAACCTGTTAATAAATTAATAACCAACAGTGAAACACGAGGCGATAACGTGCCACGTGACAGCGGTAACTGTAACATATCGCATTGTCTTCTGTTGAGTTCAATTAGCACATTACACATGTAAGGTAATCATTAGCATATCGCACATGTAAGTTAATAAGTATGCAAGCGGGAGTCGGACAAGACTGCCGAGTGGAAATAAAGTTCATCGTGAAGCTTTACAGTAACAATAGACCGAGTGTGAAACGCGATGTTCACATAACAGTACTGTGAAATCAAGTTCAGTAACGGTCGTTGGAAAGAAAAGCGACGAATAACAAGAAAAATACAACGTATAGCAGCGCAAAATGCATCTCATAACGAACTTCGCTCCACATAATTTGGCCCTACAGCAGATTCAAGAAGACATCAGGCAGGTTTATTTCTTTTACCATTTTTTCTGTCGTTGCAGTTTTACAAATCGCATACAGATTACAAATAAGCGTGTGGGTTCCCTATGGACAGACTATAGCATTTTTTTTTCAAAGAGAAGGCATATCTGAATGTCGGCAACTAAAAAGAGGCATACTAGTTTCAGGCATGGGACTTCATAAGGACGTTTGAAGCCTTTTCTCGCGAGATGAAAACAGGAAAGCTAATTAAACACAAGTGATAATGAATTAACTTTGTTATCATCGTCTAATTCGATGAATGAACATAAAACGCAGTTAATCCCTAGACAGCCGGTGCGTAAAGCTAGAGACAATCTACATGAACAATAACATACAAACGATTTTGAGGAACTGTCTGCCATTAAGTTCAAACATAACATGGCGATTAATGGATTGAAAACTCGTTGGTATAAATAGGAAACCGGAAAACCGCTAGAAGCTTTGTACATTGGGTTTAATTGTCGAATCAGAACATTTAGTGGCAAACACAAACTTAGACTTGACGGCCACAATTCAAAATAAAGATTTCTTTTTCAAGAGAGACCTTAGACCTCCAGTTGACGAAAATGCAAAATGCTGAAAGGGCACAGAGCGCAGAGGAGCCATGTTTGACCGTAATGCTACAATCAGTGTCACTTTGATGAAACACTGTCTGTACAATTGTGTCTCCCTCCCACTCCCACAAGACAATGTTGTAAAATAGTTTCAACCAAATAGATGAAGACAAGCGCTCACAACATTGAATAGGGGTAGGAGGGGAGGGTGTTTCAACGACTTATGTCACTGGTTGTATATGGTTTAAAAGAATCATATATCTTTGAAAATAATAATGAAATTGCAGGATTTTTCTAAACGTCTCTTAAAATTAAGTCATATGTTGAGGCCTATTTTGCCTACGCTATCCCTAGAGATATCTTCACTGAACATGCACTAATTCCCTCGTTGAATGGTAGGCCCGTTAAAACGTATTCCGCAGTTAAAATGCGTCGACAACAATAATTTTTAGCTTACCGTAACGCGTTACATCACATGTGCTTCCAGGACAGTTTTTTCCGGCGAAAAATAGCATTTGAGCAAAGCAAACTTAAATACCCACAAGAAGGACAGTTTTCTGAAGGAACTGTAGTGCTATATGAAAGAAGCTAGGTATGTGGTTTCTTTTACAATGGTTTTTAATTTACATCGGGTTACCATTGTAACCCGTGGACTTGCTAAAAAGTTATCTGGTTACATCTATTATCAAATTTCGAAGGGTTATATTGGTAACCCGTAAACAGGCGCCGCAAATGTCCTCAGCTCTTTGATTATTATATTCAGATCGTAATAGAAAACAATCGGTTTGTTTATTTTATATGAGACTGTTGTAAAAAAGGCACTGCGCTGTTATGAAAAAAGCGTTAGGAATAATTTGAGATGGATTTTAGTGTCTATTGGTTTTTATATATGGCACCTCCATTTAGTCCGGAATTTTACAAGCCGTCTAAAGCCGGTGATACTGTTTGATTTAGGCACTGTGCATATCTTAGTTTAGAATTTTCAAACTCTTCTTTTCTTGCCAGTTCGCATCACATCAAATAACAAGCGTTTTCTCTGGGAACGAGGTTGGGCTTGGTCGTCTAGCAAAATGATTTAACACAGCTGTAGGGGATGATTTCCGTGTCCTCTCTTACACCGGTACATTTTGGTCTGTGGCCAATCCCGGTGTTCTGTGTTTTAGCCGTAACGAAAGGTTTGGCTTCTCCTCTCTCCATTTTGGATAACTTAAGAGCCGTCTGAAACACCAAGCATCTTTTCCCAACCATATATAAGCTTACTTATCAAGTTTCAAGAAGTAAGTTTGGGTGCAAAGACCTGTATGCCGTAACAAGTAATTCAAGTCTTTTCCGTTCGATACAGTAGCTCAATTCATCGCGCAAGTCGATCTTGTAATTCAGAACAATGAACATGACTGAACAAAGCGTCACGCTATCGTGTTACGCGTCTGGTGAAGTTCTATCCGCAAGACAAAAACCGCATACAGCAATTACTGTGGGCTTATCAAGTCACAAACAGCCGACAAACTGTGAAGAAAGAGACCTTCTCTGCACTTCGTGCCTCGCTTCGGAAAGCGCGACGATTGTCGGCCTTTTGTCTTGCGGATAGAATTTTCACCAGACGCGTAACACGATAGCGTGACGCTTTGTTCAGTCATGTTCATTGTTTTGAATTACAAGATCGATTTGCGCGATGAATTCAGCTAGCATTACGGTCAAACATGACTCCTCTGCGCCCTGTGTCTTACCCCATGGGTCTCAGCTTTGTCTATAGCGTCATAAAGGCCAGTCGTTTTTAGTCAAGATATAATAGAATACACACCTATCGTTCTTTTTGTAAATTGCCTAGAGGGACAAAACAATGAATCTTTTGTTATCACCCTAATAATAGATACAACTTTAGTAATAAAGATTTTACGCCTGAACGATTGTTATCTTAAATAGCGTAATCTAATTTAATTGACATTTCCAAGAAAAACCTGACTTTATTTCTGAAGTAACCTCACAAAAATAAAAAGACGTCCGATTCACTTCGTTCAGTCTTTCGATAATGTAATTCAATTTTATTAAATTCTCAATCTCGGTTATTGAATTTCTAACTTTCCGATTGATTTAATTACCGCACACAGTTAAACGGCAAACGTGTGCACTCGTGGAATAAATTCATAATTATTCATGTTTAGCTGATCATGACTCCTACGGTTTTCATTCACTTTTATCAAGATCGCGTTGTATGCGCGTTCACAGCTACTGTTTTGCCTACGAACTATTGTACAACTCGAGTGAGTGCGTGGGATAATTGAATAAACGGGTAAGTTTCTAAGGAAACTGTGACGTTGCGTTGGCGGGGAATTGAAACACTGGCCACCTTAAAGAAATTCAAAAGCTAAAGTTTTGGGCGTTACTCCTTCACTCTGACGAAACACTAAGGCTCGAACATCATTTTTTTTAAAATTTATTTACGGCGGACAATATACCTTGTCAACTTAGTCGATAAATTGAAATTTAACTGTTGTTGGAGAAACATCTCTGTCGAGGTATTTTATTCAACTATCTTCTTGGGCAACGTCTCTGCTACTAGGACGCAATCATGAGCTGAAAGGCTATAAGAACTGAACAATCAAATCATGTGATTAAAAATTGTCTCGTTTTTGTTTAAATAATAAGTAACGCTGGAGCTCACCGACCATTTGACGTGTATGAAAAAATAGTAATTTAACTTCGTTTTGAGAATATGCGCCAAAACACAGCGAAATCTCTGTGACTTGGCCGCATGGAATACAAATCAATCTTCATAAAGGATCTTAGGTACCATAAATCGCATTCAGCCGCAAATGATTCCAAAATTCCAAAGCACAAACACAAGCGAAAGATCTGGCAGGAGAATCCTGGCATAAAGTCATTTTCTAACAATAAATAAAGGCCTGGCTAAACTAGCGAATGTTGTTGCGGAACTGGCATTGCTGCAGACGTAAATATTCCCCAATTTAGCTGCGCGACAAACACTTATGTCGTCCTGCAGCAAATTTTGCATCCCGAAAGAAAGAAAACATTTTTGAATCAAGCCAAATACATTTTTGCGTCATGGATGTGTATTTTGCTTGCTAAACATATGCTTTCCAGACAAGCCATGCAGGAGACGTGTCTCAAAAAATTGATTCTGGAACAATGTTTTTCTAGAAAAAGCATGTAAGACAACTATTTTTGCAATAGAGAGGCCTAGTTTAGCTAGGCCTTAATGATATACTCAATAGAAAGTGGCGGATATCAATCATTTGACTGCCAGTTTTATATATACATTTCACGAAGTGGGTTTCATAACCTTTTCTTGACTGTCAACGATTTTCATATCTACCAATTATACAAATAGCAATTGTCTTAGAAGAACTGGGATGGAGTATCATCGATTGATTTCGAAACGCTCTGCACTGATTTGCCATCTACCCATTGGATTAGGTAATAGGTTAACTTGGCCAATGTAACAACGTTTCAACTTCCTGAAACATTCACAAAACTATGAAAGTATGCCCTGATTATGTAACTGGAACAGATTGATGAGTGTACACTTTAAGCTACCGATATTTCCAGCAACCAATGTAAGCCAACAGGCTCAAATTGACGATTTGTTTTTCAATTGATCAACAGCAGTGATCATGGGTTGAGCAAACCAGAAGCAAAAGGAGCAAACTTTTTTATTTCCTTGTACTGTGCTTACGCTTCAGTGCTTCAGCGCTTGCCTTCAACTTCGACGAAAACGCTTAAGCCTGCATAGTCTGCTTGCTTTTGTGCTCATGTTCAGCGTAAAGACTCGGGTAACATGTAGCAGATTTCTTGCATTTCAACTAACTAGTTATTTCTTACCCGCAAACAACTTTTGAGAATCTTGATGTGGGCACTGTAATGTATCGCCGGGAGAATATTATCCGATAAGCCTCCGATCGTCTGATCAGTCTCACCTGATGGCGGCTAGCCACCCGCCATTGTTTTCATAAAATAATTGCATCTATCGCTTTGTTATCGCTTACTGTGACTGTGACTCTGTAATTTAAGCATTTCACGCTGGATTTTGGAAACTAACTGATTTGGAAAACATTCATAAAATACCTCATGCTTTCGCCTAGTGCTAGTACGGCCGACGACTACTCCAAGAAAAAAAAAACGCGAAAGAAACTTCTGACATCCAGGGTATATTTATATTATTCTCACCTTCTCTTTTAGTGTCCTCACATTGTGGTAAAGGTAAGGCCACAATAATTTCGTCAGAAATTAAAATTTCTATTTTCCTGCGTTTTAATTTACTTGAATTTTGGATGTTTACTATCTTCATGAAGATAATAGTTCTTGAAGAGCTAACGGAAGTTAATAAATTTAGGACTTGATTATGCAATCCTTAATAAAACTGTTTGCAGGCGGACGCTACAAAAAAAAATGTCAACTCTAATGGCCAAAGTGAATCAACAAGCTCCGTCTGAAGATTGGATTCGTTAGACTCATTTCTATTCCGAAAATCGATTAGATACGACGAAAAGGAAAGACAAACATTTTCATCTCCTTGCGTTCACGCCTCCCTGCTTGAGTTGGTCCGTTTCGGTCCATTTGACTACTGAAGTTCTTGTGCTTGAGATTGAGCTCGTGTTCATAATGAAAGGTAGACTTAGCTGCTTTCGTATACTCGTGAACTAATTAAAATAGCTATATTTGAGTATTGATTACCTCTCAACTTAAAAATGCCTTGTTTTGGATGTTGAGTCGACAGTCTTATCTGATGAGTCTCAACTCGTCTATAGTACCATAAAGGCTACTCTTTTGTAGTCAGAACCAGGACCCGTAACCTGTCAGAACATAGTAGAATATACACCTCTCATTGTTTTTATGAAATTGCCTAGAGGGATAAAACAATGTATCCTTTGTTGTCACTCTATTAATAGCTACATATTGAGTAATAAAGATCTCATGATTACGCTTGCCATATATAAAGAATAACAAATAATAGACCGTAACAGAATTATAGAACCAACGATATAGCAAAATCTTCCGGGGCGAGTCAGATCAGTGCAAAAACTATTTTTTTGAACACAGTCCGAATATCCGTGGTAACTACAACCACATGATTCAAATTTAGATTTAAAAACTTACAGTGCCTTAAAAAAATTTCACAAAGCCAAAAAAGGTGTCTTTGAGCTGCGCTTTGCTCTACCGTTTACTGTTCTTTCAAAGAAGAAAATCGAATTTTAATTAATTTTGATCACATTTCATCTGAGAACGCCTTCCCACTTTGTTTGAATTTGAAATTCTTTACGGTGGCCAACGTACCATACCAACTCAGTTGATAAATCGAAATTTAAACGTTGTTGGAGAAACATCTTCTTCACTGAGTAAATATTTTACTCAACTATCTCCTTGGGCAGCTTCACTACCAATAGGAAACAATCATGAGCTGAGAGCCTTTTAGAAGTGAACAATCAAATCATGCAATTACGGTTATTTATGATGTTTACGTAATAAAGTAACCCTAGAGCTCACCGACCATTTGGCATACATGAAAAATAGTAATTCAACTTTGTTTTGAGAATATATGCGCCAAAACACAGCGTGAACTCTGTGACGTAGCCGCTGTGGTTAAAGAGGAACGTAATCATAACTGGTCGTCTTCATGAACGACCTCAGGTACCACAAATCGCATTCAAACAATTCCAAAATTGCAAAGCGCAAACCGACAAGCACAAGATCGGCAAACGATACCAAAACTGCCCAACACAAGTGCAAGATCTAGCAGGAAAATCCTGGCATAATGTCTTTTTCTAAAAGTAGGTTTGGCTAAACTAGGAAACGTTGTTATGGAACAGCATCGCTTCAGACCCACATATTCTCCAGTTTAGCTGCGCAAGAAACACTGATGTGTTTCAGCAGCAAATTTTGCATCTTCGAAAAAAACGTTTTTGAATCAAGTCAAAAACATTTTTGCGTCATGGAACGGCGTATAAAATATGTCTCCCAGATGGCCATGCAGAATACATGTCTAAAAATTATTCTGGAACAATGTTTTTCTAGTTAGAGCACACAAAACAACTGCTTTTGCAAAAGAGTTTACCAGTGTAGCTAGGCCCTATTGACACTCAATATCAGCTGCGATATCAATCTTTCGACTGCCAATTAATAACACTTTATTAGATGACCGGATTTCATAACCTCCTATTGGCTGTCAAAGATTTTCAAATCTAACAATGTACATGTAGCAATTCTCTTAGAAGGAATGGGATGGATTATCATCGATTGTTTTCGAAATGCTTTGCATTTGCCATTTACACTTTAGAGTACTAAGGTAATAGGTTAACTCAAGAATGTAAGCACGTTTCAGCTTCCTGAAATCTTAACAAAACTATGAAAGTATGTCCTGATTATGTAACTGGAACAGGTTGATGAGCCTGTAGGCTTCAAAGTACCGATATCTCCAGCGACCAAAGTGAACCTGACAGGTTCACGCTTTGTTTTTCGATTGATCAACAGCAATGTTATTGGATTGAACACAACAGAAGGAAAAGGAGCAAACGTTTCATTTCCTAGTGCTTACGCTTCGGTACTTTAGCGCTTGTTTTCAATTGACGCAAACACTTAAGCCTGCATGGTCTGCTTGCTTTTGTGCTGGTACTTACCGTAAAAATACGGTTAATATAAAGCAGAGTTTTTTTGCATTTCAACTTATTATTTCTTACCTGCAAATAGCTTTCGAGAATCTTTATGTGGGCACTGTTTATCGCCACCGAATGTTACCCGATAAGCCTCCGCTCGCCTGATCAGTCTCGCGTGATGATTTATACACCCGTCATTGTTTTCACACGCACAAAAGAAAAACATATCCCTCCGCGCTTTGTTATTGCTCAAATGATAACTGTGACTCGTGTAATTAGTATTTCAGGCTCATCACCCCACAATTCTATTGTCTTTTGCGACATGTACTTACAGCGCCCGATTTCAGAGCGCACGGCATAATAATTTGCATGTTTAGAACTAGTCGGCTGTGACTGGTTAGGCTTTACAAATACCTTGGGTCTCTATTCAAACCTATTGGATAGTGAGATTGGTCAAAGAGTTCGCGAGAAATTTTTTTAGTGACTCCATAGACTGCCTAAACGTTATCTAAAATAGTTTCATTCAGATCAAGCGGCTTTAAAGGCGGTAGAAGCGAATCACACCCGCACGACTAGAGGTGCAGGAGAAAAATTATGACTTGCGTCATTTTAATGGTTTGTTCGAGCATCGCGGTTATTCTATTTTACGCTCGCTCATTTAGCATCGCTTAACTGCAGTACTTAGTACTTCAATTTACCAAAATAATGTTATCAATGAAGGACGACAAAGAGAAAAGTCAAATAAACTAGGTTTACTTTCTTTGTCGTATGAAATGAAATAGTGCCCGTCTCAGGCCGGCCCACGCCAATAGTTACTCCACCTGTGGGAATTAACATTCTATTGTTTGCGAAAATAATAATTCAAATTTGGATTTTCGCGGGAAATTCAAAGCGTGTTCGTTCTACTGTTATGCGAGTCTCTTCGAAGAGGGAAACCGAAAATATCAGTGGAAACTGAAAGTTGAATTTCGCTTGCACTTTTAATCATTATTTTTTGATGAAATTTGGCAGAAAGCTTCCTTGAACACCAAACAACCAAAGCCCTATGCTAAGTCAGAAGTTAAGCAATTCATTGGAGAAAAATTCAACCTCGAAATGTTTGTATTGTGTTTTCTCATACAAACAGAACGCTGAAATGGACAAACTTTGGCTAAATTTCGCTACTACTTTCATAAGTGGTAAAAATTTAAGAAAGGTCTCATTCATTTCATTGATGTACCTTCTGTAAAAGCCGTATGCTAACTAGTACGAAATAAACCTAGTTAACTCGTAATCTCGCAAAATGCACGCGCTGTTGGGCGTTTTTAGGTCATTTTCTCTATTGTCCGACCGTCTGCTATCCTTATTGAATTTGAATTTTTGCGCTGGGTACACATTTAAGTCCCGGATGTGTCGCGGCATTGTGGGCGATGTTGATTTTGAGAATTAACTAATTTGGAAAACATCCATAAGAGACCCTCAAGCAGGAAAAATGTTATGACAAAAGCATTGGTATTGTAAGTTTTGTGTTTACGCTGGTTGGCTTTCTTAATATTACATTATTCTTATGAATGCAAACACTCTTTTGTGTTATTATCATTATTGATATTTTTCTTACCCATTTTATGGTCAACACACTGTGGTAACTGTACGGTCATTGAAATTTCATCCCAAATTACAATTCTGATTTTCTTGTTGTATAATATCCACAACCACGTATGGAGAAACCGGTAGTTCCGATATGAAATCAAATGGAACGGTACTTTTTTGCTGGGCATTTTTGGGCAAAAAAAGGATTCCTTTTCTTCATATGTAATTCTCTTTTCTCGTTTTTAACGGAATTATCAGACCACTGCACTAGTTACGTCGTCGCACGAGTACATGCTCTCTCTAAGTTTGCAGCTCGTTAAGGAGACTATAGCTAGGAACGACATCCCAAGTACGTAAGCACAAGCACAAACTTTTTCAATCAATATTTTTTAAGCTTTATTTTTTTAAACGACTTGGACGCGGGCCTCACGGAATTTCCATGAAATCAGGCGATATCAATCAATCGAATGAAAATTAATCACGATTTGGGGGTGGGGGATGGGGTCTAAGAGCTGGAGCGAGTGAAACAACAGCTTCCATTTTGCAGTCATAGATTAATCCTTTGCGCATGCGATCATAGGTCTCGCGTTACACACTCCTTACCCCTGAATAAAAGATTGTGCGACGGGCTAAGGAACGTTTGCTTAGAGAACTAATCGTTTAAAGGATGTCAATTAATACTCAAATCCTCCCTAATACATTTTCTCTATGCGAGAGTGTACAACAAAAAACAACAATTACTTTATTATATCACAAAGTAGGTAAATTGATACAAGAATATTTCCACCTGTAAGTAGAAAACTAATCAATTAATACTTAAAACCGCCTTAATACATTTCCTCTATGCGAGAGTATACAAAAATTAAAATAAAATAAAAAACTTTATATCACAAAGTAGGTAAATTGCTACAAGAATATTTCCACCCGTAAGTAGAAACTGAACTAATCGAGGCGGGGGAAGAAGAAAAAAAAAGACATAACAAATATCACACAAAACTATTATGCAACACTAGCTGTAATAAGTAAGGTAACTTTAATATTTAATGTTATGGAAGTAGTCTTAAGGTGGCTCGAAAGGGTTCTTGTTTTTTCCGATCCATTATACTTGGGAGTAAAAATATTTAGGTTAGAGTTGGCCAATCCCGATCAAATTTTGCCGCAAAATAATTATATTATCAACGTGTCAATTTTTTGTAGATTTCTAAAGAAATTTGTTGCCATGGCAACGCTGTTGGGTTTCAAAGTATAACCATAAAATAGAGATATCCTGGGTTTGCTTGAAAATTTGACGGTAAGATTTCTTTAAATTTTGCATACGGCCTTTGATTCTAGTAAGCTGCCTAAGGATTAAGTTTAAGAAAATTCTGTCGAAAACTTTCAGCAAAAAAACACTTTTTTTCGAATTTACCTTTAACTTTTCTCCCGTCCAACAGAAATATTTTAATCTCCCTTGAAAAACTCTTTGCGCATATAAGAGTTTACATGCAAAAAATCAAAGAAATTTACCTAGTGGAAGCGGAATTATGGTCTTCCCAAGCTACAAAATTTCGAAAATTTCGACACGACAAGATAGGCAATTGCGCATGTGCAGAAATTGTCACGCCACTCTCGGAACGCGGTTTCAAGTCTGTTTATTCCAGGTTTATTCGTTGGGCGTTTCTTTCGCCCTGATGACTTTTTTTACGTTTGAAAAGGTGACGTTTTGGGTGGATCGATGCTTGTCGAAGAACATTACATCATTTGTTTTCCAGTCATTGGATCATTGGCATCAAATGTAGCAAAATGTTTTCCTCCTCGCGCAAATTGATTCTATCTCAGTGAATTCATCGGCACTTCGCTCAGAATGGCGACTAATGCTTCTTTTACACCTTGGGAACAAAGATTCTCTTAATCCTGGTAAGACAGGCTGCTTTCTGTACTTGTTTTGATATATCGTCTGCTTGAACAACCTATTTGAACTCCGTGGAAACAACTTATCTCTAAACGTTTGCAAACGTTCGCAGCGTTCGTTTACAAATATCATGTTTTCGAAAGCGGTCGTGGATTTTAGGTTACTGTTTCTACCACTGTACAATTATTTACAAGTCAACGATTCTTAACCTAAACGTGGATTGGAAGCGTATGCGATGGAGAGCAAGATTTTCTACCAAAGGGGAATGTGCTTGACAATCTTTATTAAAAACAACGGAGTTTCGAAATTACTGCAATCAGGCAAGGTTTTCCTTCAACGGAGTTCAGGATTGAGCAACGCGACTATAAAAACAATACCTTGAAGAAGTCCCTTATGTAGAGGTATGTATTCAAACGAGGACAAAACTACCTTTGATGATCTTTGATAAGTGTCAATGTTGTGAAAAATTTTCTGTTGATGATTTCCTTAAAGAATCGCTTTGAAGGTCTGAAGAATTGTTTTCGCCCCAGGAAAAACCAATAAAAGTCAAAATATCAATATTACCAGATCGGCAAGATAGAAACCATTTCTTTTATCCGAACATTTGGAGTATTTCGTACCAAACGAATTTACAAAACATAGCGCGCGGTAAATGTTTTGAAATTATTCTACAGGTAGGTTTTTCTTTGCGTTACGGAAAAAAAAAACGTATTACCACCAAACTATCGCACTATCACTTAGTTAAGCAAATAAGAGAGCACGTCTTTTATCCCGAAATGTGGAGTATTTCCCAGAAAACTAACTTGTTTTTTGCGATCCGAATGCTGATAAAAATATAGCGTGTGGTAAATCGTTTAAAATTCTCTTGTACGCTTTTTAATTTTGTTTCGCAAGTAAATAGATTTACGGTGAATCTCAGATTGAAACTACCACTTCAGCAAAATAGAAAGCGAATCTTTCACCTGATTGTTTGTAATGTTTTCTATGTAGTTGCTGGCTAGTCAACATTTCGACGTGAATAAGTCTCTTTATTGAGTCAAAATCTGTCTGTTTCACAAGGTATTTCTTTCGCTCACTGCAAGTTTTGCTACACTAATTTTTCTTTTCAATTCTTTCCCTGTTATTTCATGATGTGAGACAATAAAAACCTTTTACTGTAGTCTACATTGTTTTTGCTAACAACACCGTAAACGTGTGTGTGTGCGGTTTTCTTTTTTTTTTTTTTTTGGTTCTTTTTTCCAAATGGGAATGTTTTCTCAGAATCGCGAATCGGAGTTAGCCAAAAATTTTCCCTGGCACGGAAACGGTGCCAGTCTTTTCCAGCGACCTGGACGTAGAAAAGGCTTCCGTGGTCAAAACAGCTAGTGAAAGAAACTTGGTAAAAAAGGCGACTATTCTAGGGTCTCAATACGATTTTACTGGAGATGATAGAGTTTTGAAGTCACCATCCTCTCTAGCACAGTTCAATTGCACAGCCTCTGAATATAAGCTTACTGCGTTCATATGCGGCTGAGATGACGATCGCGTTGATAACATTGAAGAAGACATGATTCAAGTGGATTGTCACCTTAGTTCCAGTCGTTTTTAGTTCTTCCTGAAAGAACCAAGTAAGTGAGCCTTGCCCACACGAAGCTTTCAAAAGACCATCCTCTCTAGCACAGTTCAGTTGCACAGCCTCTGAATATAAGCTTACTGCGTTCATATGCGGCTGAGATGACGATCGCGTTGATAACATTGAAGAAGGCATGATTCAAGTGGATTGTCACCTAAGTTCCAGTCGTTTTCAGTTCTTCCTGAAAGAACCAAGTAAGTGAGCCTTGCCCACACGAAGCTTTCAAAAGACCGGCGCAAAATATTAAATCCAGACGAGAGCGCGACGCCAATTTTGTTTGTTCCTATTTTGAGCCTCACGGGTAAATTGGAACCCAGTCCACGCGCCCAACAAAACTGTTTCGAGCCACCTTAAGATGAATGAATGTAAATATGTGTGTTTACGCTAACAAGCTGTAACACAAGACCTGACATTGATCATCAACTCAACTAAGGGCTTAACTTTCGTTTGTTTGTTTGTTTGTTTGCTTGTTTGCTTCTTTGTTTGTTTGTTTTTTTCGGTTAGCATACCTATTGTGAAGCTAATTAACTATCTCATACGTTTACTTATAACTACATTTTCTCTCGCGCATCATTGGTTTACCCTCGGACGTACAAGCAAAGTCACACCCCCACCTTGGTACAAGCGGGTTGATGGACCCCCCCCCCCCCTTCCTTGGATTTTCGTTATGTTACAATATTTTGAAAAGATTTTACCTTTAGTAGAAAGCCTGTGATCTGCTCTACAAGATGAGATACATATTATGGGTTGCCAAGCTGCTGGGAGCCTGTGACGTCATTCAAGATCGCCGCCATCTTGGCCACCATCTTGGATTTTACCGAAAATTAGAAATCTTTAAAAACGTTTAAAATTGGAAATTCTTGAGGCTGGACATGTAGAATGGGTAAAAAACAGGAATTTTTCTTCAAAAATGGTTTGACCACCTGCGACTTATGACGTCATATGTCGTAACCATAGCAACTGATTCTCACCAAACATATCAAAATGTGTCTTAGAGATAGGTGCACAGTTACTGAAAACGCCAGGTCTAGATGATAATTCGTCTTGACAAAATTCGAGGAAAACCTTAAGGGGGTGGCATCCACCCCTCCCCCCCCCCCCCCCATTGTGAGCCCGAGGGTTAAAAGCGTAAAAATTGGGGCATAATATTACAGAAATTATCCTAGTTATTAGGTGCAGTCCTTGGGGTTCAGTTCTTGCCTAAAACGCCTTTCAATCCATAAACGAAAAAAAAGTAAAAAACTGGCAATATTTTTTAAAAGCAAACAAACTATCTTTCGTATACGTTTTACAGCATAGTAGATCAGAAAAAGCTTTATACATGTCATGTCACCGGTTCATAATCCACACTCAAGCCTCGTTTGTACGAAATTCTTTGCAAGCTTTTGGCAACTAGATGCTGTTTTTGTGCGAATATTCTTTTCAATTGTGCAGCTTACGAAATCGTTGATTAATCACCTGTTTAACACCTTCAGAGGTTTACACTTTTAAAGCGAGGCTTGGGGGTGAAGCCAGTCTGACGTAAACATGCATAAAACCTATCAGCGAGGCGTTAGAAAAAATAGAATATGAAATTTCTGTTTCTTAAGACCTACCTCTGCCAAATGCAGGCTATTGGGTTGTAATACGTAAGCTAGACAAACTAAATACGTCAAAAAAACTCACACTCAAGACTGAAACGATATACTGAATTTACACTTCGTCTTTAACTTGCATTTGAGTTCAGCCGAGAGTCTGCCAAAGTATAAGATCTAAACCGTCTTATAACTTTCTCATGAATTTTCTAGCCTTTGTTTATAGCTTAAGAGTGACCTTCCGTCTTACGCTAAGGCCGGCGTATCCCAACATAATCCACCTAAAATTTAATGGCTGATAATGAGTTTCCTCATTGATCGCCTGATAAATTTCCTCCTCGGTAAGATTAACGCCACTAAAAGAAGCAACCTGGCCAGCTGTACGTCAGTGACCGTGTCATAAGTAGCCTGGCCTTCTGCTGTTGGTTTTTGACCAGTATTCCTTTCTGAACCGCCCAACTCCCTATCCCCCGAAAGTTCAAAGACGTTGGAATAACTGGATTCTACTGGTACGTTGTTGTTGGCGGCCATCTCCATAACTTCTCCCGGGCTGCAATCCTGCGGATTCCTTGTCTTAGTGCCTGTTGAATAAAAGGAGATAGCTTAATATTATGCAAAAGAAAATCGTTATTAAAGTAATGAGTAATTGATTTAGAGACTGCATGAACTCGCGGCTAAGTTCAAATAATTGTAAGAGTCCTCCAGATACTGCTAATTGTATCTAATTAATTAATTAATTAACTAATTAATTTCTTGATTCATTTATTTGTTTATTTATTTATTTATTTATTTATCCTTTATTAGTTTTAGAGAGACTACCGATACGCCAAGGTTTATCTAACTGCTTAGGTACTGACGTGTTACCATAGAAATAAAGGAAAATAACGGAAATAAGAGGCTCACTATACACGCGATGAATATGCGCAAATGACATGATAGACTTTTTTGTCTGTTTTTGTCGAGCGTGCCATCGTGATGGCGCGCCGAATGGTCGATTTGTAGTTAATCTTCCTTGATCGCTTAAGTTTTCGGGTTGTACGTGAATATAGCAATTTCAGGCATTACCCTACTTTCGGAGGCGGTACCTTAAAAGCGGGAAAAATATTTTTTGTACGAGTTTTCTGCCAAAAAGAAAGCTTTTACCTAACATTTCAACGATTAAAATATCAATACTTGTAAAAAGAAAAACAGCCCGTAAAAAAAGTGCTGTGTTTTTTATTCACTGCGTCCACAGAGTCGTTAGTTTCGCACAAAGGTACTTACGGTGAATTTCTCTCTATTTTGGTAAATGGCGGACAATCCCGTTGTAGTTTTATTACAACTTTTCCCCTTTTTATGACCTACACATCTTAATGTTGATTTTTGTTTTAGGCTGAAGTTATTATTTAACAACACCTCGCTCTGAAGGGCCTTTTATAAAGGCGAGTTTTAATGCGGCTTTAACATCCATTTTTACGATACTTTTAGCGTGAGTTAAAATCGCCTATGTAAACCATTGGCGATTTCAAAGCGATTATTGCGATTTCGTTGCGACGGGAGCAGAGCGTATGCGATGTGTGAAAACAAATCTGTTTATACTTACATTGTGCTACCAAGCCTCTGAAGGATTTAAGGCTTTTAAATAACATGATTACAATTCTAGCTAATTCTGTTGCAGTAGAATGCGCATGTTTGTCCAACATTGATCAAGATTCAAATGGATTGTGGGTACGACACGAAGCAAGATTGGGTCAATGTGTATGACGCATTAACGTTAATAATAAAGTTGAAAAAAGGTGGTCTCCAAATTTTTAAGAAAATGCTTGGAAGATTGTTTGTATCCCGAAGATGTTGTTTCTTCTTTGTCCTTCTCTTCAATTAGTTTAACAAATGGCTGAAATGCGAAGGGAGGAAAGCTATTGAAAATTTTATTTTGCGCCGTCATTCATTATAACGTTACAAAAAAAAAATAAAACTATCTAGCCGCGTCAGCAAACGTCGATAACTTTCCCAAGCCGGGTTCAACATATCGTATCAAACATAGGCCCTTAAAATGTCGATCAATACTTACCCGTGTGGTAACATCAACACCAAATTATAAACGCGCCAACCAAGATCAGTAACACCACTAAAACTACTACAACAGAAACAGTAGCTTTTGGAAACTTTGCTTTGGTTGTAGATTGAAAGAATCCCTCATTTTCATAATAACCGTCTTCATCGAAAGACCGCTAGAGGACAGCAGATCGAGTGTTAGCCTTAAGCTTCCCGTTCAGGTAACTGGCGAAGGCTAAAAGAAAAAAAAAACGGCAAAGGATTTCAAAGCAGTTGTGCTGAGCTTAATCCAATAGTATTTTTTTTATAAAAAAAAATTATAAAAAAAACTTTGCACCTCTTTACAAATAGAAACAAACAGAAAGCACAAGCGATTAAATAAAAAATAGACAAATAAAAACATCCAAATAAAATAACTACATAAATTGCAAAGCGGGTCAAAGGTCTCTCAAATATCGACATCTCCAATAAATTTGCTGCGGATCAGAGGTTCCCATTTAATCTTGAAATGCTTTAGATTACCATTTCTCGTAGCAATATCTTTCTCAATCCTTGCTTTTTCACGTAATTCTGTTTCAAACACAGTGAAGTATAGAGGCGTATCGTCTAGACTGCATCGGTATATGTAGAACTTGGCAACTAACAGGGCCAAATTGAGTAGCGTGCAGAACCTTGAGGTATCTATCACACCATATAACACCATAGTAGGTGTAAGGTTCAGTACAATATGGGTATTTTTGCGCCACCATTCCCGAAAATCATTCCAAAAAGCCACTGTATGCGGACGGTGGACAAGCAAATGCAAAAGTGTTTCTGCTTTGTCTTTGCAGTGAAAACATTTGTCATCCTGTAAAATATTTGCTTTGAAAAGCTTGTCCTTTGTAAACACTGCGTTATGAATAATTTTAAACTGAAACATGCACAATTTAATTTCCTTTGTTATACTCCATGGTAGAAGATATACTTTTGATAAGTTATCTTTAGAAACACCTGAATTAAGAATTTTTTGCTCGGCTGAAGGAGGCACAAATTTACTATCTGCGATAACACGCAGCAGATCTGCAGTGGTTAAGTTCGAGTTGTTAGTACGCCAATTTGAAATTAATTCTAAAACGCCATGGGATTCTTTGGAGATAGCATTCCAATTTTGACGGATTGAATTACATAGACCATAGTATGTTGTAAAACAAGCTTTAACATCAAACGTACGACAAAAAACGTCAAAAGGGAGAAATTTACCGTTATCACTTATTAGATCTTGAATTTTGTAGATTCCTTTGTGGTACCACGCTGGAAAAAACAGAGTTTTATTGTTGATTTTAATGTGTCTGTTGTTCCAGATGAATGTTTCGTTTGGATTAAGATCAGCCTTGCCCGCCAAGCATGTAACCTCCTCCCAATATTTAAGCACTCTTTCGTAAAAAAGCGGTACATTTTTCACATCGAGATCCTTGACTTTGTAGTTGCACTAAAGAAGGAAAGAGAAGCCTCCTAGATGCGCAGTTGTATTATCTGCTATTATTTTTCACGCTCCCTTATTACCATTGGTAAACCTGTTGAGCCAAGCACACTTTAGAGCCTTGTTCATATGATCGAAATCTATCATTTTTAGTCCACCTTTCTCTTTCGGTCCAGTGATGGTGGATTTCTTAATTTTAGCGGGCTTGGCGTCCCACAGGAACTTAAATGTTAATTTATTTACTTCTTGAGCGAAGTTTTCAGGAATGAGCAGAACTGAAGCGCTGAAAATAAGCTTTGATAAACCGAGAGTTTTAATAATGTTAATCTTTCCATAGAGAGTTAGCTTTCTTCTTCTCCAGCTGTTAAGGATTTTTTCAAGTTTTTTCCAATTTGCCATGAAAGTTTAGTTTATGCACGAGATTAGCGTCATTTGAAAAATGAATCCCAAGGGCGTAAACAGAATCAGTAGGCCACTTAAAGCCAAACGGTTTGTCAAGACGTTCCTTCCACGAGCCTAACCATAACGCTTCAGACTTGTGTGTATTAATTTCTAGGCCGGAACACTTTTTAAATTTTTCGAGAAGGCGAAGCAGCGCTTCCACGGAAGTTGTATTTTTAACGAAAACCGTCGTATCATCGGCGTACTGTGTTAATTTAATTTCTTCTTTGCCCACACAGATACCTTGTATCAGAGGGTCATTTTTTATTGCAAGTGCAAGCAATTCAATAGCTAAAACAAAAAGCAACCCAGACAGTGGACAGCCCTGTCTCACGCCACGCTTGAGCTCAAAAAAAGGTGACGCGAAGCCGTTGTTTATGACGCAACTGGATATATCAGTATAAAAACAATTTACCCAACGCTTGAAATCTTCCCCGAACTTGAACACATCAAGAACCTTTGCTATGTAATCCCATTCCACGGAGTCGAACGCTTTGCGGAAATCAAGAAAGATGGCAATACCTGGAATATTTTTTTGCTTTGTGTAGTCAATCAGATCGCTAATTAACCTTATGTTTTCACCTATATATCTCCCTTTGATGTACCCGGTTTGATCTGGGTTAATAATGAAAGGAAGAACCATTTCCAATCTTCTTGCCAAGACTTTGGTAGCAATTTTAAAGTCTGTGTTTAACAGTGAAATCGGGCGTAGGTTGTTTAAATTGTTAGTAGGTTTGCTCTTTTTTGGGAGAAGGGAAATTATTCCTCTTCTTTGACAAATTGAAAGTTCACCCTTCTCAAAAGCATGGTTAAGGCTGAAAGTTAGATTTTCACTAAGCTCTTTCCAAAAGAATTTGTAAAATTCAGCGGTAAAACCATCCGAGCCGAAAGATTTGCCGTTTTCAAACTCCTTCAGAGCCAATAAAAATTCAACACTGGCGATTTTGCCTTCACAACTGTTGAACATTTCCTCTGACAAAGTGGTCATATTTGTGCTATTAAAGAAATACCACAGTTTGAATTTTTTACAGAGGGGCCTTGCGACTTATATAAATTCGAGAAAAAATTTTCTTGTTTCTTAAGAATTAGATCCGGGTCATTTGTTTCCGTTACTTTTTTCTTACAGGCGCACGGTTTTCTAGGTTTAGAAAGTATCTTGATTTTTTTTCTACTTTTTCATGCCATCTGACCTTACTTCTTAAGATCGTTCCTTTAATTTTGTGCTCCATGATTTTGTTCAATTCAGCTTGTAACTTATGTAACTCGTGAAGGTAATGAGGATTATTTCGTGATTTCTGTGAATTAGCCAGCAATGCATTCAATTGGTTTTGAAGATCTTTCTCACGCGATCTCTGCTTTGACGCCTTTCTTTTAGCATAGGCAATAGAGAAACCGCGTAATTCCATTTTGATGAGATCCCATTTTAACCCGCAGACTTCAATGTCTTTATATTTATCCTTTGCAGACACAATACATTTACGAATGCCATTTACATACTCATTGTCCTCTAAAAGGGACGAATTGAACTTCCAGAACCCTGGTCCTGGTTTTCTGGAAAGCTCTTCCGATTGAACCAGCGTTACAACAGCCGAGTGATCAGTGTTAGGAGCGAATATTAACACACATTCTTTGGAAATGTTCAAAAGGCTTTTTGACATTAAAACATAATCAAGACGACATTGCACCTTCAGCGCTTTATCTCGCCATGAAAAACCCTGTTTGTCACCATTTTTTCACGCCACACGTCGGATAATGAGTACAGCGATGAGAGTTTTGTGATTTCATCAATAACTTTTTGTTTGCAATGGACCGGTCTACCACCTAGTTTATCTGAATAAGTCAGAGGACAATTAAAATCACCTCCAATGATAATATTCTCTCCAGAAAAGGGGAGTAAAACATCTTGTAAGTTTTTAAAGAACGTTATTTGTTGCGCGGAATCATTTGGCGCGTAAATAACTAAAATTAGGTGCGAATCATCAGCTTTCAGATCTAAAATAATGAATCTTCCGTTTTTGTCTTTAGCGCAATTTTCCACCTGACAATCGAAATTTGGGTTCATTAAAAACATAACGTCTTTGCTGTGTTTACTACCATGGGCAGCATAGACCTTTCCACCCCACTCAGCTTCCCACGAGCTTATGTATTTCTCGTCACTATAGGTTTCTTGTAAAAAATAACACTGTGCACGCTGGTGGTGTAGCCACCTGAACAGTTTTCTTCGCTTGATGGATTGATTAATTCCCCTGACGTTTAACGAGAGTGTTTTTAGTTGAAATGGTTCGGAACTGAGCGCAGCCATTTAGAAAAGAGTAATAAGATATAAGTGTAAAGAAGATCCTCGCAGTTGTTAACGCAACTTATGCAGTTGCGAAAAGAAAGCCTGAAAAAAATCAGGCTTGCCGGGATTCGAACCCTGACCTCTGCGATACCGGTGCAGCGCTCTAACCAATTGAGCTAACAAGCCAACTGGGAGCTGGTCATTAAATTGGTTCGTAATATACTCGGGAAAGATGAAGATGAAATTATGAATATATGAAACTCATATATTTGAACTGCAGAATGAAGAAATAAGTGTAAAGAAGATCCTCGCAGTTATTAACGCAACTTATGCAGTTGCGAAAAGAAAGCCTGAAAAAAAAATCAGGCTTGCTGGGATTCGAACCCTGACCTCTGCGATACCGGTGCAGCGCTCTAAAGTAGTTATAGAGTTGGGGGTACCAGATCATTTTGAAAATGATCTGTTACCAAACCCAACTCTATATCTACTTTCCATATGATGGTTTACATCTGATGGTTTACATCTGATGGTATTATTTTATGGTATTATTTTATGGAAATCTATATGTTTTTATTTCATGCGGAAACCAACGCATTCTTCCATCGCGTGACTTCATTCAACAGGAAGTCTTAAAACCACAGGGACTTTCCCGAGGAAATGAGTCATTAGATTTCTATTGTTTTTTGGGTCATATGATTTCAGATGATCTTGTAATTTAAAGTAAAGTTTGTTAGTAAAGTTTGTCAGTAAAGTTTGTCAGTAAAGTTTGTCAGTAAAGTTTGTCAGTAAAGTTTGTCAGTAAAGTTTGTCAGTGAAGTTTGTAGCCGAGATTTAAGGCACTTGTGATTTCGCCACAGCTGTGGCGTGACGTCATGTTTGTAAGTACATAAAAATATAATATCTCATATTATTATATAGAATGAATTGTAATAAAGATATACACGATGAACTGAAAGAATCAGGAGAAATTTCCTGTCCTTTTTGTGACCAAAAATTGGAATATTCCAATGAAAAACCGAAAAAAGATTTATGCTGTGATGATCAGTATATTATTAACGATGATGGGATGTTAGCATGTCTAAGTTGTGGTGTCGTACAAGGATATAATTATGTTAAAGAATATGTTGATTTTTATAAGAATCGACATCGATTTATCAGAAAATCGGTTTATCACAGAGAGTATCATGTCAATAACATATTACTCAATTTTGAAGAAAAATACGACATTAAAATATCAACCTGTCAGAAACAAAAGATTGATGCTATATTTTGTGAGATTGGTAAGGTTCTTAATGAAGTTAATGGAACTCGGAAAAGAATGATAAGCGTTAATTTTATAATGAGAAAGATATTCAAGATGATGGGAATACCTTACAAAAATATTCCAATTAGTAAATCGAAAAAAACTTTAGCTTTCTGCGATAAATATTGGAGGCACATCATGTTGTTGATAGGGGATGAAATAAAATCTATTATTGGATGAATACCTTATTATATTTCTTTTCAAATTTGTCAGTGATAGGACATATATCAATGATTATATCATCGAGAACTTTAACATAATCAATAAATTCTTTGTCATTATACTCCAGTCCTCTCATAAAGCACCGTAAATGAGTTAAAACCTTTTCATACGTAGTGTACGCGAATTTACACATCTCAATCTTTCTTTTGTAATTTTTAGCCTCTGAATATGTTTTAAGCAAAAGCCCGGCACCAGATACTGTTCCGAGAACAATAGGGTTTAGTGTTACACCACCGACAACTGTCCCTGTTACAACAAAAAAAACAGATCCAATGTTACATGCAAGTTCTGCCTTTTTGAAATATTTGTAAGTCATTTTGAAAAGCCAATATTTTTTATGATAGAATTTATACAATGCTTTCAACTCAGATATTTGATCGTCAGTTAAATTTTCTGATATATGATTCCAATTAAATATATTTTTTGTCATATATTATACGGTTACATTTTTTTTCTTCTTGAATGATAATTTAATACTATGGTATAATTTTTTGATGTTTTGAACCAATTTCTCGATACTATCGATGATTTCGATGATTAAAGTTGCTGTTCTCATTATATTATAAAGTTAGATTATTCATTATCTTATTCTTCGGAATCCTCATTATTTCTTTTGGGATAATAATATATTCTAAAAAGCATTCCATGCTCCAATCAGATGGATATCCTGCATTGTGCTATATAATAAATGTAAATTTTTTTGTGGAAAGTAATCACGCACTTGTTTGATACTCGATACGAAGTATAACTGCGTTGTAACTTTTCCAAATATCATCATTCATATTTAGTTCAAAAGCCAAAATCCCGGACGAAGGCATTTGGAAAGAATTTGGGTTTATCGTTTGATACCACCCACTTTTTTCTGAGATAAAATTTCTTGAAGAGCTTAGAGTTCCAGTGAAAAAATTCCGTAAGGCTGTTTTGAGTTTTAAAGATATTCTTTTGTGTCTATGTATAGTGACATGAGAATCCGAAGAAGTGGTTGGACGCGTACAATATATATCAATATTTTTCAAAATCGCTTCACCCGGCAATGAAATTATTTCAGCACCATTTAAAACAAAATTTTTGTCCCCTTTTGTCGAATTTAAAAAACCGTGTATATAATGAACGGAACCACTCAAATGGTGTCCGTTTAAAGACAAATCTGTTTCCATTACCATTTTTCCATTTTCAATAACAAAAGCGGTGTCATAGACACTTGGATCAACGTTTGAAATTGTTTCTTTAACGCCATAGACAATTAAATGCCCAATTGTTAAAAACGATGGTTTACTGACAGTACCGTGCAAATCAAGATATAGGAATTGTGGAGGTGAGCTACCCCATCTGTGAAAATTGATTACTGTTTTGGTGTACGTTTCGAATGTTTTTGTTGCATAATTAGAAATTGAAATCGTCGTAGCTTGCGGGGTTACACTCAACTCATTCATTTCCGGCGGAAACCATTCAACGACCAAAGTATAGTAACCGACTGGAAGTTTATATAGGTTAAAACCGAGGCGTGACTGGTACTGGTTGGGTGAGCCTTTTTCAAACAAGAGTTTAAGTTGGTAAGCTTTTTTATTAATTTGATGTGGAGAATTGGGAAAACCAACAATACCCAAAACCTCGATATTGTTTTCACTCGAAGATTCATCAGTGTCTTCCATCAAGTATCTAAAGGCGTCCATTTTTTGTCCCGAGGTAGTGATATGGGATTCATGAATTTTTTGAGTGACAAGATCTCTCAAATCTGATATTTCCTCTTGCACAAAATCAACATTAACTGCGGATTTAGAATCTCTGTAATCAGTTTGTAAGTTAATAATTTTATTGTTATTTAAATTCAAGTTTCCAGTCATATTGTTGGTACCATCAACTTTGAGAAACTTTTTTGGTGTCATGTCATCAATTCTGTTGTTAACAAACTCGACACATGCGGCGTCTCTTTGGTTTGATGGAAGATCAAGATTGATAATTGAATTATTTTTCATATCAATATCAGATCCTTTATCCAGTTTTTTTTCAAGCTGATTTTCGACATACTTTTTGTTTGTGGCTTGATCTGCCTGTGTTGGGTCTTTCACATTGAAAATTGTATTATTATTCATATCAATATTTGCTTCCATTTGACCCCCTTCCTTCTTTGACAAGAATATCTCTCTTTGCGATTCATAATTGATAACCTTGTTGAGATTACCATGAACTGGATAATTGTCTTTTGGGACAACGAGTGACCCTGTCATCGTATCACCAGATATTGCAACAAATTTAGATGTATCCACACTTGGAATCTTAGCTATTTCAGAATCAATATATTGTTTAGTAACCACATCATCATTATTAGTTCCTTGTTTTACATTCACTAATTTTTTATTCTGCATATCATAATCATTATTAGCATCTAATTTAAATCCAATACCAGGTAAACCTCTTAAACCTATCTTACCTTGTCCTTGAGAATCAACATGATTAAGGATACCGTTTGTATAACTCATATAATATTAGTTTAGATTTTTTCATCGAAATTTCGGGCTACCTTTTTTTTGACCTTATCAACATACAAAAAACTATATGGATCCTTAGTAGCTTTCTGATAATCTGATTTATTTATGTTCAGTTCTCGACAAATCATCGATTGCTCGTTTGTAGAAGGAAAATCAAAAACACAAAAATGTGAACTATTCAGTCTTATTGTTTTATCGGTTCCGTAATAGCTTTGACTCAAATATATACAACAACAATTTTTATTTCTTGAATTGGTGAAGTAGTCTCGTATCCGTTCGTCATTTTTCTTACCTGTATTCAAATAGTCATCAAATATGATTAATTTTTGGTTTTCATCAGACAAATCTGTCAGAGGGATGATTTCATCGTTACTTGCTTCTATTACGTCATAACCGACCTCTTTTGATATTGGTTCAAGAGATTTCAACAGATGCTTATATTTGCTTTGGGAGAGATTTCGAGCGTAAAGGTATATTTTGTCGAAATATAAAAGCCTATATATCATTTCGAGGATAAGGTTGGTCTTGCCACCATTAGAGGGAGCACAAATAAGCATCCTGAAACATCGGTCTGGCATGAAACTGTTTAATTGAACAAAATCGTCATTGTCATCATCTTGGATGTCGTAATTTTGAATCTTCATATATCATTTGTTTATACAATTTTACACTCTATGCGACACGCTATGCGACACGTTATGCGAGCGTTTTTATATATGATAACCCTAATTTTTCCGAACAAAATACGAAATTTTATGTAAACAAATGATATAATGAGTTTACTCAAATGGAAAGAAATGGCTGAGAAACGATCTGAGCTTGGTAAAAAGATAAACACAGTAAGAGAGACAATAAAACAAAAAAAGATATCTGATCAAATGGGTGAAGTTGAGGCAGAGAAACTTTTCAAACCTATAACATCCGGATTAAAGGATATAACATTACCTAGAATGCCATTGAGAAGATTACCAAAGAAAAAGGCACCTGTTCCAGATTATGGAATAGCTATTGATGATGAAGTGCCTGATTATGGATTGGAAGATCTATTTGGTGATCAAGTTCTACCACAAAATGACAAACAATTGGTTCCAAAACCTCCGTCTTATGAAGATGTCCTCAAGGATTTAGCATCAGGTGAAAAACAAATGTATATAGATCCAGAATTTATGTATGAACCTGAAGATCTTCCACCTGGATACGAAGAAGAAGAAGTACCAGATTACGAAATCCTTGAGGAGGATAGAATAAATCAAGCTTTAGATGAACTTCAAATTCCTAACTATGATGATATTGAATTACGACTTCAACAAGAAGATATGAATGAAAAAAAAAGTAAATCTTATCTGAAAACAATCTTGAAAAATGCTAAAGAGAAACGTTGGAAACTCAATGGTTATTGGAGTGATATCACTAAAAAATTAAATAGTGGTTTAATGACTGAAGCTGAGGCTCAATATCGAAGAAAAATTATTCAAGATACAAGAAAGGTTCTTACTGATTATATCAATTACAACAATCAAAAACTGAAAAATATTAAAGGATCTGGTTTGAAGAAAAAAACAAAAAAAGGTGGACAGGTAATGTTTTTCAATAATCCAACAGAAATGATGAAAAAACTTGAACTGATTATCGGATCAAAGGTTGCTGGTAACAATAGCATCGAACTACGGAATACAGGCGTCGCTCTTCTCGACATCTTGTTGAGAAACTCTACTTTGAACAGGCCGCAATATAACAAAATATACAAAAACTATTTTAGTCTAAACTAATCATATAAATGAATAGACAACTTGTATTATCCAGTCATATCGTCAAAGGTATAAGTGGTAATAAACCATCAGATTTCACAATCAAATACAGTAATCCGATAATACTGGATTCAAACAGACAATATGAAATCGGCCTAGATCGAATCATTTCGATGTCATTTACTTGGTTTAATGTGACAAGGGAACTTGATAATCAGAAAATCAGATATTCAACAGATAGTGGTGCTAATTGGACGGAAATTATATTCAACCCTGGAGTATGGAATTACATTGATTTTGACAATTTAATCAAAGAAAAAACAAAAACAGGAACCTCATCAAACCCTCAATATCCAATCACTCTGGAGTTTAACGATACTGTATTCAGGACAATAATAACACTAGCCCCAAATTACAGATTAGATCTCACTAAAAGTAATTTTAATGATCTTATTGGTTTCAATAAAAAGATTATAACAAGTAGTGTAAATGTTGGCGATTACATTCCTAATCTCTCACAAGACAGAGAAATATTGAATGTTCATTGTGATTTGATAAGTGATAGTCTTGTCGATGGTGAAGAGTCAGATATTATATATAGTTTCAGTACCTCAACTCTCACCCCGAGTTATAGTTTCACACAAGAGCCTCGACGAGTTGAGTACAACCCGTGTAATAAAAATACGATTAATAAAATTCGGATTTATATCACCGACGGTAAACGAAGAATCACAGATCTTAATCATAGTGACACTTCATTCAGTTTGATTTTAAGAGAGAAGAGAGATTAATCTAACTAATAGTTATAGATGGCATCATATGAATATAAACGTGTATATCACCCGAAACTAGGTCGTTTTGTGTATAAGCATAAAGGATCTGGGATTATTGTTGATAACATATTCAAACCAGTTGGAAGGGTGTTAAGTAAAGTTCCAGAAATGGTTTTAAAACCTTTTGCCAAAAAAGCGCTAGAATCTGGTATTTCACATGCTGGAGACAAACTGGGAAAAAAAGCAGCTGAAAAAAGCGGAGAGCTTATTATGAGAAAATTACATGGTTCAACTAAACAACCAATGAAACCAACCAAACCTACTAAACCAAAACAAGAAGAAGATTACAACACAATTCTGAATAGACTTATATCTGGTACTGGATTAAGACGATAAAATGTTATTAAAAAGTGAATTTTATCCAATTATAAA
This sequence comes from Siderastrea siderea, assembly GCA_964030785.1. Lineage (NCBI taxonomy): Eukaryota > Metazoa > Cnidaria > Anthozoa > Scleractinia > Rhizangiidae > Siderastrea > Siderastrea siderea. The sequence continues at coordinate 44,366,059 of OZ034974.1, forward strand.
TAGACTAGCAAGTGGGAAATGGTTTATATAAAAAGTGAATTTTATCTAAACTACTCATATAAATGAGTTTCAGAACAAATGAAAATCTACAACGATATGAATACGTTCGTTTCCATTTGGATAATGTCATTGAGCAACCTGCTAACAATCAAAGCCAGAAAAAGACAGGTTACAGATTCACAATCAACGATAGGTCGACTATGTTCGATTTTTTTAATGGGTATTTCGAAGTAACTAAAGAGCTTCAAAAAAGGGCAGATGGTGCTGGATATGCTCAAGCGGATCGCATCACAATGATAAACGGATCTCACAGTCTAATCAGACATATGGTTATTAAATCGTCTGGTAAAATAGTATACGAGAGTGATAATTTGCATCGAATAACGAATGTCAAAAATCTCCTTGAATACAGCGATGATTATAGTAGATCCGTTGGAAAGAATTCGTTCTGGTATCTTGATACTGATGGAACTACAGCAGATACAAACACAGGTTTCGAAGCCCGTCGTATTTTAACCCAGGCTAATCAGAATGACGGCGGCGGAGGAGCTAAATCGATTAACGAGATGATTCCGTTAAACAGATACAGCTTTTTTCAAGAATTAGAAAGAAAAATGTTGTCCCCAATGCAGCTCACATTTGAACTTACACTTAATGATGATGCTGAACTTATTCACAAAGCAGCTGCTGCTGATGATGGTAGGGTTGTAGTAAAAAGATTGTATCTTTGGCTACCAAGACTAATCCCAAAAGACATCATGTATAGTAATTTCGTTTCAGAGTTTCTTAAGCCAACAACCTGGACATATATGCGAGATATCTACAATCAGTCAGCAAATACAAGAGCTATTCAGAATATGTTTCAAATCAGTCCAGCTATTGATAACGTTAAACATGTTTTTATTTATCTCCAGCGAACAGACGCACCGAATGATGTTGAAGCAGAGAGGAGTCCGTATTTGTTCGATACTTTCAAGTTGAATGCCGCTAACGCTAACAGCTCTCTATCAAGCTGTAGGCTTGAATACGGGAATAACGTTTTTTACCCAGAGCTGGAATATGATAGTGACTCTAAAATACGGATATTTAATGATCTCATGTCATATGCATTTCGTAAGAACGATTACAATTCAGGAACACAGCTTAATGTATCCAATTTCACTAGTTTGTATGGATTATTGTATTTCGATTTGTCATATCAGAAAGAGGTAGTGACGAGAGATCCTAAACAGTTGATTCTCCATTATCGTCTCAATGTAGCCCCAGCAGCAAACGTCCGAGCTCATAGCATCGTATTTTACGAGAGTGAGGTTGTTGTTAAGACAGTTGGAAACGAATTGATGATAGTTTAAATAAATAAGTTTTACATCGATGAAAATTTAAATGAATATGTTTTTTAAAATAGAATTTATCTAACATATAATATATGACACAACTATACGAAATTAAAGTTAGTTTATCACCAAACCAGAAAAAGAATCTTAGTAACGCGTATCATAAAAGAGAAACTATCGTTTTGAGACTGACAAAGGATTCATTATCTGGGAATGACACTCTATACGTACCTCAGAATATAGTTAAGCGATTGGATAAAAATAGAAAATTGAAAAAGGGAATGGACATCAAACTAGCAAAAACAAACATTCGAAAGCAAGTTGGTGGATCACTCCTCTCTACAGTTTTGAATCTGGGACGAACTTTTGCTCCCACTATTGCTAAGACTCTTGGATTGTCGGCTTTAGCTGGAGCAGCTAGTGAAGGAGCATCTCAGATCATCAAAAAGATATCTGGAAAAGGAATTCAAACTGGTGGGTTTCTCATACCACAAAATAAAATCAACCAGTTGATAGCATATAAACATCTTTTGACCACAAAACAAAAGAAGGATATATTAAATGCTCTACAAACCGGTTCTGGTGTTCATATAAAACCAACAAAAGTACAAACAGGTGGGTTCTTAGGTACTCTTCTCGCATCAATTGGAGTCCCTTTAGCTATTGAGGCAATAAAAAAGATGACTGGTAAAGGTGCCCCTCAGATGGGACAGCCTAAACAAAGACCACCCAGATCTATACCAAGTACTGCTAACAATCAAGAAATCAAGATGGTGGTTTGTTAGTTCCGATGTATAGAACTCCACCTTTTTATGGAAATTGGCCGAACGATACAATCGGTATGGGAATTAAAAAAAAAAGAAAAGCTCAGAAAAAGGGCGAAGGTCTACTATTAGGCAAGAACTCACCCTTCAAAAGCGTCCCTCTTCTGAACATTCTGTTGTAAAACCGAAATTCGATAAGAATGTCCCATTAAGCAATTATGATTTAATAAAATGGTGTAAATATCTGAATATCCCAATTAATGATGTATTGTCAAGAGATGAAAATGTTCCTCACAATCATAGACAGGCTCTATTCATTTACAATCTTGAACCGAGTTATATGTCAGGGAGTCATTGGGTGGCTAATTATGTTAAGGACAAAGTCCTCAATTACTTTGATAGCTTTGGTTTGCCTCCCTTCCAAGAAATGGTCAATCACGCGAGAAAAAAGAATTTAACATTGCTTCATCAGAACAATCAAATACAAAATTTACTAACGACAACATGCGGTTACTTCTGTCTGTACTTTTTGAATGAAATGAACAAAGGGATATCATATTTTGATCTGTTGGAAGTTTTCGACATATATGATACAAAGAAGAATGAGAGGTTTCTAGAACAGTATTTCAAAAATATCTAACTCATACATATATGAGATCATATTGCGTGAAACAAAAAAAGGTCACAGAATGTGTTCCAGGGAGTGAAAGATATGTGAGAGCCAAAAATAACAGACTTATGATGAAATGTATTTGTGCTGAATGTGGTATTACGAAAACCAAATTTATCAAAAGCCAAAAGGGAGGTGAAAATCCATTAGGTAAAGCTTTTGAGGCAGCCAAAATAGCCGAACAAATAACTCGCAAAGTAATTCCATCAACCAACCATGTATTTGACCGATATTGGTCTGGTGATATCTTGAAAGGTGCTTTCACAGGAACAACAGGTATCACAAGCAAGAAATTCTGGACTAAACCAAAGAAGGGTACTGTCATGCGTTTGGTGAAAAATCCCAAAACTGGTAAATATGAAAACGTATATATTGAACCTTAATCTAATCTAATCATATTATATATGAAATCATATTGCGTGAAACAGAAGAAACAGACAGAATGCGTTCCTGGTTCTGAAAGAGTTGTAAAAGCCAAAAATGGGAGATCAATGATGAAGTGTACTTGTGTTGAATGTGGTATTACAAAGACGAAATTCGTTAAACAGGCGGGAAACGGGGTCGCCCGTCGAAAGGGGCGGGCTTACTAGATACAGTAGCATCGACTGGTACTGATTTATTGATTCACCACGGTATTCCTTGGCTGGGAAAAAGGGCTGTTGAAATGGGAAGATATTATGGATCAGAAGCCTTGAGAAACCCAAAACTGCAGAAAAAGGCTATCGATTATGCTCTGGATAAGTTGAATCCAATGATTCAAAATGTTGGAAGTCAAGCTCTTGATCAATTATCAACCAAAATCAGACCAAATAGAAAGTATAAAACTGACAGGAAGGATTTGGATGGTGCTGGTGTTGATATACATAAACTAATTGGGAAAATACCGAAACCAAAAGCTGGATGGACTCCTGGAAAATATAAGTATATGGGTCCGTACAATCCTCTCGATAAGCAGTTAGAGTATGATAGGAACACTGGAGAGGTCACCAAGTGGCACGTACAACCTTACAATAAAGTGGATGAAATAGCAGCTCATCATGATGTTTGTTATGATATGGGGAAAAACAAAGGTGAATGTGACAAACAAATGGTCAAGTCACTTGATATGATTCCTTATGGACAGATGCCAAAATGGGGACAAACAGCTCGGTTCTTGATTAACACAAAGGAGAAACTGGGTCTCGGTGTAAGGAAGACAAAAAACGTGAAAGGCCGCCGAGTGAAGAAAACTGGCAAAAAGAATTAGCTGATGAGCTTCATAAGCCCATAAAACGAAATTTTACTCGGCGGCGTGTTATTGTAAACCATATTGACGAGATATGCTGCTCTGATCTTGTTGAGATGCAACAGTTTAGTCGATGGAACGCTGGCTACAGATATCTTCTTATGGTTTTAGATGTATTCTCTAAATACGGTTGGATAGTTCCATTAAAAGATAAAAAGGGTGAAACCGTTATGAATGCTTTTAAAACAATCTTCAAAGAGGGTAGAAAACCACAATATCTTTGGACAGACAAAGGCAAAGAGTATTACAACAAACATGTTAAGGAACTACTTGATAAGAATAAAATAACCTTGTACTCAACTGAGAATGAGGAAAAGTCGTCAGTTTGTGAAAGATGGAACAGAACAATTAAAACCAAGATGTGGAAGCAGTTTACTATTCAAGGTAATACACAGTATTTAGACATGCTACCCAAATTAGTGAAAGAATATAACAACACTAAACATAGCTCTATCAAAATGACACCCATAGAAGCCAGTAAAAAGAAGAATGAAGGGACTGCTTACTTTAATCTGTATGGTAATTTGGAGCAAGTATCATCTAAACCGAAATTCAAAATAGGTGATAAGGTTAGAATAAGTAAGTATAAACGAAATGTGTTTGATAAGGGCTATACCCCAAACTGGTCTGAGGAAATTTTCACAGTTGATGAATTACAACATACCAATCAGTAGTAAATTGGGCTCGTATGGCAAGATGAGCCTCGTTTTGATGTAATGATGACGTCATGACCGGAACCGGAAGTCACGTGTTTTTAGGATGGGAAACCGCTGACCAGTGAGGGAAAAAGGGATCGCAGGCTCATGGAACCGGAAGTCACGTGTTTTGAGATGAGAAACCGCTGAGCAATGTGAAAAAAGGATCGTGGGCTCAAGGTGAGTTAAAACCGCTGAGAAAACGCGGGCTCCAAGTCCAAAGTCCAATTTTGGGAACGGGGGTAACCCTTGGAGTGAAAACAACACAAAATGAATAAATCACGTTTATTGTTATACGTTGTTTTTACAATAACTGAGAAAAATGGTTTTCCTGAGTGTTCCTTAATGTTTAATAGAGGGTCCCCACCATTGTTTTTGACATCGAGTTATTCTTCGCCATTGGTTGTTGTCACGGATCCATTGTTGTAATTGACGTCGATGATTTCTGATCAAAGGTATGGCAAAGGAACTGTAGAATGGGGGTGGTGGTGGTGGCGCCAAATGTTCTCGATCACAGTGATCACAATCGACGATCTTGTTTGGGCTTTCACTGGTAGCCATAGGGGTAGGTCTTGAAGGTGCGGGGATCGATGACTCTTTTGTCATACACCAAGCGATACCATTTGTGTTGGGGATAGGTAGCCAAACTGTAGTTTTTCGGTTCCCGGACAATGTCGTGACTTTTGGTGACTTGGATTTCCCGTGGTTTGGGAAGGGGTGTTTTTATTTCATCTTGGACATTTTGACGCATGACGTCGTAATTCAACTGGGTGTGTCCTTCACTGTTGAGTCGGAAGCCTCTGACCTTGCATTCCACTTTTCCTTTATTAGTAGTATACCCATAGTTCTTGGGTCCTCCACTGACAAATTCTTGGATGTATTCATCGTCCTTTAATTCGGAGGCGAAGTCCCCTAGATAGGAACCCAAGGTAGGTTGGAATTGAGTGGGTGTTTCCTCCAGGTAGATGACAGAGTCGGTGTCAAAGTAGAGGACTCTCTCCCCTAAGGCTTGCAGGGCGTCATACAATTTAAGGCGGGCGTGGCAGGTGGTGAAGCAGGCCACAAAAATGTTGAGGTTGGGTGAGACGCGGATGTCCTCTTTTTGGTTTTGGTAATGCACCTCAACCATGTGGTTGTTGATGACGGACACGTGACGTACGTCTAAGGCATCTGTATCCAAGAAACAGTGGAAGGCATGAGGATCATCAAAGGCTTGAATTTGGGTCTTGTTGAGGCGTTGTCCAAACTTGCCCCACATGGAGTTCAACATCAGCTTAGCTAGGGTACGCAGGCCTGGGTTGTATTCGATGTTGTTGTATTCCAACTGGATACCCTCCTTCTCATAGTAATCCTGAATGTATTTCCTTTTTTCTTCTTCGGACATGTTTTGTTGAGGCCACCCACTAGCTTCTTGTTTGATTTTAAGCCAGGTGTTGACATAATCGGCGAAGAGGCCCTCACAGGTTTCTTCAAAATGCCAGACTTCATAGATGTATTGGACTTGGTACCCGAATTCGACGGCTTTCTTTAATTCGGGACTGCACCAGGTACTGGTGAGGGCGCGTTGTTCGTCGGGGTGAGGGCAATGATAGGATCTGTCCAAAAGAGGTTTGGCCATTTCTTCTTCCACACAACGGGCACAGAGGGGAAAGAGCAGTTTGTCGTCATGACGGTAAGGCAGCACGGGATGGTACAATTCACGGGGAGGCAGGACTTTGCATTGGATTAGTCCAAAGTACTGGTGTATGTCAGTGTGACCCGGTTGAGAAACGATGGTGGGATGTCCTTTGGGGTACACAGACTTCTTGTTCACCCACGGGTACAAGGAGGTGACATCGATGTAGTGAATTTTTTGGCCGGGGGTGATATGATGGTAGAGTTTGATGGCATTGGTACGACCTCCACAGAAAGCATCCCGAGGTTGAAGAGGTTGGATAAAGTTGAGTTCCCGAACGAAGGAGTCGATCTCTGGTTGGGTTTTTAGGAGGTGGTCCCATTCACATCCCCACATTTGAATGACGTTGTACCCTTGCTTGGTAAGCTTTTGGACTTTGTCTTGGGTGACGTCATAGAGGTCCTGCATGGTTCGATCATAGTTGCGGGGATGTTTTTCGTAGCGATGGGGATAACAGGTAGGGCATCCGTGGGTGAAACACCCTTGAAATTCGTAGACGGTGTGGGTGTCGGGGCAATAACCATCCACATGGATCTGGGTCCCGGGGATCTTATACTCGCCTTCATTTCGGACATGTTGGATGTACTGTGGGTCTGGATTGGCACTGGCCAAGAGATCGGCGGGGGTAAGATCTTGGAGGGCGCGTTGACGTAGTTGGTGATCGCACCAGGTTAACCAGTGAAGGGCTGGGAGGGACTGGTTGATGTTATTTCTCCACCCCTTATGACCGGCGGGTTCGCTGGCAATACTGTTCGGGATCATCCGGTTCATACGTAAATCTCGATTACAAGCGGAGGCAATGGTGACGTGATCGAAGGGATTGAAGCCTGTTAAGTCTTCAAACATGCGTTTGAAAGTCAGACATCCTTGTTTCAAGAGTCGTACATCGGAGCTGCAATAGTCCAACAACTCTTTTTGAAAATGAAACAGCACACCCTGGTCGCGTTGTTCTTGATGCCAGGTTTCGAAGGCTTGTCTTCCTTCGAGTGACATGGTCTCAGGCATGTATTAATCGCGTGAGGGGAGGATGCCCACGTAGTTTTGATACTTATCACCGGGTACGTTGAACTTGTGTGGGAAATACCCTTTGCAGAGTTCTGTCAAACCAAAGGTTTTGGGAAACGCGGAGAGGGGCATCTGGAAGAAACTCATGGAATCAATGAACCGGATGCGGTCATGTTTGATCTCTAAGAGTTTACACCCGTTGCGGAGTTGTTGGACGATCCGGTTGTCACTATAGTATTCTTGGATGATAAAGTACCCATCGTACCCTTGAAAATTATGAGCGATGACATTGACTTGACGGGTATCGTGAAGAGTCAAGGTATCCAACCATTCCAGAAAGTCACGGATACAGGTGGGACCCGGGAAAGGCTTGGGTTCATCCTTGTCTTCGGTTTCGGCCACGACGAGATTGGCAATGTGTTTTTCGTGGGGTTGCATGGCTTCGATATCAAAGAAGACGTGTAAGGGAGGTAGGTCTTCTTCCTCGTCCTCGGAGGAGGCATGGGGTTCCGCGGCACCTCGTTTGGCGCGAGGACCTTTTTGACGGGTCCTCTTTCTCTTCTTTTCGTCTTGAGGTTTGGGGGCTCTTTGTATAAAACAACGGTGTTGGTCGGCGTGGACGTACTGATGACAAGAAGGGCAATCCACGTGGTAACAATGGTGACGTTGAATGCGGGACAAGCCCACATTTTGTTGATAACAGTCAGGGCATCGGTGTCGTTGAGAGCACACGGAGGACTGGAGGTCTGTGGCGGGTTTGCCAGCATGGGTCTTGCCCCTGTGGGCTTCGAAACACACTTCTCCAAAAAAGTCCCGATGACACGACTGGCAACGTTGAGTGGCTTTAAGGTGTCGGGGGTAAGCATGTTGAAAGTCTGGACAATCTTTCTGTCGACAGGCTCCGCACAACTTGGTCTTGGTGCATCGATGCAGTCCCTCGGTGTTGTAGGGTTTCCAACAATCCGCACAGACATAACTGGACCCGAAAAACCCCGGCAACTTGGTGATGACATCATAATGGTCTTTGTTGTGCAACAGGATCAGTTGTTTGTCTCGTAGGGGTCCAAACGTCGTGATGTGGAACGATCGCTGTGCATCCACCAGGATGATCTGGTAACCGGTGAGGGACGGAGCTTGACTGAATTGGGTCAAGGCATCATACCCACAGGGACCGAAGGGTACCTTGGCCTCGTGATGGAGCAAGAGAGCCATTTCTTTTTGCAGTTTAGTTCCTTGTCGGATGCTGCGGTATTTCGGGTGTTGGTCCACGCGAGCTTTGGCGGTGACAAGGGCTCTGGCACAGCAGAGGTCATCGTCGTTTGTAATTGTTATGACAGACCGTTTGTTGGTTGTCAACATGGTCATGGTAGGATGACCCGGTTTCCCACGACGGGGTCTGCCGGTGCCTTGAGGAGCATGATGGACTTGAGTGATGGAGACTTGAAAGGAGTCATCCATTTCAAATTGTTCGTTGCTGTTGAGGGCTTGGGCTAAACGTTGGAACAGAGCTTCCACACGCTCTGTGTCTCGACGCCATTCACCTGCACGTAATCCCCATCCCTGAAAATTATTGTGCAGGCGATCGGATGCTATTGTAAAGTAGAGGCGATCTTGATCGTGGAGGTCGGGGGTAGTGGTTAACACTTGATCAACGGCTCGACGTAATCCATCTTGGAGAGCTTCGGTAATGTTTTGACCTGGAATCAAGGTCCCCCTTTGACGTAACTGGGTCTTGAAATGACGTTCTTGTACCCCCATGCGATCACTCTTCCGATTCACAAAAGGTTCTAAGTCAAATTGGAAGGTAACGTGCGCAGAGGGATCCAATCCACCCCCACTTTGTTCCCATTGGTCCAAGGCCTCTTCACAAATGTCGTCGTCACTGTCGGTTGAAATCAAAGGTCCCACACAGGAATTTGTGTCGTCTTCTGAATCACTTATCTCCAAACCAAGCATTGACATGATCTCACGTGTAGCGAGGCCGCTTGGCCCCGCCACATTGTCGTCTTCGTGAGAGGACATGATCAGATGAACTCACTGGAGATCGGGGTTCGTTTTTTTATAGAGAACCAAAATGTCACGTGGGAGGGGAAGGAGCCAATGACCTTACCCGGACACAGGGTGTCCTAGGGAGGGGTGGGACGGGGTGGGGGGACCCCCCTCCCCCCTCTCTAATGGGGGTCCATGGGCATGATGGGAACGAATGAGAGACTATAAAACAGATCGATCCTCGGGCTGGAACATCTCAACATGGACTCTCGCCATGAGAATTTGTTAGAGACCTTTGAAGAGTTCGAGCTCGATTTAGAAGTGGAGGACATTTTGAAGAAAGTGAAGAGGGAGTTGTTGCTGAAGGACGAAAGCTTTAGTGAGTTTGCGGAACGTTTAAAGGAACTGGAGCCGGAAAAAGTCGAAGCCCAGAGACGTCGAAGAGAACAGGCGGCTCCCTTTCATTCACAGTGCTACCCTCAAATGACCTGCGATTGGTTCGTGGAGGGGCTCGACTATTGTTGCGATTACTGGCGGTACCAGTTTAAACGTCCACGGACACCTCCGCCAGCACCGCCCCCATCGCCCAATGTCTGTCGGAAACGAGGGCCTCCGCCGCAGCAACCGTCGCAGACCCCCCGTGAAGTACCAACAAAACAACGACGACGACGACCTTAACGACTCTGACCCAGACGAGGACTTGAACGACGACTTGAACGACATAGACTATGTTCCCGACAATGACTATGACCCGAACGACGACGACGAAACGACAGAGTTACTGACGAAAGACGAACGACGACGGAGACGGAACGCAATCAAAAAAGCTAGGTACAAGGACCGTTACCCAGAGAAAGCCCGAGCGAGGAATATTGTGAAAAAAGACAACTACCGACGCAAGTACCCTGAGAAAGTGCGTGCTGCCAAAAAACGATACCGAGAACAATATCCGGATCGAGTGCGGGAGTCCAAAAGGCGTTATGAGGAGACGCATAAGGAGCAACGGAATGCCAGCAAAAAAAAATGGGTCCAAAAGAACCGAGCACGTTGTGCCGAATACGATCGGAAGTATAGAGAGAAACATCGGGAACGTTTGAGAGCCAAAGCGCGTGAATATCGTCAAAAGAATCGTGTACGAATATTGGCGTACAAAAGGATGTACAATAAAAGGGCCAAAGCACAGGCGGCTCGTCGGGCATATCGTGCTGCGAACCATGAGAAACTGCATGCGCAAAGAAGAGAGTACTACTGGGCGAACCGCGATAGGTTCTTGGAGCTCGCTAAAAGGTACTACTACAACAAAAGGAAGCACGTGCCTCGCCCCAAAACGCCAAAAACACTGCGGGTGGTATTGACTAATTGTAGGACGCAACCTTCTCTGGAAACGTATTTGAATGACTTTTGTGCCTCCTTACCTTCTGTAGAGAGACAGAAAACGGAAGAGAAAATCAAAGCATTAGGACCCTTGAAACTGACCATTCCCTTGGAGGACTTTAAGAAATCGACGCCTAAAATGCCTGAGAACTTTTCTTTTTGTGAATCATTTCTAGATTCTTATACTCTCACGGATATGGATTCGGGGGGTGTGCAAGTCATGGACCCCCCTGACTTGGGCCCCCCTGACTTGGAGGACTTTTCGTCTTTGTTGCAGAACATAACGCCTGACGAGTGGGCCGAGTTACTGAAGGATGTGGAGGACTCTTGTTCCTTTGATCTGGAGGCATTGGTGCCCCCTGAAGACCTCGTTCATGACATGTCATCCGATGAGGGCGTGGATTTGATCTATGATTTGGTGACTTGAACATTCGTCTCAGTATTTGACTGAACCAATGAGACAGTGACATTGTTTTTATTTTATCAGGATTATTTTGTCTACATCACAATGGATTCTGTCTGTCTCCAAATGTGATTGACACTACATCTTGTTTGAGACAGTAGAACCAACCAATGTGACATTTTTTTCATTTTTTATTGACACAACATGTAACTGGTTTGCCATTAAATTTACAATTTCAAACGTTTCTTGGCTTGCATGATTTTCTTGACCACCCGTTCGGTCTTGTTTTTCTTGCCGGGTAATCGATCAATGGCTTGGATCATCTTGGTATCGGCTTTCCATTTATCTTGCAAATTCTTGGCACGACTGTAATCAATGTCGTGTTGCTTAGCAATCTGGTCCAAGCGATTGATGCCGGGATCCCCACGTTTCAGACGTTTAGCCAAATGCGTGCCAGGGCCCATGTCCTGATAACCGGGCCAATGAAATTCCTTCCCCGTTTTCGCAATCCATTTTTGGACATCTAAGGCCCCTCCTCGTTGGGGGCGTTTCCGTTTAATACCCCTTCTCCTCTTGGTGGGCATGTTTTATTCACTGTCGTACTGCAAACGTCTCCGTCGGGGCTGTTTGGGTTTGGTCCAATCTTCCCAACCGGGTAAAGGTTTCAATCGTTGCACTTCACGGGAGACGCCTTTGCCTTTGCCTTTGCCTTTACCTTTGCCACTCTCAGCTAACTTTTTTTCCAAGGCCTTGCGCTGTTCTCGAAGGACTTGTAAACGCGTCCGGGTATCCCCTCGACTGGTAGAAGGTATCTCTTCTCCTCGACTGGTAGAAGGTCTCTGTTCTCTCGCGCCTTCCCTGGTAGCAGGGGTAATGGTGGGTTTGGGAGCCGACGGACCTCCTTTTATCATGCGCTTCAACCATTGTTCCACAGGTCCCGTCACCAAATCCCCGGCTTCTTCTTCTTCTTCGCCTGGTGGACCACCCGGGGCACCCGGGGCACCAACCCCCACCCCGCCGGGAAATTGACGAATGCGTTTGGTTAACTTGATTAATTCTTGACTCAACGGTTTGGTTTGAGCATTGACCAGGGCTGGAGGTAATTGAGGGTTGGCTAATAACACATGTTTTTGGGCGGCGAGCGTCGCGGCTTTGTTCAACAAGGCATTTTCGGTGAGTTCTCCTTTGTAATATTGAATGAGTTGTTCCAAGTCCTTTTGGGGAATCATGTACACCTCGTCCATGGTCTTCCAATGCACGACAGCTGTCACAACAGGTGATATTTATGCTTCCATGTCTTGATACGTTAACGAACACATTGACATAACACCTCGTGAAGTCCTTGAAACAACCCTTGTCCTTTTTGTCGGACTAACCACTGACGACGTTTTTTGACGGAATGTTGACGACGTCCCAAATCACGTAGTACCTTTTTATAGGGTTGAAGTTTAGCCAGCATGGGTGGGGTCACAGGAATCTTGTTTTTTAAAAAGTTCAACACCAGTTCACTCACAGCATTGATTTGATCGGCATTGGCATGTTGTAACAACTCTTGACGTTTGGAACCATTGGCTTCTTGTAACATGGACCGTAAAAACGGTAATTGACGTCGAAGACGTTGCATCCTTTATCGGTGACGACGACGATACCGTTGATTGGCTTTTTGAATCGTGCGTTTTATACGTTTATCCGTTTCCAAGGCCACGGCTTTCCCCAATCCTACCATAGCGGGCACCAATAGATTTAAAAAACCTCCTCGTTGACGACGGCGTCGTCGTCTTCTCCTCCTCACCATGGTCGACCCGTCAATAGACGTTGAAGGGCTTTGTCTTGTTTGATGGCATCTCGCGACTCTTTATAGCCTTGACGGGTATTGCGTTTGAAATCTTGCCACCAACCCTCACCTCGTTGTCGACGGTAATGTTGTACATTATCGGTAATGCCTTTCAAGGCTTGACCACCTAATTTGCCTAAAGCCAGTCCAAACCCAGGGGCGGGACCTGATAGAAACATACTCATGCCATGGGCAATTTTATCCACCAAACGGGGTTTGCGACGCATTAAAGCCCCTCCTCTTTGTTTCCTTTTTCGGCGTCGTCGTCGTCGTCGTTGGACGGCCATGGTTCTAAGAGTGTGGGACTAGGAGGGAGCGGCTTTTTATGGATCCAATACTCTTTGGGTTTCAAGGGACGAGGACATCCATCTACATAGCATAGGCCTTCCAAGGGTTGGTACACAAAATGACCATGGTAATCTTGGACACATCGTTTAGGTAACGGAGGGGTGAAATCCACAATGGTATCATCCAAGGTTTGCATCTTGATTAAAAATCGTTCCAGATCCTCCAAGGGAATACCCCGCACATGGGTTTTCAATTCGGTCAAGGCTTTGGCATAGGTGGTAAACGCAAACCGACTCATGGTCACTTTAAATCGGTATTGTTTAAAATCATTCCATCCTTTGACCACGGTGCCCACCGCCGCCAAACAGGCTACCAATGTACTGTTTTCCAAAAGGGGACCCGCAATCATGCCTGCAGCCATCAGGAGTAAGGCCATACCATTGAACAAGGCATTGACACACCTGTAATGATTCAACATTTTTCGATAACACCACCATTGTTGATGATAAAAGGCATACAAGGAATCCATCCGTTGTAATAATTCCGGGGGGAAGGGAAGTCCATGATGTTTCGATCCATTCAATAACGACACGACGGTTTTCATCCTCACGGCGATACCCGGGACGACGAGGTTTGTACGCTCGGTGCTCCTCCTTGTTTATAACTGGTGACAATGCTATTGGTCATGGTGACATTAGCAATTTCACGTCCTTGGGCCAACTGTTCTTGATCTTGTAACAGCATACGTAAACGTCGTTGTAAATCCGCTTGACGCAAGGTACGAGGCTGTCTGCCAGAACTCCCAGACGTCCAAGATCCTCGAGGGGTGGCTGGATTAGAGGCCGGTGTCAAAGGTGTACCGGGAAAAAGTCGTCGTCGTCGCCCACGTCGTCCACCACGTCCTCCACCACGACGGCCACCACCACCACCACCACCACCACCACCACCACCTCCACCACCACCACCACCACCAGCACCTCCACCACCAGCACCACCAGCACCAGCACCACCAGCACCACCACCACCACCACCAGCACCGCCACCAGCACCAGCACCACCACCACCGCCAGCACCACCACCACCACCACCAGCACCACCTCCACCAGCACCACCACGTCCGCCACCACGTCCACCACCACGCCCACCACCACCACCACGTCCATTACCATTACCCCCGGCACCCGCTGCTGTCCGGCCACTTGGGGCTGTTCGCCAACCAGGTGGACTTCTCGGGGACTCCGGGGTGGTCTGGGGGCTTTGGAATGGGGGTGAATGGGATGCTCGACTTCCTACCCCGGCTGGGGAAGAGGCCTGTACAGGGGGTGCACCATCCAAATCGGGCCAGGTGGCCACTGTCCTAGGGGAGGGGAGACTTCTCAAAAACTCACGGAGCACCTCGGGGTGCATTTCCTCCATGGCCACGTCCACAAGGCCTTCGTCTCCCGTGAAATACAGTTGTTGCATGGTCCCTGGGGACATTTGATTGCCGCTGGATGCCCCCACCCCCGCAGGGGACACGGTATCGTACGATTGCGGAGGTTGACGGTCATCATCATCGGCCATGGTTGCTTTCTATTTTTACCTGTTCCAAGGGGGTGCCTTTATAGTCGTTTTTGATAGGTGCGAGTCCATCCTTCGTCTTTTAAGAGGTGACTCAATACACGTTGTTGATCGGACGAGGCGGGATGTAAATCCAAGACCAAATACCCATACGGTCGTGTGGTGGCTTGATGAAACGTCTCCAACGTGTCTTTCCAAGTGGTCGGAAACGATTGAAGCATGACATTGCGTACCCCTAATTGATCTCGGGGGTTCTTGAACGCCACGATGTAATGGGCATTGCGGGATATACTTTTAGCATAGCGACCCACGGGAAACATGTCTTGGCACAAGTATAGGACGGTCACCCCTTGATGATGCGAATGTTTGGTGAATAAATCCAACACGTGTTTATCGTGACTCCCTTCGTCCATTAAATCATCCAAGACCAGGACCCCATGTCCTTCAGGAAACCATTGGACCAATGCCTCATGATCGGGAATCCCTTCGTGAAACACCACCCCTTGATCTTGCATGCCTTGAAATCGATCTTGCCAGGCCCCATAACAATAATGCCGTTGGGTCGGTGGGGTTTCAAACAACTCTGGGTTGTCTACCAAGAGTTTTTCCGTAAACACGGTTTTCCCACATCCCGAAGGACCCACCACCAAGATAGAGGAAGGAGTATGAAAACGAAACGGTTTCCCCGTTTGCATGATGATGACGAACTACCCTTAGAAAAAAAAAGGCACCTTTTTATTGGAATCGGTGGGACTCGAACCCACGCACGACCCTCCTCATGTATTCGAGGGGGATCCAAAGGCTCTACCCACTGAGCTACGACTCCGACACACTTTTCCAACGAACTTTTTTATTTAATGATTACATTGATGATACGGATGACAACACAGTTGATACCATCTGGCTTCTTGGCCTACAATCAATTGTTGAAGGCGTTGACCCGCTTGATGGTCATTACTAACATAATCATGATCCGAAAACTCATTTAAAAACGCTTGCAAGGTCCGTCCACGGGCTTTGGCTTTCAAGTACAACAAGGCGTAATCACCACAACTCTTGCTTGAAATGGCTTGGAGGGACTTGCCATTGGTCACCACATACTTCCAATGTTGGACAATCCAATCTCGTAACGGGGTAGCTTGCACGTACGTATCCAATGGCAAAGCATAACTGTCCAGGACTTCACACACCTTTCCATCCGTCCACACCGCTAACCAATGTTGTCCCGGTTGATCGTGTGGGTCCGTATTCACAATGTAGCCTTGGGGTTGGGTCTTGACAGGACTCTTGGGTAAACGATCACAGGCCACCGTCCCGTAAAAGACAGGGTTCAATTGGGGGTCGTCTCGGGCTAAATAATCCAACTGTACATTATTCAAGGCCACATGTTCCATCTTCAGTGTTGGTAAATGTTATACAACACGGCTCCGTTCCTGTCAATCTCCAGCAAGTTCTCAAATTCTCCATACACGAGTACGGTTATATTGACACCGGGGGCAGCTCCAAATTCCAAGACCAATTGTAAATCGCCCGTTTGCTTGGGGTTGAGGTTTTGACTGTCAGCACATCCATTGGCCACATTGTCAAACATGTACAAGGTACAATTTTTCCTGTGGCCCCAATCCAGCAGTTCTACCATATTGCCTTTCTTTTTACACCAGGCACCACTGGCTTGCAGAAAACGGAAGTAGCCTAGATTATCTCGGGTGCCATTGTTGTGCACTAACTGGAGGGTTTCATAAGGGTACTCTTCTCCTTTCACAATCTGTCGAATGGAGGTCAGACCAAATTTCTGGAAACAGAACGGATCTCGGGTCACATCTCCATTGAAGGCACGGCTGTCCAGTAATCCCACAATCAATCGGTCAGGTATTCTGTTTTGAAACAGGTTCGGGATATCATAGCGGACCAGGTTGTTTTGCATGCTGAAAGTCCGGATTTCACTGCGGACGGTCGGGTAAGCCGCCACTTCTCCTTCATTATGTCTTTTGCTAGATATACTCTGGTAGATGGCGTCATTCAAACGCAGTTGACAGAGATGAAACCGTAGTTTCACATCCCCTTCCATCAATCGGCCAGCTAGAGCCACTCCATTCAAAAACAAGCTGGGGCCATTGAAATGAAATTTCATCTTGATTTCGATGCCTGGCACCAACAGTTTGCCATTGGAAAGACTTCCAAGTGCGGGGTAAACACCAGACTGTGGGTGACACCTGCAGCATACTTGGCGGTTTCGGCTACCATGGCGGCCAAGGCTCCTTTGTGATTGGCGGGGAGATCCCGGTAGTCATTATGTGGTGCTGCACTGTTGGTATTGTTGGCGGTCCATTGGGGTGGGGAATCCACTTGATTGTACCATCCTTGGGGTCCTAACACGGTCTTGCCATCTTCTCGATCATAATTCAGCAAGGTTTCTAGGTAAGCTTTGTAATGATACGTGTCGGATTGTGGACTGATCAACGTGCCATTCAACTGCAAGTCAATTTGTTTGATGATGGAATGGGCCAAATTATTGACGGGCCACAATTTCTCCGCGGCCACCAAGTTCCCGTTATCATCCTTTTTCAAACTCAATTCCATGGTAAAGTAACTGCGTCCCAAATCCACAAAATCGTCCAATCCCGGAATGATGAATTCCATGGGATTGATACCCGTGGTGGTGGGTTGAATGGTAACCATGCGATAGGCATTGATGCTAATGTCGGTCGGTGGCACCTTGAAAATCCGTAAGGCAGGGTTGACGGTCCCTTCGGAACGCGCGTGAGCCGGGGCGGTTTGTGTACTCACGTCAGGCATGTTTAACGTCGTCGAGTGGTACCCCGTCGTCGTCGTGAGGGGTTTTTATAGCGTCGTCGTCGTGCTAAACGTTGTCTCAAATCAAACCCGGGGACTCTCATCACCTCGGGACTTAACCATCCACCACGTTGTCGTCGCATGAGTTTCCAAAACGGATACAGTCCACCCCATTGAGACAACCCTCGATCACTACGAATCCGTCGAGGTCGTGAATGCACGGGTTCCATGTTCACACTCCCAAAATATCACGTGCACGTTTGGTTTGTTTGGGAAATAAGGCACTGGCTACACGCACGGCGTCTTTCACGTTCTTATGACTCAACGCTTTCTTGGCTTGTTTGGTGATTTCCTTTTTAAGGACTTGTTCGGCTTTGCGTTTAACACCGCGTGTCAAACCCGTTTCCAATCCTCTCTTGATATTACTAGGCAATTTTAAAGGATTTCGCGTCCTTATAAGACCTTGGAAACCACCACGCATCAGATCCGTCATCACTCCTTTGCCTTGTTGATCATACCACTCGTCGGTTCGAAATCGTGTCAAACTTCCCCCACGCATGGTGTCTTCTTCACCAGGGATAAACGTTTTGTCTGTGCTTCACGTGACTCCCTTTTTATACCGTCATCATCGTCGTTTTTTCCGAAAAGCGGCTTCCAACCCTTTTTTAGCCCCGTAACTCCCGGCACCTCCCGCGGCACCCAACGCCACGGCTTTTCCTCCAGCGATCAAGGCTGGAATGAGGGCGGCCAGGGGGAATAAACCCCCTCGTTGCCTTCTTCGTCTCCTTCGACGCACTCTTGTCTTGGGCATCTTTGTTTGTTTTCACAACCCTTGTTTTCTTTTTATACTCACATGAGGTTGCACGTAAACGATTCCCCCGCCCACCGTTTGCGTTTCCCACTTCGCATTTCTTCCATACGTTTCTTCGTTGATCTTAGGTAATTCTTTTTGGCTAACTTTTCTACCCCTTTGGTGATGGACCAAGCGGCCTTAGGAATCCCGGCAATCACCGGGTTGACCCCTTCCCCCGCTTGTGGACGCTGTGGTCGTCGTCGTCGTCGTCGTCGTCGTTTCGGAGGCATGATTGATTTGGGTTCCCTTCTCGTCTCTCTTTTTTATGTCTTTTTGAAGTGTAACGTGACAATGGTATGACCTTCACCAAACTTGACCAAGTCTCCTCCTCTACCAATCGTTTCAGCCACTTGAACGTGAATCATTTCCACCACCTCGTTACGAAGAGACATGTATTGAATGTGCAACGGTTCAAAATACAGGTTGCCGCGTGTTTCACGCTTGTACTGTATTTCACGTAACAAATCAGTCACGCGATTGCCCACCACCGTGCTGCCTGCCACGTCGGAGTACACGTGCAACGATCGTGTGGGTTCACCCACCACTGAACGAAACGCCACATTCAAGTTGGTGAAACGCCACCCACAACTCATACTCAATTGTAAATAATCCGGTAAAATAGAACGCACCGTCCAAAAGACCGCGTTCCCCTGACCGTCGGTGACATCGTTCCAATCATTGTCAGCGGGTTTTGTCATGTTGGGGATTTGATCCCCCATGAATTCTTGTTGTAAGTTGGGTCCCAAAATCAACCCACTGTCAATTTTACGTAACCATCCCATCTTGAGCGCTAACTTGGTGTAGATGGTCAGGGCTGGCGTGTCGGTGCCGCAATGGCAGATATTGGTGTTGTCGATGAGCAGATCCTCGCCTTCCCACTTGAACTTGACGTAGGTGTGTTTGCCTTGATCATTGGTAAACCGACCACCTTGAACGGCCGTTTCCATACGTTGTTGTTCCAAGTGAGCAATGATGGCTTTCATGAAACTCACGCCATCCACCACCCAATCCAAATCTTTCACGTCATTGATGATGCTTCGCGCGGTGTCTACTCGCGAGGTCATTTCCCCGTCTTTTCCACCCGGTTTGGGATAAGTTTGGCCCCAGGACACCCCCATGACGTACCCATTTTTCTTCACCAACTCATACAAATTGACGCGAGCATCTGGTAAGGAAATGGCACTCAACCCCACTTGCCAACCACCTCCCGTGAGCTGTAACGGTTGAGGTAAACGAATCTTGAAGGAATTGGGTTGGTTGTTGGGAAATTCACGTCGGTTGGCATGACTGGGTAACGTCACGTAGAACGACATGTTGTCTTTGTTCTTCACACCACCACTTCCCTTTTAAAGTGGAGGGTCAGGAGGGCATGGCCTTCACCAAATTTCACCAGATCCCCATTGGTTTCGGCCAACTGGGTTTCGACGATTTCCACCACCTCATTGCGTACTGGGATATATTGAATATGTCGAGGTTCAAAGTGGGTGGTGTTTTGAGGCTGGTACTTGATTTCTCGTAAGAGATCGGTGATGCGGCCCCCTACCATACTGCTGGTCCCTACATCACAATACACGTGCAAAGGACGCGCCGAGGGAAATTCCAACGAGGGACGAGAGGTCTGGTTCACATTCACAAACCGCCAATTACACGTCATACTCAAGTTCAGATAATCCCCATCCACTTTCCAAAAGGCGGGCTTGTTGCTGCCATCCAGGACATCGGTCGGAATGGGAATGGAGTCCGAATGAAATTCTTGCAAGAGATTCGGACCCAATCGATACACGCCCGTCGACACTTGTTCAATCCATCCCATTCTCAGCGCCAAGGTTCTGCCCCATTCCACGCGTGCCACTTGCACTTTGTAATCCACATTGACGGTATTCAACACCAAATCCCCTTCGGAAGTCCATTCAAAGGTCGGGTACAATTTGACACCATTGTTCTCGGCCCATTTGTTAAGGGGTTCGGTTTGTTTGGCACGGGCTTGCACGTAACGGTACACCAATTGATGAAAAAAGTGCGATCCCGTCGACGAGGCCATCTCCTTTCTCATATCTCGTCCGTAGACAAAGAGTTCGCGACGTTGATGCCACCAGACATCTTCCCCTTGATCGTTTGTGTCATGCACCCGTTCGTGCCATCGTACGTACAACAGAGGATGGGAATCACCCACGCCTCCTTCTTCCGTTATCACGGGAATGGTAGGTAAGGATAAACTCACCATACCCACCATCCATCCTCGTCCCACAAATCGGATGGGTTTAGGCAATCGGTTTCTGAAATGATGACTCTTGTTCCCAGGAAACTCTTTGGTACTCGCATGACTCATCAACGTCACGTAAAACGAAGAATTGGGCACCAATGTCATTGTTTTTAGCGGCGTCGGCGTCGTTTGCGGGGTCGAAGGGATGTCACGTCTCCACGAGCAATCCAACTGTTGTACTTGTCGGGCCACCCTTTCCACTTGACCAACCAACGACCTTTTTGTCGCTTAAGTACCTTCTCGATCCGAAACACCTCGGACACATGGACTTTTTGTAAATCCTCTTCATAAAACGTACCTTGGACGGGGGTCTCATCCCATTCGCGAATCTTATACGTGGGGACAGGGCCCGGCACCACACGATGCACCACAAACACTTCTTCGGTCCAACCGGGTAAATACCCTTTTTCAAAGGTACGATGAATCGTATTGAGACGGACATGATCCCCCACCTTCAATTGGGGTTTTTTGTAGCCTTTCAATCGTTTGCTGTACAATCGTTTCCACACGGCTTCTTCGTTGTCCCACGTCACGTTTTCGGGGGGCATACCAATACTTCGATGACGAGTGGCATTATACCCCTGCACCAACTCGGGTAAGACATCGTCAAATTTCAACGTGTTGGCCGCGGTCAAATAACGGTATAACCGTTCTTTCAAGGTGCGGTTAAATCGTTCCACGACACTGGCTTTGGCATCCCCTTCGGTCGAAAAATGTTGAATGTCTTGCTCGTCGACCCATCGTTGAAAGGTCCGATTATAAAATTCTTTCCCTCGATCCGTTTGCAATCGATTCGGGTGACGTCCTCCTTGTCTCACAATCTTCTCAAAGGCTTTCACGAGGGCCACGCCGGTTTTGGTTTTCAACGGTTCGACCCACGCGTACTTGGACAAGACATCCACGACGGTCAACAAGTAGCGTATACCCCGATTATGTTTGGCCAAACGTTGCACTTCCACTAAATCCGCGGCCCATTGATCATCCAACCCCCCTACGATCACGGGTAAGGTAGCAAAACGACGACGTCGGGGTTTATGCAAGGTGTAACCCACATCCTGTTCCAACACCCGTTGGGCTTTTTCCAAAGGGAGACCCTGGGCTTTAGCAAATCGTTGCACCCCACCTAAACTCCCCGGGGCACGAGGATCATGGTAACGGTTTAACCATTGTTGCGAGACATTAGCCTTCTTCTTCTTCGTTGACGAAACCTTGGTTTTCTTCAACCATGATGACGACGAACTCCAGCGTTGGGTTCTCTTTCGAGGGGCCATACTTTTTGGCATTCACCCCATAAGGTCGATATGGTGGGGACCGTGTGGGGATGCGCCTTTTGAATGATTCGATACCATCGCCATGCCTCTGGGTGAGCTTTTAACCATAAGACAAACACCACCCATCGATACAGGTTGCGGTCCACATGGGTTTCTTCAAAGAGGTGAAGAGGATGCGTGTCCTCGGGACAAGGGGGAATGGGGATTTGGGACCCGGGTTGATGATCATATAAGACTTGACAAAGGGTTTGATGACATTGCCATTGCCCCAGGGACAAGATAGACTCCCACGCATCACACACAGACTCCATGGTGACATTGATAAAAAATTTTATTTCCTACTCCTTTTTAAACCATTAAAAGAGACCTAGACGTCCACAGCTGATGGTCTCTAGACCTTTCTGCCAGTTGTCCACACTGTCACTGTACTTGGGGGGTGGTGGAGCTGGGGCCACCATCATTTCTTGACGGTTCTTGAGCTCTTGAATTTCTCGTAACAATTGTTTCTCATACTCTGTCAAGGGCCGATCCTCTTTGGTTTGGACTGGCGGGCCAGGGATGTCATAGCCCCTCTTGGGATATCCTTGAGCATCACGGGTGGGTGATTCAGCTTGTTGGTCGGCTTTTTTGGGAGGGTTGTCATGAAACCACGTCCAGTACTTGGGACCCAAGGGTTGATCGGCCCATCGGAAGAAGCCACACGTTTTCTTGGAACAAGTCAGAAACAACCGATCGGGGTTCTGAATCGAATGACTCTGTTGAAGCGTAGCGGGTTCACGGCAAAAGCATTGTAAACCACCCCACATGTCCAACACTTCTACATCAGGTTGACTATACACGGCTTTCATATACTCCAGAACTTGATCTTGACCACAAAACAGCAAACACGGTTGCATGGGACATTTCACATACTTCCATCCCTTTTGAGATTCTCGGGCCTCCAAACGCACCTCATGGCAAGGGCATACCATAGTGTCCACCGAATTAGCTAGGGCTCTGTTGGCTTTCGCTTGAGCATAGTCCTCCGCATTGTCATACACGGTCGTCAGAGTGAATTGAGGTGATGGGGGTGATTGCTCCACCATGTCATTCAATTCTTTCATCATGTCTTCCACGGCAGCTCGGGTGTCTTCCACCACGTCGCACACCACAGGATCACAGTCCACGGGCGTCATATGTTGAATGGCCTTCTTCTTCTTCTTCCCCGCAGGGTGTACGCTTGGCTTTCTCTTCCGATCGACAGACATCGTACTCAAGGTTGATTTCACCCCCCCTGCCCATGCCTTTTTATACGTTGGGCCCTTACCTGTCATTGGTCAGCTTATCCTCCCCATATAAGGACTTGTTATCTTCCCATTGGTCAGCTTTTGCCTCTCCAACTAAGGTCCTCTTGTCTTCCCATTGGTCCATTGTCCCTATTTAAGGAGCTCCCTGGGTCCCTGAGTTATCATTCCAAGTAGATGGACTACTACCAAGATCTCAACCGAGACGACTTTGCTTCCACCGAAGACTATTTGGCTGAACGGGTCAAACGAGGTCTAGCAGCGGGATTCACGTTCCAACAGTGCCGACAGCACCACGTCATTGATTTCGGTTTGGCCTTAGGGTTGACTCCCACGGAGATTCTAGCTATTGTAGGCCCAGACACCGGCTACGTATTTGAATGCCCCCCAACATCGACATGATTGGAGAACAAGATCTCGGTGCCTTGGAACTGCAAGTGGGTCATGGCCATGTGGTCTACACAGGGGGAGCCAAAGGTACGGATGCCCTCGTGGAAGAACTGGCTAAACAATTTGGGATGCAGCTAGAAGTCCTGGTCCCCCCGAACCATCCACGAGCCACTTTCATCACCCCTTCTACGGTGGAAGTCCTGATGTTGGCCAACCCCCATCTTCACCAGGCGGCGGAGAAACTAGGCAAACAAATGCCCAGTCATTTTTACACCTTGCAATTGCTGCAACGCAATTATCAAATTGCCAAAAAAGCCCATACCATCTATGCCTTTGGCATCTTGGAACCGGATCATAAACGCGTGAAAGGAGGCACTGGTTGGACTGTGCAATTGGCTATGGATCAAGGCAAACCCGTCTACCTGTTTGACATACCCAGTCAATCATGGTACCGCTCGGACCATTACTACCAAGTCAATGAAAATGCCGCCACCCTGGTCACTGGCGGTCAATTTGTCCCTTGGGGACCCAAAAAGCCCACCCTTCATCAAAGCAGTGCTATTGTGGGATCCCGGGATGTGGACGCGAAAACCCGAGCCGAAATTCAAGCCTTATTCAACCGCACCTTCTGTCTATCCGAGAACATTGATCAATTACGTATGGAACTGGAAGACTTTCATTTGTAATTTTTAGTTTTTAGTTTTTAGTTTTTATTTTTTCCAATTGTACATAGCCCTTTTTATTTTTTATTTTTTCAATTGTACATAGCCATTTTTCTTAGTTTTTATTTTTTCCAATTGTACATAGCCATTTTTCTTAATTTTTATTTTTTTCAAATTGTAGATATCTTTTCCAATTGTAAATAGGCTCGCCCCACCCCGCGTGGCAAAGAACACAGACCACCCCTTTGTAACATCAACTCTTTTTTAATTAAAAAATTTTTTAAAAATGACATCACTGATTTTGCACGTGGATCATAAATAAATGTCTCTTGACGCACAGTAGCCTTGACTCACAATAATAAAAAATGTTCAAAAGTCTATTTACAGTTGTAACACACGCCGTACACTCTCCATCGCTTCCCTCTCCATCTCTTCTAGGCGTTTGTATTCGTCCCTCCGTTCCTGCACCACCACTTTAAAAAAATAACTCAGGGCTCCCCAATCATCGTCTCTGTGGACTCGGGGCATGTGCTCACTCAAGTACTGGTCCAGTTCCTTAAATTGTGACAATGTCATGGGCCAATACCTCTCCATCGTCGTCCACGTCAAATGGTTCTTTATCCAGGGAATCACCCGACGGACCAATGCTTTGTTCAGAGATCGGACCGTCTCGGGATGAGGGCGTCCAACACCATTCTCCCCCTCCACCAGGTACAACAAAAATAAACGAAGAAAAGCGGCCACACGATCTCTATTTAACCGACGCCATGTCTCCTGTCTCCTTTCATACATGCGCATGGTCTGACGCTCCACCGGCGTCCTCTCCGGTCCCACTCTCCTCCTCAACGACTCTTCTCCTCCCACGTTCACCTCACTGGCAAGGGAACCCAATGGCCTTCTCGTTTCGGACATTTTCACCACACACAACAAGCATAAGTCACTCAGACCAGACTCAAGGCTAGGAATGGCGTCCTGTGGCCTCGCTTGACTTATATACCCTGATTCGCGCAATGCATGATGGTCTATCTAAGGAGGGGGGAGGGGGGTCCCCCCACCTCTTCCCCTCCCACAGCATGATGGGTCTTTCTCTCATTGGTTCCTTACCCCTTCACGTGACCCTTTGTTTCTCTATAAAAACCACCGTCTCATTTCACACTTCAACTCATGGATGATCCAGTCCAGAAACCCAACAAGTGATGGCTCAACCCAAACCATGTGTGATCTGTTTGACGCCTGTCACCGATAATACCAAGTTGAGCTGCTGTGGTCAACCTTGTCATACCCCCTGTGCCAAGGACTATCTCAAGAACCCTAACTACGCGTCCTCCTGTCCTAGCTGCCACCGATCCGCTCCCCGGAGGTCTCTTTCCACCGATCCTCCATCCAACCCATGTGTATTCTGTGCGATACAAGTCTACAATTCTGCCAAGTTGAGGTGCTGTGATAAACCTTGTCACCCCTCCTGTGCCATGGAATGCAACACGCCCAACCCAAATCCGTCTCACAACCCCCATTGCCCGAACTGCCAACACGCTGTTCCTCTTTCCGTCATGGACACCACCCCTAGACGATATAGCCGCGACCTTGAGTTTAGGGAGGAAGTTGACAAAGTTCACTGGCCTGGTGGTTGGTGGCATGGCACTCTTTATGAAAACGAGAACACCACCACGAGCGGATACTGGGGACTACTCCCAGATCCAGTTGATACTAACCACAAAACCCTGCACTATCTGGGAAAGAACCAAAGTGACGTCATTCCCCGCATGAAGATCATTTTGAGTCTTCCCTGCACTATCTGGGAAAGAATCAAAGTGACGTCATTCCCCCGCATGAAGAGCATTTTGAGTCCTCAGTAACGACCCCATGACCGGGAACCGAAAAACTACACCTTGCTCACTCAACCCCAACACAAATGGTATCGCTTGGTGTATGACAAAAGAGTCATCGATCCCCGCACCTTCAAGACCTACCCCTATGGCTACCAGTGAAAGCCCAAACAAGATCGTCGATTGTGATCACTGTGATCGAGAACATTTGGCGCCACCACCACCACCCCCATTCTACAGTTCCTTTGCCATACCTTTGATCAGAAATCATCGACGTCAATTACAACAATGGATCCGTGACAACAACCAATGGCGAAGAATAACTCGATGTCAAAAACAATGGTGGGGACCCTCTATTAAACATTAAGGAACACTCAGGAAAACCATTTTTCTCAGTTATTGTAAAAACAACGTATAACAATAAACGTGATTTATTCATTTTGTGTTGTTTTCACTCCAAGGGTTACCCCCGTTCCCAAAATTGGACTTTGGACTTGGAGCCCGCGTTTTCTCAGCGGTTTTAACCCACCTTGAGCCCACGATCCTTTTTTCACATTGCTCAGCGGTTTCTCATCTCAAAACACGTGACTTCCGGTTCCATGAGCCTGCGATCCCTTTTTCCCTCACTGGTCAGCGGTTTCCCATCCTAAAAACACGTGACTTCCGGTTCCGGTCATGACGTCATCCTTACATCAAAACGAGGCCTATCTTGCCATACGAGCCCAATTTACTACTCCAATCCAATCACATACAAACTAAAGGATCTCAGAGGTGAAGACATTCAAGGGAGTTTTTATGAACTCGAATTGCTGAAAGCTGAACAAGAGGTATTCAGAATTGATAAAGTCATTTGGAGGGATTATAAGAAGAAAATGGCTTTGGTTAAGTGGAAAGGATATAGTAATGACTTTAATAGTTGGATTCCAATGAAGGACTTAAAGGATATATAAATGGTTTAAAGAGAATTATCTAATATATATTATATCTATTGATACAGTATATACTGTCTTTTGCTTCTGGTAGCCAAAAATATAATTGTTTCTGGCTATCTTATTTAAACAGAAAATAATATATAGCATTAATACATAGATATGGAAATTTTCACTTATGAAGGAAAAAAACTGAATATTATCAAAAAGGATGATGATATTTGGTTTCGTGGTAAAACAGTTGCTAGCATTTTGGGATATGAAGATACCAAGAAAGCGATTTTCAAACATGTTGATGAAGAAGATAAATGTTCACTTAAGAGGCTCAAATCCGGAGGGGACGAATCGTCCCCCCTTACATGGAACGCCGGAAACACGATTTATATAAATGAATCTGGATTGTACAGCCTAATATTGAGATCAAAAATGGATAAAGCTAAAGATTTCCAACGATGGGTTACTAAGGAAGTTTTACCATCAATCAGAAAAACCGGTAAGTATGAATTCAACAACAGGCCATACAAAATGCTGACATTCAATATCAACACAGAATATGATTTACATAAAAAGGTAGTCAACTTTATTAGAAACAATTATCCTAAAGCAATCCTAATCCCAACATTAGGTGAAAACCAAATTAATGGTAACATGAGAATAAAATCATACAACATGGGTTATCAGAAGGGAGCTTGTGATCTATTCATTGGAAATATGCATTTGAAGTACTCAGGTTTTGCAATCGAATTTAAAACACCAACTGGTTATGGAAAGCTTTCAGAAGAACAGGAGATGATGCTACAAGAGTACGAAAACAACAATTACAAAATATTAGTCAGCAACGATTATGATGAAATCATTAAAGAAATCATACTTTATTTCCAGGGTGTAAGAATCAAATGCAAACATTGTTCCAGAAAATTCAAGTCAACAGAAACATTAAGCAATCATTTGAAATTCATACACAAACACTTATAAAGAGAAAAATAATATATAGATTATATATATGGAAAATCAAAATGTAAAGAGAGGTCGAGGTCGACCAAAAAAGTATTCAACTGAAGAGGAGAAGAAGGAGGCTATAAAACAACAAAAATCGAAGTACATGCTAAATAAAGAATGGTATTGTGACGTTTGTAAAAATGGACTAAATTATACTCTTGCCGGTAAATGGTGCCATTTGAAGACGATAAAGCACCGAAAAAATAGCATTCCATCAATATCATGGAGAAAAATAATTGACATAATACACAAAAAATAAATTCTTTCAATATAGTTCAAAGGATCCAATCACGGATCATTTGAATTCTCGACCATATAAAACGCAGCAAAAACTACTTAAAAGAATATCAATACTATAGTATGTATATATGGAAATAAAAGAATATAATTATATAGAAATGAACAAAGCTAGTTTGAAGAAACTTAGCAAATCAGAACTTATCAAATTGCTATTAAAGCAAGAGAAGAAGAAGCCTGAAATCATAGTGGTTGACGATACCAAGCCAGTTCCAGCATCAAGAACATACAAACCAAGACCACCAGTTCCAACACCTCGCAAGAGTGTTAAGCAGATGGCTAAAGAATATGAAGAAAACATTATTCTTCCACCTCCAGAATTCAGGGATGATTACAAACCGGTTCCAGCACCAAGAACCAAAAAACCAATGGATAAACCGGTTCCAGCACCAAGAACCAAAATAGAACAAACAGACAAAGCCTTAAAAGGTTACACTAAGTCATTTGAAATAAATATCAAAAACAATAAAGACCCCTTAGCCCAAATGCAAAACACGAGAAAGGCCATAGAACATCATGTAATAACTTTGTTGAATGAAATGAAAGGCTTGAAATACGTTGAAACATTGAAAGTCACATTCGAAAAAAATTCAGGTGATGAAATAGTTGAAAAGACAGCATATTTCAATAGTGCACCTCAAACAATAATCAACCAAATGGAAATCAATGAAGCATTACAAATGTCTAAACAAAATATCTTAAACCAGATCTCCCAGTGGATATCAGAAGGATCTGGTTGGACAATCAAATCAGTCGATAGTCATTACCTCAACATTGTCAAATACAAACCATTGAAAGGATCCTCATATATCCAACTGCCTTACGAACTGCGAAACAGCGCTAAAGGCTTAATAAACATGAAAAATGAGGATAATGAATGTTTCAGATGGTGTCATATCCGACATTTAAATCCGCAAGATAAATACCCACAAAGAATAAAAAAGACAGACAAACCATACGTTGAGAAGTTAGACTACTCAGGAATTGAATTTCCAGTAACTATTAAGCAGTTCAACAAAATCGAGAAGCAAAACAGTATCAATATAAACGTATTAGGTTATGAAGACAAACAACCGTATCCGATCTATGTTTCCAAAGAAAAGTATGAAGATCATATGGAACTACTTCTGGTAACGAAAGATGAAAACAAGCATTATGTTCTCATAAAGGATTTCAACAAGTTCATGTACAATCAAACAAAACACAAAGAGAGGAAACACTTTTGTATGTACTGTCTGCAATGTTTCAGTTCTGAAAGGGTTCTAAACAATCATAAAGAAATCTGTATTCAAGTTAATGGTGAACAAGCAATAAAAATGCCTGACAAAGACAATAACATACTGAAATTCAACAACTTTCATAAACAGCAACCTGTGCCATTTGTCATCTATGCTGATTTTGAGGCTATAACTGAAAAGATACAAGGATGTCAACCCAACAGTGATAAATCATACACCGAAGCCTACCAAAGACATACAGACTGTGGATATGGTTATAAAGTGGTTTGTTGTTATGATGACAAATATACAAAACCAATACAAATATATAGAGGCGAAAAGGCTGTGTACAAATTCATGGAAAATATGTTAGAAGAAGTGAAATACTGTAAAAAAGTAATGAAAAAACATTTCGATAAACCATTGAGAATGACAAAAGAGGATGAAGATGAATTCAAAAAAGCAACAACATGTCACATCTGTGATAAAAAATATACTGAAAAAGACATTCGAGTCAGAGATCATTGCCATATTACTGGCAAATACAGAGGCTCAGCACATCAAGACTGTAATCTGAAACTTAGAATAAATCCAGAAGAAATTAAAATTCCTGTTATATTCCATAATTTGAGAGGTTATGACAGTCATTTTATAATGCAAGAGATTGGAGCTATTGTTAAGAAACATGCATACAAAAATAAGAAAGGAGAGGAGAAACAAATGAATATCAATGCCATACCGAACAATATGGAAAAATATATGGCTTTCATGCTTGGTAATCATCTTACCTTCATTGATAGTTTCCAGTTTATGAGCTCAAGTTTGGATAAATTAGTCAGTAATTTGCCGTCAGAAGCTTTGAAATATACAAGCAAAAAAGAAAAATTCAATCTTATGACGCGAAAAGGTATTTATCCATACGATTTCATGGACAGTTTTGAAAAATTCGATAAAACAGAATTACCAACGAAAGAAGAATTTTACAGCATATTGAATAATGAGCATATTTCAGATGATGAATATAAACATGCTCGGATTGTTTGGGAGACATTCAATCTTAAAAATATGGGTGAATACCACAATCTATATCTTAAGTCTGATATTCTTCTATTAGCTGACGTGTTTGAAAACTTCCGTAAAACCTGTCTTCAGTATTATAAACTTGATCCTTGTCACTACTTTACATCTCCAGGATTATCTTGGGATGCCATGCTAAAAATGACTAATATTCAATTAGAACTAATGACAGACATAGACATGTTTCAATTCATTGAAAAAGGCATGAGAGGCGGCATATCTTATATAGCCAATCGATATGGTAAAGCAAACAATAAGTACATGAAAGAATACGATGAGAAGGCGCCATCAAAGTATATCATGTATCTTGATGCTAATAATTTATACGGTTGGGCTATGAGTCAATACCTCCCTACTGGTGGTTTCAAATGGTTGACGGAAAAGCAGATTAATAAAATCAATTTAGCTCAGTATAATAAATACAGTAATAAAGGATTGATACTAGAAGTTGATCTAGAATACCCCAAAGAGTTACATAACCTTCATAACGACTATCCATTAGTACCTGAGAAAGTGAAAGTAAATGATGACATGTTGTCAGGATATTGTAAGAAGATACAAAAGAAATTCAATATTTCCACTGGACTGGTGCATAAACTGATCCCGACTTTATGCGACAAAGAAAAATATGTTCTACACTACAGAAACCTACAGCTGTATCTTGATCTTGGATTGAAAGTAAAGAAAGTGCACAGAGTATTAGAATTCAATCAGTCACCTTGGCTCAAACAATACATTAACTTCAATACACAAAAACGTACTCAAGCGAAAAATTCATTCGAAAAAGATTTCTTCAAGCTAATGAATAACTCAGTGTTTGGAAAGACAATGGAGAACATAAGAAAGCGTGTCGATGTTAGACTTATTACTGATGAGAAAAAACTATTGAAGATGGCTTGTAAACCAACTTATGTAAGCAGTAAGATCTTCAACGAAAATCTAGTTGCAGTGCATAAAATCAAGGAAACGCTAACCCTAAACAGGCCGGCATATGTGGGTATGTGTATTCTTGATCTAAGCAAAACTCTAATGTATGATTTTCGTTATAACTACATAAAAGAAAAGTATGGAGACAAAGCCAAGCTGCTCTTCACTGACACAGACAGTCTGACATATGAGATCGAAGCTGAAGATGTGTACCGAGACTTTTGGAATGATAAAGATCGATTTGACAACAGCGACTATCCAGAAAACTCTCAGTATTTCGATAAGACAAACAAGAAAGTAATCGGTAAATTCAAAGATGAAGCAGCTGGAATACCAATAACTGAATTCGTCGGTTTGCGATCAAAAATGTACAGTTACATAAAAGACAACCAGAAAGTGGGAAAAACAGCCAAGGGAATCAAGAAGAACATAATAAAGAACAACATCAAACATGAAGATTATAAAGAAGTACTATTTAGTAACAAACAAATACATCATACCATGAAAACTATTCGAAGCAGCAAACATCAACTTGGAAGTTATGAAATAAACAAAGTGTCACTCAGCTGTTTCGACGATAAACGATATATAGCAAACGATGGAATCAACAGTTTCTCTTACGGACATTATGCAATCTGAAGATGTGACGTCACGCCACAGCTGTGGCGTTTTGTGGTTGACCGAGATCATACGATAGTCTCATGTCATTGACACAATAGCTATTAGTAATGACGTCACGCCACAGCTGTGGCCGAAATTACAAGTGCCTTAAATCTCGGCTACAAACTTTACTGACAAACTTTACTGACAAACTTTACTGACAAACTTTACTGACAAACTTTACTGACAAACTTTACTGACAAACTTTACTGACAAACTTTACTTTAAATACAAGTTCATCTGATATCACATGACAATCTGATGACTCATCGGGAAAGTCCCATTTCATCATAAACTTCCTGTTTTCACCAGACATGTCCAGACTTGTTTCTCGGTATGACTTCCTGTTTTCCGAGAATTTTAAGACTTCCTGTTGTATGAAGTCACGCAATGGAAAATGCGTTCGTTTCCAAATGAAATAAAAACATATATAATTCATCAGATGGAAACCATCACATAAAACCATCACATAAAACCATCACAAAAAAAAGGCACCCATCGCTCTTCGAGCTCTTCCCACCTAGGTGCCTTTTGCAATGACGAATCATCCATCCCCGTGACTTCGTCTTTGAATGTCTTGCTAACGCAAGCCAATCAAATACTTTGTCATGCCGATGATTCTATTGCCGTGATGAAGCCATGTGATGGAAAAATGTGTTGTAGATATAAAATGGAACCAATATAGTCTAAAATAATCTGGTACCATATTTTCTTATTGCGCCCTACGACCTGTAGTCTCTACGAGACTACAAGTCTACCCACAATAAGATGGAAGGAGCCTCACTCGTAGGACTTCGTCCTACGACTTCCCGAGCCTGCTCGGCTCCTTCCCAGAATATGATATCCATAAAATGATTACCATAAAATGATAACCATCTGATGGAAAGTAGATATAGAGTTGGGTTTGGTAACAGAGCATTTTTAAAAAAGATGCTCTGGTACCCCCAACTCTATAACTACTCTCTAACCAATTGAGCTAACAAGCCAACTGGGAGCTGGTCATTAAATTGGTTCGTAATATACCCGGGAAAGATGAAGATGAAATTATGAATATATGAAACTCATATATTTGAACTGCAGAATGAAGAAATAAGTGTAAAGAATATCCTCGCAGTTATTAACGCAACTTATACAGTTGCGAAAAGAAAGCCTGAAAAAAAAATTCAGGCTTGCCGGGATTCGAACCCTGACCCTCTGCGATACCGGTGCAGCGCTCTAACCAATTGAGCTAACAAGCCAACTAGGAGCTGGTCATTAAATTGGTTCGTAATATACCCAGGAAAGATGAAGATGAAATTATGAATATATGAAACTCATATATTTGAACTGCAGAATGAAGAAATAAGTGTAAAGAATATCCTCGCAGTTATTAACGCAACTTATGCAGTTGCGAAAAGAAAGCCTGAAAAAAATCAGGCTTGCCGGGATTCGAACCCTGACCTCTGCGATACCGGTGCAGCGCTCTAACCAATTGAGCTAACAAGCTAACTGGGAGCTGGTCATTAAATTGGTTCGTAATATACCCAGGAAAGATGAAGATGAAATTATGAATATATGAAACTCATATATTTGAACTGCGGAATGAAGAAATAAGTGTAAAGAAGATCCTCGCAGTTATTAACACAACTTATGCAGTTGCAAAAAGAAAGCCTGAAAAAAAATCAGGCTTGCCGGGATTCGAACCCTGACCTCTGCGATACCGGTGCAGTGCTCTAACCAATTGAGCTAACAAGCCAACTGGGAGCTGGTCATTAAATTGGTTCGTAATATACCCGGGAAACATGAAGATGAAATTATGAATATATGAAACTCATATATTTGAACTGCGTAATGAAGAAATAAGTGTAAAGAAGATCCTCGCAGTTATTAACGCAACTTATGCAGTTGCGAAACGAAAGCCTGAAAAAAATCAGGCTTGCCGGGATTCGAACCCTGACCTCTGCGATACCGGTGCAGCGCTTTAACCAATTGAGCTAACAAGCCAACTGGGAGCTGGTCATTAAATTGGTTCGTAATATACCCGGGAAAGATGAAGATGAAATTATGAATATATGAAACTCGTATATTTGAACTGCGGAATGAAGAAATAAGTGTAAAGAAGATCCTCGCAGTTATTAACGCAACTTATGCAGTTGCGAAAAGAAAGCCTGAAAAAAAAATCAGGCTTGCCGGGATTCGAACCCTGACCTCTGTCTTTTCGCAACTGCATAAGTTGCGTTAATAACTGCGAGGATCTTCTTTACACGTATTTCTTCATTCCGCAGTTCAAATATATGAGTTTCATATATTCATAATTTCATCTTCATCTTTCCCGGGTATATTACGAACCAATTTAATGACCAGCTCCCAGCTGGCTTGTTAGCTCAATTGGTTAGAGCGCTGCACCGGTATCGCAGAGGTCAGGGTTCGAATCCCGGCAAGCCTGATTTTTTTCAGGCTTTCTTTTCGCAACTGCATAAGTTGCGTTAATAACTGCGAGGATCTTCATTCCGCAGTTCAAATATATGAGTTTCATATATTCATAATTTCAGTAATAAGATAATAAATTGTAAGTACATACCTGAAACTCTTAAATTGTGTTGATACTGATCGATGGGAACAAATAAGTCGTTTATGAGAGACCCTTCACACCACTAAAAAAAAGAAAATACCAGCCAGCAAAAGAAAAACCACAGTACACAATAAACAACTGAGACATGAGAGCCCTATGCGGCTCCATCACTAAATAGCCAAATCGATTTGTGTTCTGACTGAGACGATAGCTTTGCTACGAGAACCCAAACAAAAGCCGACGGAAGAGAAATCTATGTAAAACAGTTCCATGCATATTTAGGCTCCAGAGTTAATCACTGTTCGCTAGTAGAGACAGTTTGTGGCTTAAATCGCTGTCCATTGATGTAAAGCTTATTGTAGATTAACTTCGCGATTTGATCATTTTCCTTGGCGTCTTTTAAAAATGGAACAAGACGCCTTCTTTCGTCAACAATCTCCTTAGGAAAGTCACGAGCAATTGCAAAATCAGTTCCCCGAAGATTTTTTGCTTTTGACAAAACAAATTCCTTGTCTCTGTGGAAAGTGAACTTAGCGATTAGTGGTCTTGGTTTCCCTTCAGAGGCGCTTGGTTTTCCGACTCGATGAACACGTTCGAACGAGATGTCGTTAGCGTCCTCTTTGTTCAACTTAAGCTTGACTTCCATAAAGTTGCGAAGAATAGATTCAGATTTAGTAGCCGTTTCATCTTCTTGCTCTGGAATATTGAAAAAGTTGAGATTGTTACGACGGCTATGGCTTTCGAGCTTAATTGCGCGTTGCTTTTCTTCTTCAGCTTGCTTTGTTAGCGTTTTCACACCTCCTTTTAGCTCACCGATAGCCTTGTCTTGATCTGCTACCTTCTTCTCCAGAGTTGCAATTTTAGAATTGGCAAAATCTAGGCTTTCTTCTAACTCTTTGTTTTTTATTTCCAGATCGCTTTGCTTCTGTTTTAGGCTTTCAATTTCCTGAATGCATCGTAAAGCCTTGTCGAGTTTCTTCTCCATTGAAGCGATCGAGTGTGCCATACTTGCGCAAGCATGACATGAACACGCGGCCGATTCATTTTCCTCGCTGGTTTGAGACCCCTTACTTCTTTTTCTTCTTTTGCGTCTGGAATCTTCTTTTGCCGCTTCTTCCTCCGACATTTTCTGGTTTTGGGTTCTTAGGAGAACTTACATAGTGACGACGGCGGAGCGCCGACTTAAGTGATAAGTGTAAGTGATAAGTGTAAGTGATTGATTGAGTTAAATGGTCACTGTGTTTTACTTTTAAAGAAATAGGTGTATATTGGCCTTTGTGCTTGAAATAGAGCACTTTTATAGTTAAGATGCGGCTATGATCTGGAATGATTATTTTGTCACAACCATTTAATCCAATAGTATGCAATTAGAACATTACAGCAAAAGTAGGGTGAAAACCATAGCCATGGAAGAAGCGACGCAAAGGTGTTTAATTTTTGGAAAGCGTGAAACCTTGCCTCCATTCTCAGATATTATGATAACATTACGTTAACACAGTATTCCTTAATCTTATTTGCATATTTTCTGGGAATGAAGATGTTTTTAATAACAAGAAACGAAAATCGTAGCAAACATGCAACTGCCATCTTTCCAGAGTTCCATTGTGTTGTTTACACTTTTCATCCAACAAGGCTTTTTCATACAGGTGTATTAGCGGAGCCTGCGGGCAAAGCCCGCCAGTGGAGCTCCATTGCTAAGGAAATATGGTAACCTATCAATCCGAGAAATTTTGGTTGTGACATAACAGTCACGCGACGGTCCGTCCGTACGTCCGTACGTCCGTACATCCGTACATCCGTCCGTCCGTCCGTCCGCACAGACTCTGTGGGAGGGGGAGGGGAGTCCCAAGACAACCCGACGGGGGTAGAGAATGCCGTCTTTTGTTGGCGGGAAATCGCGCGGTGCTTCAGGGCAACCAGCGTTTTTCTTGGCGGGAAATCGCATGACCATCGTCGCTTTTGAAAAAGAGGTTTCTTTAAAAGCTTAAGCTTCTTTAGCATTTAACGATTGCTCGAGAGTACTGAAGTTTTATACTTGACAAAAAAACACCTAATATCTATAAATGGAAAGAAAAAGTTCAAAAGAATACTGGTAGAAGGCGAAAAGTTCAAGTTACGAAAGCTGCATTCAAAGGACTTCATCGCTTTGTTTTCTTCACGGCGGAGAGTTTGCCCTGTTCTGAAACACAACCGAGTAAGTGAAGTTTTTAAAGGGTCTAAGGTACATGATTTCGAGTATTACGATGAAAGAAATTACGTTTTGAAATGGAAAATTGATTTATACCATTAAAAATGTGTTATTTACTTTTGACTTTAAAAAATTATTAGAAAACGCGCTCAGATTTGTGAGAGATTCTTGAATATTTTGCCATGCTCAGCCGATTTCACTCGCGTGGACCGATCTACGATATTGGAAGTGTAACGTGAATTGCATTTAAGTATAAACTTACGGGTTTTCGAATAAACGCTTTTCAAAAATGATTTCTCTGTCCATTATTTTGTGTTTGTTTATTCATAACAGTAGGTCTAAGCACAGCCGCAAGACAACTGCACAAGATTTGCTTTCAATTTTGACTGTCCGGTCCATCTCTTTGTGCAACTGTCGATTTTCTTGTCCTAGAAGTTTTCAATAGTAATAATCTTTTAAGCGAAGCATTTGTCGGTTTAAAGCTATTTTATCCTAAAAGCTTCCGAAAACAGTTTTGTGCGTTCCTCAAAGCGCCTAACTTTATATAGGCTTACTTCGCATCCGCAAAACTTATGCCGGCATAATAACAATTTAATTAAAGCGTGTTTGTCGTTTCTTTGTTTCGAATCTTGATGGTCTCTAGTTAGAGAACGAAATATAACAGTTATTTGAAAAACTATAGGCGAAGCAGTTGTCGGTTTAAACCTATTATGCCCGAAAAGGTTCCAAAAACAGTTCGGTGCATTTTTTGAAGCGCTCGAATTTCAGACAATTTGCAGCCGCAAATCTTTTGCAACAGAGTTAAGAATGTTTGGACGGTGTTTGTTCGTTTGTTTTCAATCTCGATGGTCTCAAGTTAGAGAACGAAATATAAGGGTTACTTAAGTAAATATAAGCGAAGCAGTTTTGAGTTTAAAGCTATTTTATCCGGTAAGTAATGTGTGTTCCTCAAAGTGCTTGAATTTTTTCGCGGCTGCTAAAACCTACGCGACATTTCTTCGATAAGTTTATTACAAGTGCTTCGAAGCTCCCCAGATCCTTTATTTCGGGTAATCCCAGTAAAATGCCGGTGAAATGTCAGTACAAATTTTTGACCAGACTAATATTTTTATTTAGTGGCAGTTCATGTTATTTGTTAACATCCGAACGCGATGAAGATAACCCATTTAAGAGCCGTTGTCAGTAACTTTCGAGAATCCGGCGACAGAGCCGAAAATTCAAATTTCTTTTTATTTGCCCAAAAGAACCCTTTTGGTAAACTATTTTCAAAAATAATATTAAAAAGTTCCAGCGAGTTTTTATTTTGGCAAAAAAACGGAAAGTTCGAAATTGGCCTAAACGGGCCTTCGGACCCGATGTAAATTGTGCAAATTAGTACATTTTCAAAACGCTCGTACTAGACAACGAAAACTTGCCTGGAATTAATCTTTTCACAGTTTGTTAGACATCTCTTGAACTTGCTTTCAAAGTAAACTTTACGTCGATCTAAAAGCTCTTTCCTTGATATCCAGGCGCGTAAAGAGTACAGTATTTTCTATTCCGTTGATACACTGAATTTTACCAATTTTTAGAAGACCATATCAGCGGGGGTATACGAATATCTAGGCCATAAAAGGACTCTTTGGAATCGGCAATGCTTGTTGTTTATCATATTAAAATATTTAGCTTGGCCCGTGAAAAGCGAGAGCGCGAGGTGAAAATATGTGGAGTGCACTTTGACAGATTTCGCCATTTCTTTAGTGTACTCCTATTTCAAGTCACATATGCTTTTCAGACACAACGGTCGACGTTTCTGGTCTGTACCATACTGCTTTTATACTGAAAGTACGCTAAAGCATTTCCTTATCTTAAATCTAGTTACAAAGCGATGTTTTGACTTTATTTTACGCGAGGTTCACATAATACAACAATTAGACGATGAAAGATCCCTGTCGACATTGTGATGTTTTGATACCCGATGTTACCCCGTCGCACGAATATTTCGCTTTTCAGACTTTTCCAAACTAACTATCGTTACTTTAGGGCAGATATTAAAATTTTAAATGTTTAAGTACGTGAATTCGAGTAAAAAGAAACCTTGAATAAATATACCATTAAGTCACTTTACGATAAAGGAATTCGGCGGGCATAGATGCTATCAGAAATTTCCTTATGCAAATGAAAACGCATCTGCGCGATGTTTTTGTGTTGCTTTATAAGACTTAACCACTGGCGCGTAAATAGCCTGTTTTTACAGTCCACCTGCTAAAATACATTTGCCAATGAAGCTTATTAGCTTTGATATTTGTTTGTTAAGATTTTTTGAAAATATTATGGAGTCAGGCCATTCGCACTGACTCATTCCGCGATTAGAACAGATAACTCTATAACCAGACTTAAAAAAATCATTCCATTGTTAAGATATACGGTGATTTACTTACTTGTAATGTTTGAATGAGTTTCTGTTCCCTCACAAAGCAATCCTTAGCTGAAATTTCGTACAATGGGCACGTCGGACAAAAATGATCAATGCCGGCCAAAAGCGAGTTGCATGTTGCGTGACAACTGAAATGTGATACAGTAGCGCGGGGGGGAAATGACCAGGAAATGACTGTCAATATTTGCGTTTCTTACGACAGTTTTTCTTTCTTTCATTCTTTCCTTCTTTAGTAATAATAATAATAATAATAATAATAATAAACCTTTCAGGTTATGCTCGATGAATTAAAACAAGAAACACGATAGTTTCATTATCTATTTATGATGCGAAGTCCAAAAAAATCTATCCTGTGCGAATTTTGGGGATGCTTTTTATGGGGCCAGTAATTCAGAAGGTCCGGTGTTTAAATAAAGCCTTGTCAGTCAAACTGAACGAACTAATCGGAAAATCAATAAAACACAGCAGTTTCGAAACTGCAATACCTTTAGAAAGTAACATTTTGTTCGGAGAGCTATTATGTAAATTCACAATGGCAACTTGCAGTCTTTCGTCCTTATTTCGCCTCACTTCGCTGTGCGGAGCAAGGTCAAGAGATCCACATGATTTGCAATGTGTTACGCTTAGAGATTACAATAAGGACGTTCACCCACACCTGAAGTCATTAGAAATTGGTCCGGATGAGGTTAATAGTTTCGGAAAAGAAGTAGAGCGAACGTGTACATTAGTTAAAAGTTTTCCACATAAAGAGGAACGGCTACTAGGAAAGCTTTAGAAACAGGAGGAGGGGGTGGGGAGGGGAGGGAGATCCTGGCGCGCGAGAGCCAAAGGGAGCGAACGCAAACGCGACAAGATGGCGGGAAGGATTTTCCCGCCTCTCCCCAGGTCTCTGTATCAAACGATAAACAAACTACTGCCCTCAACTAAACCGGCGTTTCCTGTTCCTGACGATCGTCTAGCCCCCCCCCCCCCCCCCCCCGACCCCGCTTCTAAGTTTTTTACTCTTTTTCGCCCCATGCCCTCTCGCGTATCCCGCTTGCCTCACACTTCTTTTGCTTGGCTAAAAGGAAACAGAAACGACTGCTATGCAGGCTATTTATCGTAGCTTGTTTATCGTTTGATATAGCGACTTGGGGAGACCGGGAGAGGAGGGATAATCCTTCCCGCCATCTTGTCGCGTTCTCGCTCCCTCCACGCTCGCGTGCCAGGAGTTCCCCTAAAAAAATATACGGAACGAATGATCCTTACGGCATTTAAAGATAGACACAGAAGACGAAATACGTAAAGTAAAACAATGTATGTAACAACAATTTGCATGATGTTTCGGTTTGCAAGACAAGCCTTCTTCAGGGACTACAAGAGTAAAATGAGTAAATACGTTACAGGACCGTTAACATAAAAGTTACATAAAAATTTAAAAATAAAATAAATGAATAAATAAATGGCCTGAATTACTGGCCCCATAAAAAAGCATCCCCAAAATTCACACAGGATAGAGTTTTTTTGACTTCACATCATGACAGGGCTCGAGACTAACGGTAGCCAACTAGTCACAGACTAGTAGAAATTCCGTTTTGGCTAGTAGGTTTTGCGCTTTCACTAGTCATTTTGGCTAGTAAAAATTTCAAAGCACTAAAGCACCGGATGGAAACCAAACTAAATATTCCTTCTGATGATCGGATCTCAAAGCCAATTGAGTGAACAGAAAATAGAACCTATTCCGTAAAAGGATATCACAATGTTCGTATGATACCTGTTTTGTCCTCTCAACATATATTTCTCCCTTAACTAATTCTTGTCTCAGTTGGCAACTTTTTTCCAACATTGTTACGTTCGAACGAAATTAGCCGTCTTCAGAACGTTTCAACATACGTTTCCTTGAAAGGACCATTAATGCGTCGATATGATATTTGTCTACACGTTGTTAGTACATGTACGTTCACACAATTCGTTCGTACAATATTAGTTTCTCTTCGCAGCGTTTCTCTCTACGTAACGCGGCAACATTTCTCCGTATGTAAGTAGGTTCGTCGATTTATTAGTCTAGTCTTCTCAACGTTTCTCCGTACATTAGCACATTTGCACGATATTGTTCTTGTCCTCCCAAGGTTTTCAGTGTGTTACCACATTTGCATGATAAGTCTACACTTAGCGTTTCTCTGTACGTTGGTATGTTCATGCGGTATTAGTCTTGTCTTCTCAACGTTTATCCGTATGTTAGTGCGATACTAAATGTCTCGTCTGTTTCTCTGTAATTTACTGTCCCACTGTAATAGTCTAGTTTGTCCGTTTGGCGTTCTTCCGTACGCTACACACGTTCTTACGGAATTGGTTTTGTCTAATAACATTTCTCCGTAAGTTAATAGTGGCGTATTTTATTAGTCTCAGTGTCTCCTCAACTTGTCTCTGTATCTTAGTACGTTGACAGTGTCTCTCCCTACTGTACTGCATTTGCAACCAACGTGTTTGTTATGACTTCTCAACGTTTCTCCGTATCTTAGTAAGTTCGAAACTTATTAGTTTTGTTTTCTTAACGTTTCTCCGCACTTAAACACTCTTATAATCTACTGGTCATCTCTTGTAGACGTTTTTTCCGTACGTGAGTTGAGTGCTGTATCAGTCTTGTCTTTTTGACGTTTCTCCGTACGATGACATGCTCATATAAGGTTATCTTTTCTAGATATTCGTCATGATCTGACCGAAACGGAAAAGAGAGGCGTGAACTACACTGCGCCAGGGAATTTGCCCTGAAGGCACATAATACTTTGTATTCGTGTGAGGATCTTTAACCGTTGGAAAGAATGCTCAACATTCTAGTTCTTCACTCTTGAGATTACAGAGAGGCATGTTTACAGTACTTAACACGGCTAAAACTTAGACATATTGAACTCGGTATGAGATTAAGCAAAAAACTAGTCTGGCTAGTGAAAATTTATTTTGGCTAGTGAAATCAAACCTGTCACTAGCCACTAGGCTACTAAGCTGAAAAGTTAGTCTCGAGCCCTGTCATGAATAGAATATAAAACTATTGTTTTTCTTGTTTTAATTCATCGTTTATAACTTGAAACGTTTTATTTTTTTTTAATTAAAGAAGGAACGAACGAAAGAAACAAAAGCTGTCATAAGAAACGCAAATATTGACAGTCATTTCCTGGTCATTTCTCCCCCGCGCTACTGTATCACATTTCAATTGTCACGCAACATGCAACTCGCTTTTGGCCGGCATTGATCATTTTTGTCCGACGTGCATTGTACGAAATTTCAGCTAAGGATTGCTTTGTGAGGGAACAGAAACTCATTCAAACATTACAAGTAAGTAAATCACCGTATATCTTAGCAGTGGAATGACTTTTTAAGTCTGGTTATAGAGTTCTCTGTTCTGATCGCGGAATGAGTCAGTATGAATGGCCTGACCCATTATATTTTCAAAACATCTTAACAAACAAATATCAAAGCTAATAAGCTTCACTGGCAAATGTATTTTAGCAGGTGGACTGCAAAAACATGCTATTTACGCGCCAGCGTTTTAGTCTTCTAAAGCAACACAAAAATATCGCGCAGACGCGTTTTCATTTGCATAAGGAGATTTCTGATAGCATCTATGCCCACCGAATTCCTTTATCGTAAAGTGACTTAATGGCATATTTATTCAAGGTTTCTTTTTACTCGAATTCACGTACTTAAACATTTAAAATTTTAATATCTACCCTAAAGTGACGATAGTTAGTTTGGAAAAGTCTGAAAAGCGAAATATTCGTGCGACGGGATAAGATCGGGTATCAAAACATCACAATGTCGACAGGGATCTTTCATCGTCTAATTGTTGTATTATGTGAAACTCGCGTAAAATAAAGTCAAAACATCGCTTTGTAACTAGATTTAAGATAAGGAAATGCTTTAGCGTACTTTCAGTATAAAAGCAGTATGGTACAGACCAGAAACGTCGACTGTTGTGTCTGAAAAGCATATGTGACTTGAAATAGGAGTACACTAAAGAAATGGCGAAATCTGTCAAAGTGCACTCCACATATTTTCACCTCGCGCTCTCGCTTTTCACGGGCCAAGCTACATATTTTAATATGATAAACAACAAGCATTGCCGATTCCAAAGAGCCCTTTTATGACCTAGATATTCGTATACCCCCGCTGATATGGTCTTCTAAAAATTGGTAAAATTCAGTGTATCAACGGAATAGAAAATACTGTACTCTTTACGCGCCTGGATATCAAGGAAAGAACTTTTAGATCGACGTAAAGTTTACTTTGAAAGCAAGTTCAAGAGATGTCTAACAAACTGTGAAAAGATTAATTCCAGGCAAGTTTTCGTTGTCTTGTACGAGCGTTTTGAAAATGTACTAATTTGCATAATTTACATCGGGTCCGAAGGCCCGTTTAGGCCAATTTCGAACTTTCCGTTTTTTTGCCAAAATAAAAACTCGCTGGAACTTTTTAATATTATTTTTGAAAATAGTTTACCAAAAGGGTTCTTTTGGGCAAATAAAAAGAAATTCAAATTTTTGGCTCTGTCGCCGGATTCTCGAAAGTTACTGACAACGGCTCTTAAACAGTCGAACAATTTTTATTTTGTTTTTGTAAATGAGCGCCGTTTCAAGTTCATTCAAGCGAACAGCCAATAAACCGAGGAGATTTGACAAGCCTTGACAGTTAATGACAAGATATGGAAACATTGCAAACACCAAG
Source organism: Siderastrea siderea (assembly GCA_964030785.1). Lineage (NCBI taxonomy): Eukaryota > Metazoa > Cnidaria > Anthozoa > Scleractinia > Rhizangiidae > Siderastrea > Siderastrea siderea. The sequence goes on from OZ034974.1 coordinate 44,410,238, forward strand.
CTAGACGGCTCGTGAGTAAAATAATCAAGCTGTGCTCAGCCTCTAGAACGACCTTTCGAGCTTGGTTTTACAGAACAGATCCTCAAAATATTGGAGGACAATTCGGAACACTTTCAGGCTTTTTGAGAAACACTTTCGAAAGCGAACGAGCCAAAAAAAGCCCCGAAATATATCTCAGACCGAAAAGTTTCAGGACTATTTTTGAGAAACGAACACCAGTTTATTCCTTCGCGGCTCCGCTTTTAGGCTTCGCTAAATCTATATATTAAAAACTATGGCGATTGAACGCTTGCTATAATTGAGACAGTCATCACCTCAAGTTCACCTCAAGTTACCCTTTTGCCTGAGCATTCGAAAAAATATGAAGAACGTTTCCCAAATGTATTCCCATTCTAATGAAAATACTCAAGGAACCTTGATATCTGAGCTTGAAAGCAATTGTTGCGGTATTCTCCGGTTCGAGTTCACTACACAAACTTTGAAAGTTTTCCCAAAGTTGCTTAATTGGTCTCGCGTTTATGCCGCCCAACTACTAGAACCTGATAAAAAAGAAGTGTGAACCCTTCCCAACTGAGCTAACAAGAAGGCGGTTAAATTAAAAGCGATCTTAGAGTTCGCATAGTAGCGTAGTAACCAGCGTAAACAACAATAAACGTTCCACTCCACAAGGGAAATCTGAAGTCTGAAATCTCGTCTATAAACTAAACTCAAAATTTGTGTTCAGTTATTAACCTACATGAAACATCTCTGCGTTTCCGTCTAGCATCAGATATAGCAGATCTTGAGCAGAACTTTCCATCTCCTACAGTAAAGGTTGTCTTTGAATCATCCTTTTTAAACTCAGCCGTAATATAAGGCTCGCCTTCTACTTGGTCCTCGCACTTTCGCGTAATCGTTTGATATTTTATATCTGATGGATTACCCGGATATTTTCCTTTTGCAATGGTATGACAATCATCTGGAAATATCTACAAGCAGGATATAAAGAATCATTCAATAAAACGCCCCTCTGATGTTAAGGTCCCCATAATCGTTTCAAAGACAGAAACGAGCTCTGCTTGTTTCAGTTAGTATGGCATTTTTACACAATTTCGCATTTGGTTAAAACTTCTGTTAATAAAATGAATAAAACATTTTCGAATCTAAAGCTGAAAGCCAAAACATAAAGGCCCCGCTCTTATTATGAGAACCCCTCCTCTATTAACCTCCCACGGAGTCGTTGTAAGGGGGAAATCGTATGAGTGAGGAAAATATATCACTCTTCGGGCGGTTACTTGAATCAATTCAGTGCCAAGGATCAATAAATTTTCCAGAAAAAAGAGGCAAAAATAAGGTGAGGCTATGCAAAAATGTACTCTGACCCTCCCCAAGCAATGCTTTTTAGGCTTCCTGGACAGTTTGACGGTACTCATATACACAAACCAGTGAAGGAAGACAAGTCAGATTTAAGCTGCGTTTTGTCTAAGGCGTTCTTGTTGCAGAGAGGAGGACTTGAAGGCCGACACCCAAAGCCTTCATAATTAGATCAACACAAACAATCCCCCACCCATCTTTACTGAACATAGACAAGACCCACTTCGCAACACCTTAATTTATCGACACAAATCGACAAAACACAAGCCTGAAAATTCTAGCTGGTGACAACTGTTGAAGAAGCCCTTGTTTATTACTCATCTTATTTGATTGCCATTTCTTAAAGTTTGCTTGTTTACAAACTGGACCACTACTTCCGTTTCATCAATGTTGTCTTCCGACAGTTATAAAAACGTAACTGGACCTGCAGAAACAAACATACTGCTAAGAAAATTAATCCACTGATATTTTGTTCTATTCCTTTAGATGAGACGAAATTTCAATGCTTATCGACATTAAGATCAGCTAGCTTGTCACAAAATCACTTTAAAAATGTCTCGCCTTTATGTCTATTGCACCTATTGCGATGTTATTATAGGGATAGAATCCAATGAAAATCACGTTAGAACAGATAGAGCGGTTTTTAAATAAGTGTCGTAAAACTAAAACCAAAGTAATTACTCGAACCAATCATAACAGGAACAAAAAACAAAATGAACCAATCAGAAATTGAAGTAAAAATACAAGTAATTAGGGTTAAGCTGGGGAAAACGATTGCGAACAACTCACGATTGATTTTCGTTCTACTTCCTACTGTTTAAGAAAGTGGCGCGAGCTTTTTTATCCAATCAGAATGCGAATCAAAGTAAAGCAAAACCAAAGAAACACAACGTCACTTTCGACACTCATTTCAAAACTGCTCAATCTGCCATATTATTTATCGTTTACGTGTTATGATGCTGTAATAGCCGGTTATAATTGGGCTCTTACTTTCTTGCCGGTTTGTTCTAACAAATATAGGCTCGCTGTACTTCCCATCACCCTTGACAGTGGACGCTAAAACACTAATGCGGTAAAATGTATTCTTTTTCAGTCCGGCCAGGTTCGCCCACTTTGTAGAGAAGTCAACGGTCTTCGAATTGATTGGTGCATTCACATTATCTCCTCCAATCGCCTGGAACCTGACGGTGTAGCTTACTATGATGCCGTTTCTGTCTGCAGCTGGAACTTCATTCCACGTGACCAAGATACTCTTGAAAGTTGTGTCGATCGATTGTAAATTCAGAGGAGATGCACTAGGTCCTAAGGGAGAAAAGGTTTAAAAAACTGGATTGAATGGAACTAAAATTCAATTTTAATTATTCTCACATTTAATTTGCTAATCTGTGTGTCATAAGGTAAAGAACTACGTCTCCTGGCGTGAATCGGAGTACGATCACCCGACTCTCATAGGATTGCGCTGTCAGTCAGTGGTGTGGTTTAACCTGACTATCGCGCAACCCATTTATTTTTCTATTCTAACCAATGTGTTCTGTATGGGATGTTCTTTGTTGGTCAGATTACTCTTTCAACGCATGCACATATCTACTGCGAGAAAAAGATCACTCCCATAGTAGAAAAACACTGTAACTGTTCGAGAAAATCTGAGATGACGAACAACTGTAGATACTGTCGCAAAATCACAACTGATTGTTTGAATTCCCTCACAAAATAATTTTCCTATGCTCGTAAACTTACTGTCTTGCTCTGTAACGACAATGATAAGCGCACTAATTCTTCCACCGCCCTTTACAGTAGAGGCAAACACTGTGATCCTGTAGTCGGTGTTTTCCTTTAGACCCGTCAATGTTACGTGAGTTGTTGGAGCACCCACCACCTTGGTTTGTGGACTGCAATCTGGTAACACCTTGTAGGTAATTATGAAACTCAGTATAACACCATTTTGATCAGTTGTTGGAACATTGCTCCATTGAACAAAAATACTGGTAGAACTTGTGCTTTGTCCCTGCACATTGAATGGGGGAGCATTTGGTTCTGTAAAGTTCAAAAAGTCAGAAGATTAGTGTCCATAACTTTAATTTTAAAAAAAATTAAAACATTGGTAGATATCAAGCATCTATGGGGCATCGTTAGGTGTTGAAATATGGGATCCCTTTAGGGGGGTTTCCAATTGGACATTGATTTGCATCAATGTACTGGTAAAACGGGCTGGTTATTGTGAGTAGTACTACCAGATCTCATCCACATAAACTAAACCCACAGGTCCTTAACCATTACCTCTAAATATTATGACTGCTCGATCTATTATTCTTATATAGCTCGCCTAAGGCCCGGGTCACACTACAGTGAAAATCCTAATTTGGACGGACCAAAAATTTCAAAAATTTGAAACCGCAAACGGAAGATCCAAAATTGTAATAGATTTGTTTGGGTCGCATATGTGAAGTTCATTTGTGATAAAGTAATCTGATAAGTCGATCGGATTTCATATTTCCCGCGAACCGTCCATAAACATGGACCCAAATCAGATCATCGGCGTTTGCCTCACTATTGCAGTTTTTCTTCTTCAGATTATCAGATTCTCTGCTCTCCAGGCGATCGAAATTATCAGCCCAAAGACGAATTAGCATTTTCTGATCATCTTCGGGCCATTTATCGTACGTTTTCTTTGCCGGTCCGGACTCAGGAGAAGATGCTGAAGATGTACTTGCAACAGCAACGGGACTCGTCGAGGAGCTCGTTGTATCGCTCGATGCGCTCCCTGGCCTGCTTTGACTGCCTTCACCCACGTTTAACTGCGAATGCAGTTCATTCATAAAGGGGCCAAACTGCTGCTGCAGCTGCTGCTGCTGCTGCTGCTGATCGAAGAAGTAACCGGGATAAAAGGGTGTTGAACCGAGAAAAAAGCCACGTCCATCCATGATCGCAAAGTGTTCTAGCGAAGTTCCCGCGCTTTGTGATTGCGTTTTATTATATTCGTTTTCGAGAGAAGTTCCCGCGCTTTGTGATTGCGTGCGATCATTACCTTCAATGTCATTTCCCTGACAAGTTCTGTTATCACTGGAGACGGCTTCCTTTGTTAAGACAAAATTTTGGAAAATCGGTCAGCCCCACCCAAGCACGACGGCTTGTTTGAAGTTTTGTCGGTTTTCCAATTTTCGGATTTTTTTTAAAGTGGAGGTCGCACTTAAAAATTTCGCGTGTTGACAGATTTTCACCGCAAAGTAAACAAATTCTTCCAAAAAAATTTTTAGTGCGACCCGGCCCTAACTCCTAACTCCTCTTAAATTTAAATTTTTTTAAAATATTTCTTTTGTATTGAGCTGGCAGGGTACTGTTTTGAAAAGGTAGCTCCCTCAATTAACATATAAAATTAACCAATTTGTATGTTTATGATAAACAGACAAATTTATTAAGGTTATAAGTTAATTGAGGGAGCGACCTTTTCAAAACAGTACCCTGCCAGCTCAATACAAAAGAAATATAAAAAAAATTAAATTTAAGAGAAGTTAGGAGTTAGGCGAGCTATATAAGAATAATAGATCGAGCAGTCATAATATTTAGAGGTAATGGTTAAGGACCTGTGGGTTTAGTTTGTGTGGATGAGATCTGGTCAGATATGTGATAGTTTGTGTGAAATTTGGCTTATTGTGTAGTGTATGCAATCTTGTTTGTGGACTGCCACCTGGTAACGCCTTGTAGGTAACTGTGTAACTCAGTATAACACCGTTTTGATCAGCTGCTGGAACATTGCTCCACTGAACTAAAATACTGGTAGAGCTTGTGCTGTTTGCCTGGACGTGAAATGGGGGAGCGTTTGTTTCTGTCAAGAAGCAATAAATTACGGAAAATTATAGCACAATGAAGACTTAGTCTCTTCATTAGTATTCAAAGTAAGCAAATTTTAAAAGGCGAATCATAAGAAACGTTTCCAGGAGTAGGAAAGTTAAATGTTTAATAGAGTCATACATGAGAGCAGTACCGATCGAAGGTGGCTTTGAGTTCCTGTAAGGCACGATTGAGCAATATATTTGTTTAAGTGTTATATAGCCAGAAAATCCCTAAATTATGAATGTTCTAAGCTTATCAAAAGACATTTTCTATAAACGAAGTAATTTTTTATGATTACGTTCGCTCGGATTCTCTGCTCTCATAAGTTCATGTTATTAAAATACCCTTCTTTTTTAAGATCATAGTAATCCAGAACATACGAAAACGTACTGTCTTCATCCGTTATGACAATGACAGGTTCGCTCACGTTTCCATCTCCCTTTAAAGTAGAGACAAACACTTTGATACTGTAGTTGGTGAACTCATTCAGACCCGTCAGTGTTACGTTAGTTGTTGGAGCACTCACTACCTTGGTTTGTGGACTGTCACCTGGTAACGCTTCGTAGGTAACTGCGTAACTCGGTATAACACCATGTTGATCAGCTGCTGGAACATTGCTCAATTGAACAAAAATACTGGTAAAGCTTGTGCTGTGTCCCTGGACATTAGATGGGGGAGCGTTTGGTCTTGAAAAAGCCACGACAACATAAATGGAAAAAGCACATTATTATTACATTACAACATACGTATCTTGGTTCCTACATACTTAAATAACTTAATCGTAAATATCTTACTGAATATTTTGTTGGGGACAATAGTATCTTCCATTGTATCCGCTTAGTAGTTAGAGCGTCCGACCGGTGTACGGAAGGTCGTGGGTCGATTCCCGTTGGACACTCAGGTTTTGTCTTTGTTCCAAGCTCGCGACATGTTTAATACTCCACCTTTCCTTAATAGTATCCACTATTACAATACCAGAAGGAGAAACGACATCCATCACCCTAAGCCTAAAATAACTCTTTGGGAAAGAACTTCCAGATATTCTTGAACATGAGTCGAACATGGCTGTTTAACTTTCTCCCGCCAAATATCAGGGAAACCACCTCATTATCATCTTTCAAGAGCCTTACAAGAAAGCATGATTTTTTGGCTTATGTATAATGACGATTTTATTGTAACTTTTTTCCTTTAGGTTTTATATTGGTGTACAGAAGATATTCAATTTTTATTTTATGTTAAAATGCTTATATGCGTTTTTCTTCATTGTAATACTTAACTTTTAATTGTAAGATGTAGCTTTTATTCATGTATACGGGGCCACTCTGTACACCAGCGTTTAAGCTGAATGGTTCACTCTGTTTAAATACATTTCGTCCTTTGTACTGAGGAAGAACAAAGACAACTAATAGACTTTCCGAACTTATTTCGGTCAGGTTGTTTTTCTTAGTAACTGTGACTGGCATATTTCTAAAACTAAAAATTGTAGTTAATGGGGGTGATTAGAAGATTGGCATTTTCCTTACACCTACAAAACGTAAACATTTAAGTTCGGCTTTGAAGCAGACGAGCTTGATAATTCATCGAGCACTGCAAAATAGCAGTAAGCAGTTCTCGCTCTGTCGCCGGAACAAGGATTCTCTACAAATAGATGGCTAATCTTACTTAAATTTTGGTACATTACCTATCTGGTAAAGTGAACCAAAAAAAGGAAAAAAAACATCTAGCAAAAGAAGAAGAAAGAGAAAAACGTGGTATGAACCAGCTGCCGCTCGACTCACAGAGCATAGCCTTTTACCTGTTTGAGAGAGAGAGAGGTGTTCGGCGTTTTCATACTCAAACTGTCAGACTGTCAGAGTTTGCGTGGTTGCCCTGTGCTTCAGTGTCGTGCCCCAGGCCCTGCTGTACTGATTCAGACGTTGCTCTTCTGCCGAACACAACTCGTTCATCAGGGTTGGCACATGAGTGGAACAGCGTCTGAAAAGAGCCTACAAGCTACCTTTTTATGTGATTGTAATTTATCGTTTTAGAGTTTTTTCAGTTGAGTGTCGTAAAACCAAAATCAACCTAATTACTCTTACCAATCACAAACAACACAATAAGCCAATTAGAACTCGAAGCAAATGCAAGTAATTGGTGTCAAGGGCGGCAAAATGCGTGCAAGCAAGTAGCCAATGGTTTAATTTACATCTGATTAGTTAAGAAAGCAGAGCAGGTAATTTTAACCAACCACGGAGCGTAACAAATCAAAGAAGCCAAGGCAAACCGCAGATTACTTTTGACACCTCATTACTCTTTTGCGCCCCATGAAACACGTTGATCAAACATACAAATTACTTTCCCTAAAAATATACAGGGTATGCGTAACAAGAGGCAGAACTGTCAATCATTTAAGTCCCGAGTGCTTATCAATGTCATAACCATTGTTTCTGATCTCAGCGTTCGAATCATCCACGTATTCATCGAGGAACAATGCCCGTCATTAGGAAGGCTGTCGCGATTTAACATCCATTTGTTACCCCGACGTCAGGACGGGGTCTAGTAACACCCGCTTTATACTTTCGTTCGTATTTTTTGGTGGTCACTTGCCCCAGACTTCCCTGGGCCAAACAAATACGCGTTACGAACTTTCGGTCAAAATAAGCATTATCTTCAGTCTTATAGGATCGATTCACCAAATATTCATGAAAGACGGTGTAGAAAATTACTAGGGATACAATGGCATAAACGTCTCTTCGACGAGAACAAGGAGAAATATGCTAGCAACAAGAATTTGCAAAATTGTTGAGACACTCCCCCGGAAAATCGGAAAGGATTCAAAGCCTTGTTTGCTCTCCCCACGCCCTCCCCCTTTCAATGTTGTTCCTTGTTACTTTTATTGACATTTCTACATCCATACAACATTGATTAGGGGGAAGGGGGGATGCGAAGGTATTCCATCTGAGTTGGTAGAACACGAGCGGAAATGTATGGAATTTCTCAAGGTTTTTGCAACTGCTTGAAGCTTTGAAAGCTAACGATTCGCTCGGGTTACTCGACCCAAGGGTCAAAGGTACGATAAATCACCAAATTCAAAAATGTACACCACTTGGGCGCGTATTTAGGCTCGAATCTTGAGTGACCGTAATGTATTTTGCACTTGAGTGACCGTGATGTATTTCGGTAGACCTGCACGGCTCCAAACCTCTAATTTCATTGGTCCCTATAACCTGCACCGTCCATTGTTATCAGGGTTAGGGCTATTGTTTCGTTCTTTACCTATTGTTCTCCTCGACCAATCCCAGACCTCGTCTGGAAGCGGTGCGGGTCCTCCCATGTATTTTGCACCCTGAGGGGAAAAAACGGCGGGGTCTAATGCCCCTGGGGCTTTTCTTGTTAAAAATAATTCACACCTGAAATTTAATAAACGTAAAAACACTAAAATCCTAAAATTTATCAGAGAAAATTTTCTGTGCAATGACGTGTCTATGATGATTGACGTTTCCATAGCAACCGTCTACTCCGAAGTGTATTTTGACTATTTTCTGTATTTTTTCAGTCTTTTGTGCTTGTTTTGACTAAGTATGTTTCTTAGAACAAAATCATTGTCAGCTGTATAACTGCAGGCTTGGGATTCAAGATGACGGCTTCAAATTCAAAATGGCGGGTTTGTGACGTTATTGCGACGTCACGACACGTCATAATTGACACGTCATAAGCCCAATCTGTTAATCTAATGACGTGCTAAAAACGTGCCAAGTTTCATCGCAAGAGCTTCAATACTCTTTTTTTCTGGAAGGGGGGGGGGGGTGGCACTTTGTCCTAAGAAACTCAAAAAAAAGCCCAGGCACAATACGGTTAATACTTCATCCCAGAGTTCAAATATATGATATTCATATATTCATCATTTTATCTTCACTCCTTCACGGGCTTATCACGAACCGACTTAGTGACCAACTCCCAGTTGGCTTGTTAGCTGAATTAGTTAGAGCGATGCACCGGTATCGCAGAGGTCAAAGGTTTTAATCCCATACAAGCCTGATTTTTGCAAAAAGTTGCGTCTATAACTGCGATGGTCTTCTTTACATTTAAAATATTTTTCGCACGCTTCTGGTTGAGCAATTTTTATTTCCTTTACAGTCAGCATTAATCGACGCACTTTTCCACAATACCAATTTCCCATCTTGACTTTTTGCGGACTGGAAGTACAGCCGTATAAATCCCTTTTGGGAATATTCTGTTTTGAAGTCAAAGAAAACCGAACACGGGGGCGTGCTTTGTGGGCGCGCAAAGCAACATGGGTACATTTTTCGGGCGACACAGTTTATGGATTGTAAAAGCGTAATGTTATTAAAAATTGCTCCATGAAACTAAAAACACAAGATAACTTACTGTCTTCATCTGTAATAACAAAGACAGGTACACTAACGTTTCCAGCTCGCTCCCTTTACAGTAGAGGGGGTGGTGGTGGTTGTTGTGGTGAAAACAATAGAAATGTGGAGGAGGAGGGAATAAAATTGTGAAGGAGGAAATAGAGGCCGTGGTGAGAAAACTTGTATACTTTTGAGTTGAAAATTAAAGCACCTCGAAATTACTAACATAGCAAAAATGCATGTCTGTTGAAATAAAATTTATTTGTCAGTGAAACCCTTCTGAAGAAGATGGAGACAATTAAAGTGAACCAGTAAAAGTTTTGCGTGCAGTAACATTGAAAGCAGTAAGAAATAGAAGCTTGTACAAGAACGTTACGGTTTAATGATTTGGGATCACAAATGAGATGCAAGTTGACAGTTGCTAATAAAGCTCTTACGGGCTTCAAACAATAGAAACCATGGCAACCAACCAGAATTCTTCATCTAAGCAAGTTCGAAACCTGTCAAACCGGTTATACCAACCATGACCGACAAAAGCTAAAAATAGAACATGACATCATTGGCAAAACTGTCAAACCGGTTAACAAAACGGATCCTACTTTAATAAGATTCTTCCTCGATTTAATTCATGACAATAGCCTATGACGTCATCGGCGTTAATGTATTCCACTTCAAACTAATGGGATTCCACTTCAAAAAGGAGACCTATTCGGTGACTACTAGACTACTGACGTTCTGTTTCCCAGCCATTCTCGAGTTGAATGTATCATAAGCAAAGCGATAGCAACATACCTTCATCCGCCATTTTTTCAATTTTGGGGCCAAAACTGAAACAATGCTGTGCATTTGTTGCTCAACAAAAGTTGAATGTATCATTCTACAAGCTAAGTCGCAACGTCGATTCAACAAGTCGCAAAATCGTTCCAAATTTGTTGTTCGACAAATGTTGAACCGTGTATCATTCGCTTTACAACAACAAGTATTTTGTATTAAGGTAGCCTGTGAACACGCTTTGCAGTGGGGAAAAAGCACGAAAATAAATCTGCAAGCGAAGCGAGCCGAGCGTAGACTGGGGAAGAGGAGGGGGCGGAGCCTGTAAAAATAGATTTCAAGCCGCGTGCCGTTCAGAGGTACCCGTTGTGCACTAGATCCCAGTGTAATCTCCTATTGGTCAGATCATTGATGTTGACAAGTTTGATTAACAAATCTATTTTGCCGACGGGTTTGCATTTCGTGCCCCAAAGCAATGAACATGACGTCTCCACGCGAACTATTTTTTTTAATCCGGATGAGCTCTTCGAAAAAGAATTGAGCGATTCTCTTCAGGTGAAGGAGGAACAGAAACACCGCTTACGAACTGTGGAAAAAGGAAAGGCTGTTTTGGGAATTCTTCATACTGGATTTGGGCAAAGTTTGATTTTCCAAAATCTTCTACGCGTCATCAAAGTGCAAACGAGTGTCCTGATACGCCATTTGGAAGTTAAGAGAATGTAGATTTCAATGCAAAAAATGATCTGGAATTCAAGGGATGTTAAATAACTCCAATTTTATGGTGTATTTGACTGAGTGAAGCGAGTTTCGGTTTGTAACGAGATACAAACAAAGTTTTTGTAATTACACAGTGCTATAAACCTCTCACATAAATAAATGTCTTTCTCCTTCTATTCTCAACCGATTTCTATGTTTAATGCGCCATTTGAAATCTAAAAACGTATAGATTCCACTGTACACAATGATTTGCCGTATGGCGTGTTTGACCTGGATGTTTGACTAGGTTTATAGTGTCGGTTTGTAACGCGATCCAAACAATGCGCGTGCTATAAACGTCTCACATCAATAACTTTTCTCCTTCTTTTCTCAACCGATTTCTAAGTTTAATACGTTTTTTGAAAGCTAAGAGAATGTAGATTCCATTGTATACAATGATTTGGAGTTGAAGAGATCTTAAATAACTCAAATCTTCTGGCTTCCAACCGAAGACAATTACACCTTGCAGATGATCGATGACAGGTCAATTACAAGGGGGCGGAATGGCGGTTTCAATCCTTTCTCGACATGCTTTCCCCCTTCCCTCTCTCCCTTCTCCTTCCCCACCCCTCCCCGTCTCTTGGCGCGTTCTTGTCCTTTGTTTTTTTTTTACGCTCTTTCCTTTTCTTCGCTCTTTCCCTGACCAGAGAGCCTGTTCACATGCTACTATTAAGGAAATACGGAGAAAAGTAAGAGGCTTTCCAAGCTTATTTCGAGTTATGAAAAGATTCCTAATTTTTTTTCAAGAAAACATAAAAATTCGTTAATTTAGTTACATTCATGAGAAAAAAATAAAGTTGTGCGATCACAGGCTTACCATCCTCTGTTTGTGTGGTGGACTGTGCATTCAATGGCCGTGTCGGTTTATCAAATTAGCAAAACTAAAACCGAAATTTAGGAGTTTAAAAACTGAGGAAAATGAAATAAAAACTCATAAAATTGCTGCCATGGTGTTTTGATTTGTGTTTCTGTGTTTATTTTGGTGATTTAAGGCTCGCGAAAGCGATGTTTTCAAAATAACGGTCGGACTCGCTCAAAAGTAGAGAAAGATAACAAGGCATGCAACTAGGCGACCTGCAAATTACACTACCCAGTCGAACATTTCGCCAAAAAAATCATATTCGCCGTACTCACTCATACAAAAAATCATAGCCCTCAAAAGAATAGTCTTCGAAGAAAAATCTGGCCAATTTTGAGTTTGATTCGATTGCCCAAACTTTTGAATACGACTGTCAATTTGCTTTCTCCCTATGATCTGCAAGAAATCCGAACTCAAAGGAATTCGAAGAATGCATTTTTCCGTTAAAATTTGAATACGCGTGCGACAAACTGCCGCGCCTGGCCTCCTTAAGCGAAACGTTTGGTCCGTGACAATATCTTCTCTGTGGTCACCAGAGTGGCGAGTTTACCGACAAAGCGGGAACCCAGTTGAATGACGCGATCTTTTAAATTTCCCCTCCGCGTAGACCGTGCTAAGGGTCGCTGGGCGCAAAAATTCAAAGCAAAACAAACTGGAAGACGCGGACTCAGGCCAGCCTAAGGCCAAGAGGAAAAAGACCGAAAAGGGAAATGAAAAACGGTGCTGGTACCAGAAATATTCAAATACTTAAAATTCTTACATGTCTGGGGGAAGGAGACTGATTTTTCAGGGTATAAAGAATTATGTGAGCTGAAAATACATTTTCGAGCTTCTACTATATTGAACGGAATAAACTACTCAATAGTTCATTACCGTGCCATCGATTACTTTCAGTATTATTTCCTAAACCTAGTCAGTGACAAAAGCCAAAAAGTTGAGTTATGGATCCCCTACTTTTTCAGCAGTTAACCAAACACTTCTCTTACTATGGTGCAAACTTCTTTCCCTTTCAAAGTGAAACGAAAATCCTTCGCTTTCATCCAAGGAAATTTTTCATCCGGATTTTAACTCATAATTCTGTGTTGACCTGTCATGAAAACGGAAAAATGCAAGCCAGTTAAACGTTTTTAAAACTTCACTTCAAAGACCTCAGGATAGCAGGGCATCTTGTATCTGTAACAGATAGACGAAGGCATCAGCATACGTTTTTAATAAATTGTTACCGGAAAACGTTGAAATTCAACATCTTAGACCACTATACGCAGAAACTGTTTTTGACGCGTTCGGCCAGCCTTCAGCGAAAATAATCAAAGGATTAAAAATACAATGACCTTCATTTGGCAAACGTACCTTAGATGCATCGTTCTTAAGGTGGCTCGAAAGTTTTTAATTGTTATAACCCTTTTGAAGCGATGAAAGATGACAAAAAATTATTTCTCACCAAGTACGCAAAAAAAATACCTTGGCACTTCTTCTGTCGGCCAATACTTTAGGGCTGATTGTGACGTCATAGCCGTTACTATAGCAACGTTAGAGGCCAATAAAGAGAACCTCCAAATTTCAGTTTTTGTCGATTATCTGAAAAACTAGTTTGGTGACCTACCCTTTTTATTACATTTTTGGAAAGCTCCCTAAATTCCTTAACTTCTCTAGCGGTATGGCAAAAAGGTATTCAGTAGAACATAAGTTATATCAAAAAGTCGTTTTTTGAAGTACCAAAAAATTCCACTGAATAACGTTCCTCTAAACGTTTCTATTTGAATTGGCACACTTAATGCTATATGCTTGCAAAAAATCAGGATGGGTGACCGAGCAAAATTTGGAAACAAAAACAAATGGTTCGTGCACGTTTTATTTCCGGTTCGAGCGATTTTACGCCGTTTATTAACTTCCGGTACTTTGCACGCGCGACTTTTGCTAAAAATTTCAATTTACACAGCTGACGCGTGCATTCTCGCCATGTCGTGTGTAGGCTACGTGCGCGCGCGCGGCTAAAAACCTGTTCAGGGGTCCTTAAAAGGTAACTGTGGTGCGGGGGATTTGTGACAACATATAATCAGCTTTGTTTTCGCTTTTTTTTTCATCGCTACAAAGACTTTACGGTTTTGGTTTTTCAAAAATTAAATTTATCATTTTAGAGTATCCTACGCGGTAACTGTTTTTCACGCGTACGCTGTATGATAATGTTAAATATACAAAGAAATTAATAACTTACTGCTTTCGTCAGTGATAACAATGACAGGATCACTACTTTTTCCATTTCCGTAAACATTAGAAGCAAACACTGTGATGCTGTAGTTGGTGTATTCATTCAAACCTGTCAATGTTACTTGAGTTGTTGGAGCACTCACTACCTTGGTTTGTTGACTGCCGTCTGGTAACGCCTTGTAGGTAATTGTATAATTCTGTATAGTTCCATTTTGATCAGCTAAAAGAACAGTTCCCCGCCATTGAACAAAATACTGGTAGAGCTTGTGTAGTGTCCTTGGACGTCAGCTGAAGGAGAGTTTGAGACATAGAAAACACTTTCCAAAGGTGACCCGTAGCATTCCGAGGCATATGAAAAGCGATCTGAGGTGTTTCAAAGAAACTTTCGAAGATGGCATTGCTTTTACACAGTCACTTTTTTTCTGAGTTGCTGTACTCATTTTAAATGGCCTTTTTTCCCTTATCCTTCCCACATCTATGGCAAGCCGTCACTGCTAAAAGCCTATCGACTTGTAAATACCGGTCCAAACGGCTTTCAATATCATCGAGTCATGAAAGATGATATGGTCAGTTCCGGAAATGTACGGTCGAGTAACAAAAATTATATGGTCAATTTTGGAAATATATGGTCAAGTTCTGGATAGCTATGGTTGAGTTGCTTTTGAAAAGCTTCAGTTTTCGCTAGCGACTTTTTATTTTCTCGTTAGCGAGTTTTCGATTTCTCGCTAGCGAGTTTTCATTTTCTCGCTAGCGATTTTTCAATACTCGCTAACTGGCGAGTTTTTCAATTTCTCGCTAGTGCCACGTTCTCCGGTTTTTCCAGGGCGGATTAGTCCTGGGGATAATATAAGGTGTCCAATATGGCGGAAGTTGATGCAGTGGAAGAACTCCAGAGTTGTTTTATTGGTTTTCATGATATTTTACAGCAATTAGACTCCTGTGCCGACAACCTTGCGACTGAATATTTGGAAAGGAAACTGGAAGATTATGTTACAATTTGTTTGGGACACTGGTCGTTTAGAGGGGGAGGGGTTAGGAAGAGTCGAGATTTGGACGTTAGTGTTGGGAATCTAGGACAAAACCGAAATGACGAGTTAAAAGAAACACATTATACTCATGTTGATAACAGAACATGAAGAGAGAAATGACTGCAGAAGAAAATGAGAACTAACTCGGCGCCACTTTGAACCACGTAGTTTGTCACTTATAAAGATGCCGCAGAAGTAACACGCGTTCGCTAAATTTTACAAAACCAATAAATCTGTTCTGTCTGGATATACGATATGAAAAAAACAAAGCAATAGTGGTTCCAACATAATTTCAAACCTTCCCAATCATTAAAGCGATTGAGTATTTTTTCTGATCGAAATTCATTCCACTTACAATAGAAATGCATCCTCATGTCACGGGTACAAATTTTGTCGCAGTCATCGACCGCTAGAAAAACATGAAAGGTGCGAAATTCCATGTGGATGTGGAAGTTAAGGAGGAGCGGGGGAGGGGGTCTGACCTAAACGTCCAGTGGACGTTAAGCGGGGAACTTGTAAATATGTCGACGGTCCCTTAGCGTATGGAAAGCTGGAGGAGATATTCAGTCAAGTGAATATGGAGCAGGTATCTCTTGAGGAGAGATCTGGTTACTACGTTCCCCTTAAGAAGACAGGCGGTCGACCCAAATTTGCGATTACTTAAGAGTAGCTTGTGAATCTTCGGGAGACTGGCCTAACCTGGGCAAAAATTGCCACCTGTCTGAATGTCAGTGAGAGAACTCTGTACAGACGAGTTCAGGAGTTTGATATTGATGGCAGATTTTCTGACTTATCAAACACTGAACTGGATGAACTGCTAAAATCCATTTTGGCAGTGACTCCCCGGGCAGGAGAGGGCTACATTCGTGGGAGTTTGAGAGGTAGCGGCCTACAAATTCAGCGGTGGAGGATAAGAGAAAGGCTAAGAGCTATAGATCCGGTGGGCAGAGCAGCTCGTAGGAGCTGTGCAATTCGAAGGCGAGTATACAATGTGCGTGCGCCAAATTGTCTGTGGCACATGGATACTAATCATAAATTGATAGCATGGAGATTTGTTATCCATGGCTGCATCGATGGCTACAGTAGGACAGTTAGCCACCTGAACTGTGCCACCAATTTGAATAACCTTGCCGTCACTGCCGTGCAATATTTTCAGGAGGAAGTGAGGAAATATGTAATATGTAATATGATAGTTTATGTAAATCTATATATTTCGTTTATATTACTTTGTGCAAAGAAAATGGGAAAAAAGTATATGGCCTTCCTAGTAGAGTGAGAGGTGACTGTGGAGTGGAGAATGTCGATGTAGCAAGGTTTGTGATTTCAAATCGTGGTACCAACAGGGCAAGTTTCATAATTAAAAACAATATTATAATTATAATAAGAACCTTCCCAGAATGCTTTGCATCAGAAAAATTTCAATGCAAAATAACTTAGTTAATTTGTGGTCGAAGAGAATGCTGTACCATGTGTTATTTACAACTTCGTGAAAGTTATCCCTCATATTAACGTTAGGGTGATGACGTCATTATTCACGTGAGTAGGGCAAAAAATATGTTTTAGGTCACTGCAAGAACAGGCCTCCATCAATTCAAAAGCAGATAACATGCCCTGATAGTCATTGGAATGGGCAATATGGAAATTGCCAGTTGACATCTGGCAGTTGAAAGTTAAGGTGGCTCTGTACAAGAGCATTTCCCAGGGGACTGGTAAGGAGTCAGAAGCTATGGTAGTTTAAGTCGGAGAGAAACAAAGCTTGGCTGGTTAATAGAACTTCGCATGAAAGTAACGACTATGATATGCTCACTGTTGTGACGTCGTTGGTCACGTGACCAGAGCACACAGAAAATTCAAATCACTTTAAAACTGCTTTAAGCTCAATAAATTCGTAATTTCTCACAGTAATATTGCAGAAAAAATTGCAAGTTATTCAAAAACGTCCATTATTATTTTTCCTTTTGAAAAAAGCACAATGAAAAATGAACCTTAAACTTTTGATAATCCCCTGTTTTGTGAGGTTTTAATATAAATGTAAAAACGAATCAGCATATTTGGTTTCAAACTATGCTCTTTCTAACTACATTAACAGTTTTTTTTTTTAAATTCGTTTTCATATAGCTTAGGGATGTGAATTTGCAGGCACGCGGAGTACTGGGCACCAATGTCACGGATTGCTTCGGGAAGACTGGTGCACTTTTTAGGCGCGGCGCCATAGCTAGCGACAAAAGCTGAAAAAAATGGGGTGAAAAGTTGTTTTAGCTTTCTGTGGTCCATTTCTGCTAAAGAATTGTTAATGGTTTCTCGGAAAGAGGACAGCACTTCATTTTTCGCTGCATTGCTCATGTCAGGTACGTGTAATTATAGCTTTTTATTGTCTTCGGTAAACAGCCTAATATATTAGCAGGGCTTTACCGATCGATCATTATAGTATAATGTTTCATATTTATCGTTAGTCCAGTGCTTAAATAATTTGCCATTTTCGTTCCGGTAGCAAAAAGCCGAAAGATAGACACTTAGGTTGGTAACTAAAGTTTATTAAGTTTCGTAAGTCTTTAAATAAACGTTACATGAAGTGATGTAGTTTTTGTACGCTCGTCTGTGAATCGTATGTTATTTGTTGGCCACGTAAAAGTGTAGCATCGCATCCTTTATGTTTTCAGTAACTTTAATTACAGCGTTGCTGTTAAAAATAATGTTTCAAACAGCTATTGCTTAAAGCAAGAAGGTCAGGCTATTCTCCTAATGTTGATACTGGCAGATCAGCTTAAATTCTTTTGTCTAGCATCATTTAAGCTTACGTGTTGTAAACATCTCATAACAACATAACATAACACATAACATAACTTACTTTATTTTATCTGGAACTCCATTTGTTTATTAGCTGGGCTTTTCTTCACTGCTTGCAAATTATTTATATACATCTAATGACTCACGAATGTTTCTTAGATCAAGTAAGGTTCAAAGCTATACATGTAGTTGGTATGATTTGATGACAAACAACAAATTTAAATTTCGAATTAGGTATGATCACTTTTGGGAAAATATGCTTAAGATAATCGAGTTCAAAGCAGGTGGATGTAATTTTTTTGTACATCTCATTCTCTACTTTTACTGATTAAGTTATTCCATAATTTGCAGGGTAAAAAATTAACTTCGGTGCTTGAATCATTGAATTGCAACTGGGGCCAGTATCCTTGAATTCCAACCTCGTCCCCAGGGTCTTTTCACTTGCTCGCTCAGTATAGTGGACCAGGCCATTTAGATAGTGGCTTTCAAAATCCTCTAGTCTAAATCAAAAAATTTAAAACCATATTTACTTGAATAGACCCCTCCCACCCCGGATGAGAAGTAAGTCTTTTATCCAGGGATTTCACCAATAATCATGTGGAAAAATTACCACATACTGTAGAACTCTAAGTAAGACTGGAGTCACATGTCAATACAAACAAACCTCAACTTTTAGTGGCCCTGGTCAGTTTTAAATTGCTACTGGTAACCAGGAGACTGTAAATTTTTAGCCCTGAAGTTGTTGTTTTCACTGATCCTTTTTTATCTATACTAGGCATGCATATGTCAGCAGTGATCAGTGATGCAGCTTTTCTTACGGTGAAGGTATGCCAGGGAAGATATCAATCATATAATTGTCCCAGCTTACATACTATCCTACTGTTCAGTAAAATGAACTGGGTCAGATGCAATGATCGGTTTAATTTGGCTTTGGTAGTTGAACACAATTAAACCAATAATATGCATACAGCAGTGTTTGATTCCAATTTCTGAACCCAGTCAAACATAATTAAGCACAGGTAAACAATTTTAAAATCATTCAAATACACCAGATATTTAAACCATCTGCCTTTAAGTGGGTGAGAACAAGCACAAATTTCTGTAGTGTGGAATTTGAGCATGATCTGTTTTATATTGTCGTGTAAACACATAGAAGACTGGGTGGCTAAAACAGCCTTTTCGGAAAAAGAAAATTTGGCAATCCTAATACTCACAAAGGAAAATAAAAGTTGAACCAAGGATAAAATTAAATCACAACATTTACATGAGTGTTCCATCAAGACTTCCATTGGGGTAGGTGATGAAAACCTTATACCCACTTAAGTTACAAAATCCATTTTTCACAGTGATGTAAGATTTATTCTTGATGGTTAAAGGGTTAAAACTTAATGCAGAATGAATCAAACAGTTATACAATGTATGGGTTTCCGTACCACGGTGATTATTGTGACCCAGTACCACTACTGGGGCAAGCTCACACAGGTATGACTTATACAGTTATGAGATTTTGTGCTGTAATCATGAAACAAATACAGAGAAACAAGAGGAAATCGGGAGGAACTTGTACCAGAATGAAAATCATGCTGGTATTATGTAAACACCCCCTTAGCCTAAAGTCGAGCAGCTCTTAAGAATGTTTCACAACATCCTCAGAGACCCAGGGGCAGTAACGCCCTGATTTCATGAGACCGGTGCAAACTCAGACTGGTATGATTTTGTTTACGTGAGACTGGTCTGAAAGTCAGACTGGCATGAAGTGTTTACCTGAGACCAATCTAAACTCTGTTTGTGTTAATATGGTCCGCAACCATCCCATCCTTAAAAATCCAGTTTATCTATTATCCAACAGCTTGGAATGCTCCAACGCCACTTGTTAAACTTGCATACCCAAAACAAATATCTCAGAACAATTGGGACCCTGTTCATGCTTAAGTGGCTCCCCAGTCTGATTTCAAACCGTTCTGAGTCATTCATATTGGTTCAGCAGCAGTGATGAGTTAAACCAGCCTAAGGCCCTGTTTACATGAGTGACTTTATCCCTGGATGTCACTTTTATCCCATCCCGGGGTGACGTTCATTGCGGTGTCTGGTCATTTACCTGTAAATGTTTACATGATTTGGAGCTGAAATGTGTTCACCCCAGGACGATTTCATCCCGGTCTTCAGCACCAGGATGAAATCGTCCCGGGGTAAACACCATTTCAGCTCCAAACCATGTAAAAACTTACAGGTAAGTGACCAGACACCGATATGAAAGTCATCTCGGGATGAAATCACTCGTGTAAACACAGCCTAAGATGATAATTATTTTATACTAGCTTCATGTTTCGTACATTTCGTGTAAACAGAGGTAAGCATTTGGAGTCGATCTGAAGTCGTACCAGCCCAAGTTGGTACCATTCTCATAGACTACGAGCAGTCTCTCATTTTTCTCTGGCGCGTGCACACTGACTGTCCCACTATTGGTAATTGCGATAATTAAAATCTACTTTGTTTTTCTTACAGGTTTTTATTCCATCAACCTGATGTCAGGAAAATATGGCAGTTTATTATAAGGGTTTGGTTAAGAAATTTATACTTTTAGCTATATTCCCAGACACACTTTATCAATTCAAATAAAAAATTTGAAGAGCAGTTTTGAAATAAGGTTATATATTTTTTTGTCTTTTTCTGCTTAACATTTTGATGTCATTGATTAGTTTGACTGTCCCCTCAGTACTACTAAGTGGACGATGTATGAAAATGGAATGTATCCTGGAGTACACCTTTTAGGGTTCTACTTCAAAATATCTGATGAGCACACCCTGCCCCATATCTTTTTTGGGGGGAGTATCCCCCCCCCCCAATTACTATCCCAGGAATGAAGAGTCAGACCTATTTGATTGAATTCTCTTTATGGGGAAAACTATATCGATTGACTGATTCACCACAGTCTGATCCCTTTTTGTCAGTTCATTGCCTGTTAGGTTTCAGACTATTCTGAAATGATTTAGGAAGAGGCTATTCCTTTTGTTTTTCTTTGGTACCAGATTATGGCAATCAGTAACAATGCTTATTGGTGGCAAATTATCAAACCAAAAAGAACTAAAGTCTCGAGATCTACTGCCATCACGGTCTGGGGTAGTAAGAGAGTGAGTCATAATCTGTGCATCAAATAAAGTCACTTGTCATTACTGGACCATTTGTTATTCGCATTGGCAACACTGAAGTGACAGATTGATTGATTTATTGATTTGTTGATTGACTGATTCATTGATTGATTGATTGATTGATTGAATGATTTATTTTTTAATTGGCTGATTGACTGATTTATCAGCCAGTTGGTTGAGTGGTTGATTGATTGACTGATTGGTACTTAAAATAGTTGAATGAATTTATTCACCTGAATTACATGTTAGTAATTACATGCATAATGCTGCACTTCTTCGCATCTTCGTCTGGCAGTAAAATAATAGGGCGATGTCGCAGCTCTTACAAGGTCTTCTCTGATTTGCTGAGAAAACAATACACGAAACAACAACACAATGGACCCTAGCCCCGAAAACAAGAGAGCTGCGTGATACCAAGGTCCAATGAAATTAGAGGTTGTTAAGAGCTGCGGGGCTACTCAAATAATACCCGGCATCAGTCGAGACATAAAATAATTTTGAAGCCCCAATGTCATGACATAATTGTAAGCAAATAATTTATTTGTAATTAGCAAGTAGTAGGTAAGAAGGCGTATTAGAGAGCAGGACTATTAGAGCTTTTACAGTAATTTAAATTATATTTCATATTAACTCCAGTAAGGTACTCCTTCTGAGTAACTACCACTATTGGACAGTCAAGAAAGAAAGCAATGCCCTGGGATGTCTTAGGGTTCACTACTTCCTACTATTAATTTAACATCCCGGGGAATTAATACAAGTAAATAAGGTACATCATCTTCATCATCATCATCATCATCATCATCATCATCATCATCATCATCATCATTCAACTATAGCGTCATTTTACCATATAAGGAGAAAAATATGAGTATAAGAGCGTCTTACAGTGTAGAAAAACGTATTGCACCATAGTATCCCGGTTTCAAATCACTTATTGAATAAAGCATTTAAATTGCTTAGATATTTAAGTTTATCTTACCTACAACAGAGGCTTATTTAAAATTTATGAAACACTGGTTCTAATTTGATGAGTGGTGTATCACTAATGATTAACTAATAATTATAATATTGTTTTCCGGTCTCACTTGTAATAATAATAATAATAATAATAATAATAATAATAATAATTAACTTTATTTAAAGAGGGTAAACACGTAACAGTAAAAAACTGAAAAACCAGTGGCCCTCTAATATATAATACAATTAAGAACTAAAAATAAAGGTAAAAATCTAAGAATCTAAAATTACAAAATTAGTTAAAAATACTCTATAATATAAAAACTAGGTAAAAATTACACATAACAGGAAGAAGTGTCCACAACACTAGGATTGAAAGGCTGTGGAGAGAAGTTAATTGAGTCGTTACCAGTCACTACTCAGCAGTATTCAAGCACATGGAACATTATGGGATCTTGGGCTCCACTTGTGAGCTGGATATGTTTGTCCTCCATTATGTTTTCCTCCCTCGAATAGCCAACTCCTTAGAGGAGTTTACAGTACACTGGAACTAAATGGAATCTGATAGCTGGAAACACTTCTCCACTAGCCCTATGGAGTCATGTATGGTTTCCCTGAATGCCAGTGATGACATGGTAGGATACCTCCACAGCAATATAATGGTATTGATTATGAAGCAGCCTGTGAGGACATTTCGGATGATGTCATTGTTGTTCCCCAGAACCAGTTTCATCTCACTGATGAAGAGAAAGCAGAGCTGTTTTCAGACATTGATCCATTAAAAGATGATGGGGACTCTGGTAATAAACATTTCTGTGATGCACGCTCTCGAGTTATTGACAGCCTTGTGCAATAGGTCATATTTTTATCATATTATGATGTTATGTTTTGCCCTAAATTAATCAAATGCGCGCGAAAGCACAACAATCACTAATTAACTATAATTAAATGATCATAAGACACAACAATCACTAATGAGCCCAAACTGAACGATCAGAGAGCACCTACTGCTCCGTCTAATACGTTTCGATGTCGAGCAGAGAACCGAGACAGTTACGCGGTCTCTCGATAAAACAAAGATTTTACCCGTCACAACCCTTACTTCTACAAAGATCGAATCCATTTTCGCAAATTTCAATGAGATCTTCGATATTTTCTATGTGATCTCCGTTACGTCACTGAACGTAGCCTGTTCATTGGGAGACTCGGACCACATGCCTAGGTTTCTGTTCACGCGTGACGTAGATCAGCTGTAAGATACTCAAGACTTGTTCTTGCATGGAAAGGCCTGACATGTGCTGTGATTAAGTGTGAGTTATTGAATTCTTTTTCGCAGATTCTCATACTTTTACCAGATAAGCTGTTCTTTCTCGCTGTCTGGATCTCTTGCCGTAAAGGATTTGCACAGTAGCCGCCTCAACCCTCTCCCTAAATTTTCAAGGGCTGTCTGAATAAAAGTGAGCTTTGCATTAAAACAGCAAAACTCATGCGCTGCTAGAAACTGTTATCTTTGTAAGTACAATAAGATGTAGAAAATGAATCGAAAATCTGAAATCAAGTAAATGCTCTGAATGATGATAAACTTGAGACAACCATGATATTCCAGATATAGGTGATAAATTTCTTATACAATTTATCCGTCTTAACATCCTTAATTTCGCTAACTGTGCATCCTGCTCATGCACACACCTGCAAACTGTACTGAAGGGGATATTTAGAAAAAACGGCTTTAAATTAAAGTGAAGTTCAAGTTAGATCTTCACAAGTAAACTGAGGCTCAAACGATTCTAATATGAAAGTCTTGAGGTGCTTAAATGCTGGCAAAAGTTAGTTTTCTGCGCGTAAGAAGTCTATTTGTTTTTTTATTACTTTTACATAGAGTACCGTTCCTCCAACAACGATACGGCAAGCAGGTCTATAATCATAAAATGATAATATGTACATAAATTGCCTTAGTGAAATCACCCGTAAGGTGCCTCAGCATTTCTCTTGTACATACAAGGAAAATAAAAATACCAATATCAACACGGTGTTAATTGATACAAAAATATCTTAGATAAAGAGGTACTGGTTGACCTCACACTAGGATCCCAAATAAATTGAAACTCCATCTACACAGCCGAAATTTGATGCGATTTTCGTGGGCGAATATTGTGGCGATTTCTAGTACGATTTGATACACCTGTGTAAAAAATGGGCGGTTTCATTTCAATTTTGCTGCAAGATCAGCAGAAAGCATGCGAGGTCCACACACAGGCTACCTTAGGGTGTTTCGATACAGTTTTGGGGGGACCATACGTAACTTTAAAAATCGTCTCTTAGACAGCCTTCCTCTTGTCGGATTAACGTAAAATTTGCAACTTGTTGGTTTTGGATTGAACTTAAACGTGGTTTACATTTTGTGAAAATCGATATTTCCATGACAACGGTAAACAAAAATCCTCAAAAACAGTTAAATTGAAATTTTGCACGATCCACATTTCACTTTGAAAAGCAAATGCCAACATCTTAAACTGTGGCATATGGCAAACAAATTATACAAGAACAAAAAAATTCTGTATGTTTGTTTTGAAGTAAATCACAAAAGCATTTTCAACCTTAATTTTTACATAGTAGTAGTAAATGCACCGAAAAATAGTCAATGCTTTGATGAAATGGCTAGAAAATAGTGTTAAAATGTGTCTTTTACTTAGTATATTACGCCTAGAGAGTTTGTTGAAACTGGTGTTCGCGATCTCGAGAACTAATTGTTTTTCTGAGATCATTCGCCTAATAATTTTTCACGTTGATCTGACGAGGAGAAGACTACCTAAGAGCCGATTCTAAAAGTTAGGTATGGTCCTTAAAAACTGTATCGAAACACCTTAAGGGATCCTCCCTTCCCCTCCCAAGGAACTTTGAGGCGCATGCACTCCTGTCTAATCGCAAAATTGGTGATCGAATCACAGAGAAATCTCTGTAAAACACTTCAAATCGCCCCAAACTCACAAAAGTATTTTACACGTCGTTTTAACGCGCAGGAAAATGGGGGAAATTCGCGCCCTTCTTAATCCCTAAAAAGGTAGCGAAAATACAAAGGAGTCCAAGAGCGAAGAGAACAAACTCAACAACAGCAACAACAACAAAAAGTACAAAACTTAAATTATAAAGAAGGGAGCATAGAATACCAATAAAAGTGTTTAATTCGTCTTCTTTATATTTTAACAGTTCTTTTTGTATTAAAACATTATTAAATCACGCTGTGCTTTACAAAATGACAGTTTCATCCAACTGATTCATCCACATAAATTCAACAGCTGAAAGAAAAACAAAATTTTGAGAATGTTAGTTCTGTAAGAAAGGAGACATTATGTTGTTCTAAAATCAGTGAAGACTACAAATAATTGTGCTGTAGACTAAAATGATTCTGTCTTTCTTACCTAAAGACAAAAATAGCACAAGGACAATTCCCACACACGTGACCATATATATGACTTCCGAGGCTCGGAGCGACAGGCCCTGCTGGCTGTTAGAAAAAAAAAAGATACAAAGGAACGGAAGAAACATTACGGTCAATGTTCTACTGTAAAGATTTCCCATTTTCACTGTCATCGCTATTATCTTTACCCCTCCCCCCATACACACACAAGACTCCTGCTATCCCATTCTCAGTCCAACAAAGTACGGATGGACTCCGATGTACCTCTTGATGGACACCCCCTCCCCACCATCCCACTCGGATAAAGGTGGATAGGTACAGTGGATTGGTATCAGTGAAGGATCCACATTCCTTTGCACTTGGAGGGTAGAAAATAGATATCGATACCAATGGATATTGGAAAGACACCGGAGGGGTATCCATTTATCTTCTTCCCACTCGGAGGGATACTATGGGTACCAGTGGATACCGTGGCTGGATACTGGTAGGAGATTCATATTCCTTTGCTCTCGGAAGAGCAATTATGGATACCTTACCGATTCCTATTTGCTGGTTCAGACTAAGATTTGACGTCGTGTTGCGTCCCTAGACAAAAGTCTTCACTGCACATTACCTCCCCCTCCCTCTATACACACTCAGGTGAATAAATTGCGCTGAAAGATACTAGTTTAACCTGTAATGGACTGTTACTGGACTGGTTACTTTATGCTGCGGAGACAGACATCAGGGAGAGAGTTTTAGGAGCAGCAGGACAAATCGAAGCGACGTAAGAGCAAGGTGACTCGTCCAACAACACAATAGCCCAATTTCTCGTTCACCAAGATCGCCGAGTACAAAACGCATCTTTACATACTTAGGGCGCATTCTTTTGGGACTATTCCGGAAAAGGAATACTCGGAATAGACGTTATTTGCATTTTTTAGGGAGCGATTCCGTTTTCGGAATGAACGGAATGTCATTCCGTTTATTCTGCTCCTGATAGCAGAATGAACAGAATAAAAGGAATACGGTTTACTCGGAATAACCAGAGTACGCGTTCTTTTGGGAATTTTTTGGCGGGAAATCCTACGCAGCCGCCCGCACGTGTGCAGACATAGTAGTTCTCAGGTCACTCCGCCATGGGTATTCCATGGGTATTCCGTTTTCAGAAGAAGCGTTCTTTTCGAAATTGAAATTCCCTGTATTCTGTAATTCCTAAAGCGGGATAAGAATAGCCAGAATAGTCCCAAAAGAATGCACCCTTAGCATCAATCTGGAGTAACTATGCACAAATTACCAGGAGGTAAGGGCTGAATCCCAAAATAAAACAATACACAGGGAAGTAGGAGTCCAAGAGCCAAGAGAACAAACTCAACAACAGCAACAACAACAAAAAGTACAAAACTTAAATGATAAAGAAGGGAGCATAGAATACCAATAAAAGTGTTTAATTCGTCTTCTTTATATTTTAACAGTTCTTTTTTGCATTAAAACATTATTAAATCACGCTGTGCTTTACAAAATGACAGTTTCATCCAACTGATTCATCCACATAAATTCAACAGCTGAAAGAAAAACAAAATTTTGAGAATGTTAGTTCTGTAAGAAAGGAGACATTATTTTGTTCGAAAATCAGTGAAGACTTCAAATAATTGTGCTGTGGACTAAAATGACTCTGTCTTTCTTACCTAAAGACAAAAATAGCACAAGGACAATTCCCACACACGTGACCATATATATGACTTCCGAGGCTCGGAGCGACAGGCCCTGCTGGCTGTTCGAAAAAAAAGATACAAAGGAACGGAAGAAACATTACGGTCAATGTTCTACTGTAAAGATTTCCCATTTTCACTGTCATTGCTATTATCTTTACCCCTTCCCCCCCCCCCCCATACACACACAAGACTCCTGCTATCCCATCCTCAGTCCAACAAAGTACGGATGGACTCCGATGTACCTCTTGATGGACACCCCCCTCCCCACCATCCCACTCGGATAAAGGTGGATAGGTACAGTGGATTGGTATCAGTGAAGGATCCACATTCCTTTGCACTTGGAGGATAGAAAATAGATATCGATACCAATGGATATTGGAAAGACACCGGAGGGGTATCCGTTTATCCTCTTCCCACTCGGAGGGATACTATGGATACCAGTGGATACCGTGGCTGGATACTGGTAGGAGATTCATATTCCTTTGCTCTCGGAAGAGCAATTATGGATACCTTACCGATTCCTATTTGCTGGTTCAGACTAAGATTTGACGTCGTGTTGCGTCCCTAGACAAAAGTCTTCACTGCACATTACCTCCCCCTACCTCTATACACACTCAGGTGTATAAATTGCGCTGAAAGATACTAGTTTAACCTGTAATGGACTGTTACTGGACTGGTTACTTTATGCTGCGGAGACAGACATCAGGGAGAGAGTTTTAGGAGCAGCAGGACAAATCGAAGCGACGTAAGAGCAAGGTGACTCGTCCAACAACACAATAGCCCAATTTCTCGTTCACCAAGATCGCCGAGTACAAAACGTATCCTTACATACTCAGGGCGCATTCTTTTAGGACTATTCCGGAAAAGGAATACTCGGAATAGACGTTATTTGCATTCTTTAGGGAGCGATTCCGTTTTCGGAATGAACGGAATGTCATTCCGTTTATTCTGCTCCTGATAGCAGAATGAACAGAATAAAAGGAATACGGTTTACTCGGAATAACCAGAGTACGCGTTCTTTTGGGAATTTTTTGGCGGGAAATCCTACGCAGCCGCCCGCACGTGTGCAGACATAGTAGTTCTCAGGTCACTCCGCCATGGGTATTCCATGGGTATTCCGTTTTCAGAAGAAGCGTTCTTTTCGAAATTGAAATTCCCTGTATTCTGTAATTCCTAAAGCGGGATAAGAATAGCCAGAATAGTCCCAAAAGAATGCACCCTTAGTATCAATCTGAAGTAACTATGCACAAATTACCAGGAGGTAAGGGCTGAATCCCAAAATAAAACAATACACAGGGAAGTAAATAGTACATCATCTCACTGGTATTATTGAACATTTTACTTCAGATTGAGACTAATGCTACAAAGATTTGGCTTTTGTATTTTTATGCAGTGGTCTTAGTGAACTCGAAACTGGACTGTACTAGGGATCAATCCCTCTGCTACCTTTTCAGATTTTAAATAGTTGGAATGGACCAACTACACTTGGAACTTGGAAAGGGATCAGACACGAACATGCTGCATCTCCAGTCCGAGGAATGGTTAGAAACCGCACCCCGCCCCCCCCCCCCCCCTTTGTTCATTATGAATCGTAATTCCTATTGCTACGCGTGTTGATTCAGCTTCCTAAAAGGAGAAAAGAAAAAATATTAGCAATGAGGAAAAGATAATAAAAGAGGAAAAATAATACAAGAAGTTCAATCAGAGGAAGAAGTTTAGGATGCACCAGAGAGGGAGGTTCAGGGTTAGAAATATGTGCTAAGAAAACGGTCCATAGAAGCAAAATACTGCAAGGTGAGTCAACCTACAGTGAAACATAGGTACAAAAACAAAATAAGAATGGAGAAAACAACAGCCTTCACGGTATCTCAATTAACCCATAACTAGACTAATAGACCACAAAAATAATCAAAAGTAAAACTCTCAGATTCAAGTTCCTTCTCTTCGAAACTTGAATCCAAGATTAATATTGTGCGTCAGGTGAAGATTTCAATTTAGGTTTATGGTGTACAACAAAAACGTAAATTCAAGATATTCCAGAATATGAAAACGTACATTTAAAGTTTTTACAGCTCGTAAATATCTTAAATGAATTACGATTTCAGAACTTAAAATTCCATGTTTTTACGACTGGCAAATATGGAATTTCAAACAATGACAGGTGTAAAGTGAATCGAATCCAAACGTTTTTTAAAAAATAAAAATTTCATCAAAACGCAAGGACTCACCTCATCCTGGGCAGCAAAAAAATGCATTTTAAATTTTTGCATTGCAAAAGTCAAATGGCACTTTTTCTCTTGTTGGACTTGGAGGCTTGGTTTCAATACTTTTATGAAGATAAAAGTTTGAATTCCACAATGACTCCCTTCCGAGACACCAAACTTGAATTCAAGCAATTAAAGCCGACTTGAAATTCAATTCCGCCAAATACGCTTAGTTGAATTCAATGGCATTTTCGTTGTACACAATCTGGAGCTGTGAATTAAAATAACATTCAGGATAGATGAGTTCAAGATTTCTGGATATACGAGAATCTTGAAATCACACTTTCCCCGATATGTATCATGAAACATACTTGCTTGAAACATGAAATATGCGTGGTGTAATACGTTGGATCGGAATTGGCTGTCGAGTTATCACCACAAAACTGATCTCGGGTTAAAAAATAAACCTGAAATTGTCTCCTACTTGAACTGATAAGATCATGAACTAGGTATTACAAAACAGTGCTGCGCTACGGTTTACTACGGTGACATCGATTCCAAATAAGCGAACGAACTAAACAAAAATACTTCAAGGAAGTTGTGAAGAGAGGGAGGGTTCAAAATAGGTAGAGCGGGATGATTATGGAACTTAAAACTGAGGCATGCGGTTACTAAAGATTTTTAGGGCAAGACATGGAATAAAATCAAAATGGTAGGAGGTGCAGTGCGGCAAAGCGGGATCTTGGTGAGAACCCATCTGAAACAAATTTCCGGATGTTTTAACGGCTAGAAGCAGCATTGAAAGGCCCTGTTTTAAAATCTATCGGACTGGTTAGAAATTCAAGCAACCAAATGTATGACGCGTGTGCAGTTCCCGAAAAACTAAAAATTTACAAAAATTAACGTAATGCTGCTTTCTGAAAACCACGCTGAATGTAGGTTCAAAATTAATTCTCCGAGCCACAGGTTTCATCGGGGCAAAACTCGGTATGTTGAGACCTTCCTTACACCTTTTTTTATAAAAACTTTCCTCTTGAATACGTTTGAAATCACTCAAATTTTAAGGCTGGCTGCTGAAAACCGGAAGAAACGTCGCTGTTTGAGGTTGCCCACTCTGACGGTTAAAAATATCAGTAACGGAAGGAGAACATTTAGCTAAGTTTCCACGAAAATGACAAAACGACCAACCCTCATATTGGATAGTGTTTTGCTGGTAACTATATACATGTAGAAGATAAACGCAGTGTTAAAATACTTAAAGACGGTGCCTCCTAATACTGATGTATTTTTGCAAAGGTTATGACTATGGGGGGAAAGTAGATCTTAGCAAGGGTAGTAACTGGAATCCAAAAAGAAAAATGTGGGTAACCACGTATATTTCAGAGATAATTACTAAACAACCATAATTCTGAAAAAAGCGTTAAAATACAGAGAATGTACGGCACTTGCTCTCCGAGTTTAAGCTCAATTATCTCTGAAAAATGTGCGGTTAGCCCAATTTTCTTTTTAGGATTCTGATAGTCCTTGCTAAGATCTGTTTTTTCCATACAGCATTAAAACCGTGCAAAAATATTTTTGTATTAATGGGCAAATTCCTTAAGAAACCCAAATATCCAGAGATGCTCAAAACGTAAGCGCAGTAACAAAATGAGGCACCGTCCTTAAATAAAGTAACTTGCAACTTTTACCTGTCATAACAAATATAGGGGCACTATTTCTTCCACCGCCCTTTACAGTAGAGGCAAACACTGTGATGCTGTAGTTAGTGTATTCATTCAGACCTATCAGTGTTACTTGAGTTGTTGGAGCACCCACTTCCTTGGTTTGTGGACTGCCATCTGGTAACGCCTTGTAAGTAACTGTGTAACTCAGTATAACACCGTTTTGATTAGCAGCTGGAACATTGCTCCATTGAACAAAAATACTTGTAGAGCTTGTGATGTGTCCGTGGACATTGAATGGAGGAGCGTTTGGTTCTGTGAAGAAGCAATAAAATATGGAAAATTATGGGAAAATAGGACTTAGTCTCGTCAGTAGTATTCAAAGTATACGAATTTTACAAGGGAATTATAAGAAACGTTCCCGAGAATAAGAAAGCTAAATATTTAACATTTAACCCACTTAATAGAGTCGTACATAAGAGCAGTGCCGATCGAAGGTAGCTTTGAGTTCCTGTACGGCATATTTGAGCAACATATTTGTTTTTGTGTGTGTGTGTGTGTGTGTGTGTGTGTGTGTAGGATAGCCAGAAAACGCCCGAATTATGAATGTTCTAACCTTATCAAAAGACATTTTTTTTATAAACAAAGTATTTTTTGCCATCGATTTCGCTCAAATTCTCTACTCCCATAAGTTCATGTTATTGAAATACCCGTCTATTTTATTATCATAATCGAACAGAGCGTATGAAAACGTACTATCTTCATCCGTTATGACAATGGCAGGTTCGGTCACGTTTCCATCTCCCTTTACCGTAGAGGCAAACACTGTGATGCTGTAGTTGGTGTACTCATTCAGACCTGTCAGTGTTACGTGAGTTGCTGGAGCACTCACTACCTTGGTTTGTGGACTGCCATCTGGTAACGCCCTGTAGGTAACTGTGTAACTCAATATAACACCATTTTGATCAGCTGCTGGAACATTGCTCCACTGAACAAAAATACTGCTGGATCTTTTGCTGTGTCCCCGGACATTAGATGGGAGAGCACTTGGTCCTGCAAAAAGCAACAACACGCATCAACTGACAAGCACATTGTTAAACGCAAGTACTTTAATTTGTTTTGGGAAAAGATTAAAAAATTCCAAGCTGATCTCCTGTTCGTTCTACTCAGTTGCCTAAATGAACACGGTTGGCATATAGGACGCCGAAAAGTGCATCCTAGGAACTACTTTTACATTTTTTATTCGTTTGAGCTCAAACTTTGCAGGATGGTAGAACTTTGTATTCCAAAAAATCGCATGTTTCTTGTTTTTCGATTTTAACGGTTTTTGGCGGGAAAATGACGTCACAAGATTGACAGCAAAATTTAAATTTCAAGTTATGGCAAAACAAATAAATAATTTTGAAAGAGCACAACGCGATACAATAAAATGTGAAATTTTTTTGAAAAGCTCGATTGGTTAAAGAGTTATTAAGCTTTGATTTTTGAATTTTCCGCCATTTTGTTACTATTTTTAGAAACATAAGTAAATTTTAAGATGCTATGTCTCCTAAAGCAATTGAGCTTTTTCAAAAATTTTTTCACATTTGTTTCTATCACGTCACGAATGAATGAATGAATGAATGAATGAATGGTGGATTTGAGTGAATGGATACCTTGTTAACCAGGGTATCCCTCTAAATTAGTCAATGATCAATTCTCCAAGGCCTCCGCCATTTCTAGAAATGATTTACTCAGGACACGTGGAAAAGAAGCGAAGAAATTATTTCCATTCGTATTGACATTTAATCCAAATTTACCGAACGTGGGTAACATAATTAGAAAGCATTTGTTGATTCTACAATCCAACCCCGAATTAAAAGAACTTTTCCCTCTAGGTTCTATCATACCATCTTTTTGTAGGTCAAAAAATCTTAAAGAACTATTGGCACCATCTCGTTTTAAAACCGCCGAAGAGGGACAAACTATTCAACAAAGCAATGGCTGTTTCAAATGCGAAAGGAATAGATGCGATCTTGGTCAAAATTTCTTTGTTGAATCCAAATCATTTCTTAGTTTGCAGACGGGCAAAAAATACACCATTCATTCAAGACTTACTTGTGATTCTAAAAATGTGATTTATTTGGTTTCTTGCAAGAAATGTCGTTTGCAATACATAGGATCTACAATCACTGATTTTCGAATTAGTTTTCGTAATCACAAGTCTGCTATGCTCACAAACAAAACAACTTGTGAAGTAGCAGTGCATTTCAACAAAACTCCACACATTTTAGATGATTTTTCGTTTCAATGTATTGATCAGGTGCAGACCCCAAACAACTCGGATGAGATCGACAGGCTTTTAATTACAAAGGAGGCTTATTGGAGTGCTCAGCTGTTCTCTTTGGCACCCCATGGTTTAAATAAGAGAAAAGAATTTCATTCTAGGAATAGAATTTGTTATAATTAATTTTCTTTTTTGCGATTCTTCGTTCGCGATATATGGCCGTTCAAAGGCCCTTTTCTTGGATTTTGTCAGCCTCTTAGGTGTTGGGTATACTCAAAGGCCCTGCCCGGGGAACTTATTACGGTCATTATTGTTTAAGGGCCCCCCAGGGATTTTGTTGTTTATCAGCCCTCTGGGGCTCCAAAGGCCTCGATTTGGGATTTTGTTATGATCCATGTTTGCGTAAACGTAAGTTGCTTTCCTTTTGACTGCTCTTTCTTTTGCCGCATTGCAAATGTCATCTTCTTTGAATTAGTAGTTTTTAGTTTTTAGTCTTATCTGTCATGTTTTGTTAATTCCTGTATCTACACCTTGTAATTACGTTTAATTGTTGGTATTGTTTACTTTTTCTTTTTTCGTTATGTAATCGATGTACTATATCGTTTTTATTTTTGAATGTTTTTGATTATTGTCACTTATCCTCGTTTTAGTATTGTTATAATCACGCCGGTTACGTAACTAATAGCTTTGAATTGTATTTTGCGTCTTGTTTTGTACTGCAATCTTATTTAAGGTAGATTTGATAAGTTCAATTTTTCATGTAACTGATGAAGGTCTAAGACCGAAACGTTTCTATTTTTTATTAGATTTTTTAACTTCTTAGTCGTCAGAAGTTGTCCGTCCTCGCTTTCCTTCAACGAGTATATATGGCATTCTCTAGATGGCATTATAGAGAGGAGAGAGGATGGCATTATAGAGAGGTATAGATGGCGGCAAATAGCACGGTGCTTTTGGGCAACCGGCGTTTTTCTTGGCGGGAAATCGCATGACCATCGTCGGTTTTGAAAAAAGGGTTTCTTTAAATGCTTAAGCTTCTTTAGCATTTAACGATTGTTCGAGAGTACTGAAGTTTTATACTTGACCAAAAAACATCTAATATCTATAAAAGGACTTCATCGCTTTGTTTTCTTCACGGCGGAGAGTTTGCCCTGTTCTGAAACACAACCGAGTGAGTGAAGTTTTTAAAGGGTCTAAGGTACATGATTTCGAGTATTACAGTGAAAGAAATTACGTTTTAAAATGGAAATTTTATTTATGCCATTAGAAATGTGTCATTTACTTTTGACTTTAAAAAAATTATTAGAAAACGCGCTCAGATTTGTGACAGATTCTTGAATATTTTGCCATGCTCAGCCGATTTCACTCGCGTGGACCACCTACGACTTTGGGAGTGTAACGCGAATTGCATTTAAGGTGGCTCCATACAGTTTCTCATCAGTTTCAACAGACAAATATGCATAACTTTTTTGATGATTTTCATGACATTGATTTACATTTCACTAGGGAAAAGCTACAAAAGCAACTAGCCTAGCCTTTATACTTTTCAAAAAAGTCACAATTTCTGGGCCTGGCCCGTTTCCATGGCAACCACTGATATGGTTGTTTTGCTCATTGTTTAAGCTTACCCAGTTTGTTCACGTCATTTCTTGGTTTTTACACGGTGAATTTTCGCTATTTTTGTTGTAAAGATGTTGTCGTTTGAGAAGTCTCAGCTAGCAAAGCTGTGAGAAATTTTGTACATAAGTTTTGTCAGAATAGTAAATTTCCGTTTTCGACGATTAATACAGAAGTGCATGTACAAAAATTACTCTTACTTTAGTGTAACTGAAAAACACAAAAATCTTACAAATGTTCCAATTTTAAAAAAATTTCACCGAGTGGAACACGCGCAATTAGCGTTTGAAAATGCCTCAAAACCCACCTTTTTTCTTCACGTTACCAAAATAAAAATTCTTCAAGTTACGGGGTTGCGCATGCTCATGATTCCTTTTGCTTGGACGAGCGTGGACAGCACGCGGGTAAGCGGTAGAAAAGCTTTTCTAAAGCTTTTCTTTCCAAAGAACAACAGTTTTCTGGACAACTGCTTTCCTTTACTGTAAAGGATCCATGTGACCAAAAAATTCGCAAAAATAAAGAAAGAAACGAACAAACAAACAAAAAAGAAGAAATTTATACCGGTTCGCGATATAAAAACTCGAACGAAGCCGCCACTTTATTGCCAGCAGCAAAAAATTTCCTTTAAAGTTTCCAGAACGCGGAATCATTAAACCACTTTCAGTTTCATTTTTACCATTAACTGATTACAACCGTTCTTCAAGAAAGAAACTAAAGCGGTCATGTTTGCTCTTAGAACATCTTTTGGTATGCTTCCCGAGAAAAGCAGGGAAGCTCTTTCCTTTTATGTTGTAAGCTCAATATTTTGTCTGCCGAGACCCGCGTTGTTTCTTAGCGGCTACTTGCGTGTTTGATAACTGCATGGAATAGCAAATAGTATATAAATAAGCTTTCAATTTATATTTAAAGACAGACGTTGGAGAAAGGGAACAAAAATGTCCACAAGAAATTATACGTTTTGAAAAAGACCACATTATTTTTCTGCAAGGTTCAACAAGTCAACAGAACGCCTGCAAAACGCCGACTGTTTTAGAACCGGCCGTCAACTCGATACTTATCCTTTATTCGTTCACTGAATGCCGTCATTCTAAGCATAATTTTTCGTAAAAATAAAAATTGTATTTGAGCTTAGGTACAATTGAACTTTTTTCCAATTTTCGGTTTTATTTTAGACCACCGAAGTTTTTGAAGTCGCACATTGTCAACACAAGTGAAACTTAGATCAAAAGTTACTGGTGACTGATAAATAGATACTGAAATATAAGTGTCCTTTTGAGTTTCAACTTCTACCAAAATTCAATGACAACTGATACCTCGTTACAAGCGTGTAATTTATTCATCGCTCAATAAAATTCACAAGTCAGCTGCATTTTGCCGAAACCGTATGAGAACGGCCGTAGAGACAACTTACCCGACAAAAAATAGACGGCTTGTTAGAAAGGTAAAAACTAAAGCACTTTTCCAACAAATTACTCACACTAAACAGTACTAAACAGTGCTAAACAGTAGGTCTAAGCACAGTCGCAAGACAACTGCACAAGCTTTGCTTTCAATTTTGACTGTCCGGTCCATCTCTTTGTGCAACTGTCGATTTTCTTGTCCTATAATTTTTTAAAAGTAATAATCTTTTAAGCGAAGCAGTTGTCGGTTTAAAGCTATTTTATCCCAAAAGCTTCCAAAAACAGTTTTGTGCGTTCCTTAAAGCGCCTAACTTTATATAGGCTTACTTTGCATCCGGAAAACTTATGCCGGCATAATTTAATTAAAGCGTGTTTGGTGTTTCTTTGTTTTGAATCTTCATGGTCTCTAGTTAGAGAACGAAATATAACAGTTATTTGAAAAACTTTAAACGAAGCAGTTGTCGGTTTGAACCTATTATATCCGAAAAGCTTCCAAAAACAGTTCTCTGCATTTTTAAAAGCGCTCGAATTTCAGACAATTTGCAGCCGCAAAACTTATGCCACAGAGTTAAGAATGTTTGGACGGTGTTTGTTTGTTTGATTTCAATCTCGATGGTCTCAAGTTAGAGAACGAAATATAAGGGTTACTTAAGTAACTATAAGCGAAGCAGTTTTGAGTTTAAAGCTATTTTATCAGGTAAGTAATGTGTGTTCCTCAAAGTGCTTGAATTTTTTAGCGGCTGCTAAAACCTACGCGACATTTCTTCGATAAGTTTATTACAAGTGCTTCGAAGCTCCCCAGATCCTTTCTTTCGGGTAATCCCAGTAAAATGCCGGTGAAATGTCAGTATAAATTTTTGACCAGACTAATATTTTTATTTAGTGGCAGTTCATGTTATTTGTTAACATCCGAACGCGATGAAGATAACTCATTTAAACAGTCGAATAATGTTTATTTTGTTTTTGTAAATGAGCGCCGTTTCAAGTTCATTCAAGCGAACAGCCAATAATCCAAGGAGATTTGACAAGCCTTGACAGTTAATGACAGGATATGAAAACATTGCAAACACCAAGCAAGACGACTCGTGAGTAAAATGTGTTCAGTTTGATGCCCGAAAAAAAATAATCAAGCTGTGCTCAGCCTCTAGAATGACCTTTCGAGCTTGGTTTTACAGAACAGATCCCCAAAATATTGGAGGACAACTCGGAACACTTTCAGGCTTTTTGAGAAACACTTTTCGAAAGTGAACGAGCCAAAAAAGCCCTGAAATATATTTCAGACCGAAAAGTTTCAGGACTATTTTTGAGAAACAAACACCAGTTTATTCCTTCGCGGCTCCGCTTTTAGGTTTGGCTAAATCTATATATTATACTTTACATACACACAAAAGAAAAAGAATGAAATGAAGGTTACGTAACAAAACAAAAGATCTAAATTACAAACAAAAGAAAACTAAAAAAGTGTCAATCAAAATACAAAGAGAGATACAGAAAACAAACTGAAGTGATAATTGTTACCTAACGCTCCGTCGTAACAAACTCCCTAAAGAGGGCTCCTGAATAATCTCATGGAAAAGCCGCCGTAACAGAGACCCTGAACAGGGCCCTTAAACAATAGTAATAAAATCCCTGTACAAGGTCCCTGAACGACAGCTACCCAAAGAAAAGAAAAAAAGAGATTCCCTCAGTGGGGCTTTTGAACGCGAAAACTATTGTAACAATTGATAGTAATTCAAAACTAAGCCAAAAACAGAACAAAACAAAACCAGATAAGCGACAATCGTATTAACGAGCAAGGTACGTGAAACGGTTTGATTAGTTATTGTAATTAATGCGGTTCTTAGACCGAAATTCGCGTGTTTTATTGAGGCCATGCGGATTCAGCGTGGACAATTGTGAGGTCCAATAGGCTTCCCTTGTCAGTAACAATTGTTCTAATTGTAAATGATTTTGAAAAGTGGAGATTTGTTCAATGACGGTGAAACTGATTTGAGAAATATCATGTTCGGAGCTATTGTAATGCACCGCCAATTCACATGTTCTTCTATTGTCGAGCATACTTGATTTATGATTGCGGAATCTGACCTTAAATTCAGTTGATGTAGAACCTACATACTGTAAATTGCATTTACTGCAAGTGGCTAAATAGATAACATTTTTGGACGAACAAGTGAGTTTTTGCCGAATAGGATATTGGCGACCCGTGGCTGAGCTTACGTATTTGGAAGTTTGAAGTAAAAAATTTTTACAAAGGTCACACCTTTTGCCAATTATCAGGAAGCACATTCATTCATTACAGTCTTCACCTCAAATTAAAGAAATTTTTCCATCCAAATCTGTTTTTCTTGCTTATCGTAGAACCAAGAATCTCTAAGAGATTCTAGCACCATCGAAATTCCGGTCAACGGTTACTAGAAACCAGAGAAAAGAAGGTGGAGGTTGTTCTAAATGTGCCAAAAGGCACATTTAGAACCGTACGTGTTGTAATCTGAAGAAGGCTGAAAGCCGAAACGTTATTACACTACAGGACCAGTCAGAAGTTTGCGCCATTAGTTTTTCTTATATACGTATTATATATATATATATATATATATATATATATATATATATATATATATATATATATATATATATATATATATATATATATATATATATATATATATATATATATATATATATATATATATATATATACCTGGATTTTTGAAAACGGAATCACTAATTTTACTCCGCGCCCCGGGTGGACTCGCTGCCATCGGCAGCGAGTCCACCTTAGGCTAGCGGTTTATTTTCTAGGGGGGGGACTGTCACGGCTAGTTCCCAGCAACTCTACGGGGACAGGGCTAACAGACCACCTGCATTTGGGGTCCCCCCATCTCAATCCAGGGGGGGTAGGGTTGGTCAAAACTCGGGTCTTTAGTTTAATCTCTACCGATTTTTTGGTTATTATTCTTGCAAGTCAAGCACACTGACTTAATTCCCAACCGCTTGCTAAGCTGTTTTGCACTCAGATGAATAGCTCCTTTTTGCCGGAGCTGTTAGCCGTCGCCGTGCCAGTGAGTTGACACCTCAGGCGGCAAATGTCAGACAGTGGGGGAGGGATGGGACAGCATACATGTAGGTTAGTGTTTGTACATGTTCACTCCCTGAGCTCGACACTCTGATTTGCAGGTGGTTTAATGTTGAAGAGCTGATCGTATCATTGGACGGTCAGATTGACTCAGAACAGCGAGGATCTCTTACTGAGGATGTATTGTCGTTTGCAGAGTTGGTTCTAAAGAGTAATAACTTTGAATTCAATGGTAAACATTATCTTCAGAAGAGGGGGACAGCGATAGGGACGCGGATGGCTCCTTCGTATGCGAACATATTTATGGACAGATTAGAGAGACGTTTGATTCAAAATGCGGAGGTCAAACCGCATTTTTGGTGGCGGTATATTGATGACATTTTTATTGTTTGGACGGAGGGAGAGGAGAAGCTGAAAGAATTCATTGATTACCTTAACAACGCGCATGATACGATCAAATTCACCTGCAAATGGTCGGATCACGAGATTGAATTCCTAGACGTCAAGGTGTTAAATGAGTTGGGCGTTTTGGAGACTGACGTGTTTATTAAGCCCACAGACAGTCATCAATATTTACATCACAGTTCTTGTCATCCGGGTGCATGTAAAAAAAGTATTCCATTTGCCCAGGCGATGCGATTACGTAGAATTTGTTCAAAGTCTTGTTTTTTTGAAGAGAGAGTGAGAGACTTGGTGGAGTTTTTGGTGGGGAGGGGCTATAGGAAGGCGTACGTTGAGGGTCAAGTTGATAAAGTTAGAAGGATGACAAGGGATGAAGTTCTGAGTAAAAGCAACCAACCACGCTCTACAAAAACACCTTTTGTGGTAACATACCATCCTCGTTTGCCAGACATCAGCAAAATTCTCAGGGAGCTTCATCCTATTCTGGAGTCGTCGGATAGGTGTAAAAACGCCATCAAGAATGTTCCATTTGTGGCTTTTAGAAAACCAAAGAGCTTGGGGGACTATTTGGTACGTGCAAAGGTGGAAAGTCGTAAACCAAGGGATTTGGGATTAGGGACAGTGAACTGTTCGTCGAGGAGATGTGGAGTTTGCAAATACATGGATGGGAACAGTCGGTTCAAGAGTTCACATGACGATAAAAGTTATTCGATCAATTACAACCTTAATTGTAATTCTAGTTATGTAGTGTACTTAATTACATGTAAGAAATGTTCGTTGCAATATGTGGGCTCCACAACTACGAAATTTAGACTTAGGTTTAATAACCATAAGTCTAGGATTAGGCGACACGGGATGTTGACGCAGGCAGAGAAAAGGGCCGATGATCTATTGTACAGACATTTTTGTGGTGAGGGACATAATGGACTGAGTGACGTTAAGATCCAATTGATAGACCGGGTGAATGGAGAACAACAGTTGCGCGAGAAAGAGGGTCAATGGGCCTATAAACTAAACACACTAGATCCGAATGGATTGAATGACAATGATTTTTTCTTTGTACAAAATAGGCGCTCAAGGCGTACGTAGATTTATGTAAAGTTAGTGGGCGCGCGCGTGCAGGGTAGTTAACGATTTGTTGTAGCGCGCGTGCGTGGATGCTCCATTTGAAACTTGTTTTTATAGTATGGGGCGTGCAGGGCAACGGTTATTCACCCTGAAGAAGACGCCTAAAAGGCGTCGAAATATAGGTGTGTGAAAAAAGTTTAATGATTGTCTTCATTTGTGATATATATATATATATATATATATAAAGAAAGAAAGAAAGTCGAGGACGCGGGTTCAAATCCCGTTCAGGACAATTTTTAGGGTTTTCACTTTGTGTTTGTTTATTCTTTCTTTGACTGGTTTAAGTTCATTTGTGTTATTTATATTCGTCAAAAAGGCCTACAAGCCTTCCAGTCAGCTCCTGTGAAAACACTAAAAATTTGTCGGGAGGCCCGTGAGCCATAAAGCCTTAAGTTCCGCTGCGCTGTTGCGTGGTCGTCCTGATAGTGTAGTGGTTAACACATCAACACTAGAAAGTCGAGGACGCGGGTTCAAATCCCGTTCAGGACAATTTTTAGGTTTTTCACTTTGTGTTTGTTTATTCTTTCTTTGACTGGTTTAAGTTCATTTGTGTTATTTATATTCGTCAAAAAGGCCTACAAGCCTTCCAGTCAGCTCCTGTGAAAACACTAAAAATTTGTCGGGAGGCCCGTGATCCATAAAGCCTTAAGTTCGGCTGCGCTGTTGCGTGGTTGTCCTGATGGTGTAGTGGTTAACACATCAACACTAGAAAGTCGAGGACGCGGGTTCAAATCCCGTTCAGGACAATTTTTAGGGTTTTCACTTTGTGTTTGTTTATTCTTTCTTTGACTGGTTTAAGTTCATTTGTGTTATATATATAATATATATATATATATATTATATATATATATTATTCTACAAGGGCGCGCTGGATATCAAATGATAGATAACCAACGAGGCGCGTAGCGCCGAGTTGGTTATAATCATTTGATATCCAGCAAGCCCCAGTAGAATAATTGTTTTATTAAAAACTTAACCACTATTAAAAAAAATCAAGAAAGAACAGGAAAAATGAGAAAGAGATTAAGAAGGGAACAAAAATCGATCACATGACTGAACGAAAAAGGCGCCAAAACCTTGCGAAGTGTTGCAGCGTTTCATTGCAAAGCTGAATGAATCAATGAAAACTGCTCAAAAGTGAACAAAGTGGCACAAGTTTTGGAAAAAAATCTTCTAATTATTGGCTTTGAAATATGGTACATGTTTGATTTTTCCTGAAACATTGTTGTAATCATCGTTCAAAGCGGATTGAAGCTGAACAATTTCACCCCTATTAGCTGCTGGAGTTGAAACGGAACAAGTTTGTAATCTGTTCGCACAACGGAGCTATCATGTGCGTATTTGATCTAACTGAAGACAGAACAGTAATTTGAACTTGAAGAGGTAATTTCTATGCAGCTCAGAAGCAAGATTACTGTAGCGAGGAACATTAGAATTCGCCATTATAGTTTGTTAACAAAGCACAAAATGCAGTTATTCTCGGTTTAGAGGTTGCGGACGGAATGGTAAAAACAACATTCAAGCAACTGGGAAAGCGATTCAACTCCGTTTACATGACATCCTATTTCTATCTGACCAGCATTTGGACCTGTTGGAACATAGAGCTACAAGAGTGCAGGTAAACCAATGTCAATTTTGCGTGTTAAAGCCGAAAAAATCTCGCCCTTCCTTCCTTCTCGGTAGTTTTCAGCTGTAGTTTGTTTAGTACTTGCATGTTTAGACTGCTTCCTGATTTTCGCACCAACTCGCCATGAATGTGTGATAGTTTTTATTAAATGCCCCTGCCTCATTTCACTGTTTTATTTTATGTCTTGTCTTGATATTTTGAAGTGGAAAGCCTTCCTGATAAAACCTACCGTTTCAGTGTTCAATTTTTATGACTGACGTGACGATCGATGAAAGAAATTGATTGTAAACACAACGCTTGATGCTTAAATTTTTATTTCTGCACAGTTTCTTCAAAACATTTTGACCTGTC
This sequence comes from Siderastrea siderea, assembly GCA_964030785.1. Classification (NCBI taxonomy): domain Eukaryota; kingdom Metazoa; phylum Cnidaria; class Anthozoa; order Scleractinia; family Rhizangiidae; genus Siderastrea; species Siderastrea siderea. Next base: position 44,453,124 of record OZ034974.1, read on the forward strand.
AGTTAGACCACGCTGTTGGTGATGCTTGCTGGTGACGATGTTAGAATTTCTGCTTAATTTAAATTCGACGCCAACTGATTTTTCTCGTCCATTTTTCTCGCCGGGTTGCTCGCGAGGAAAAAACTTTCGGCTCACTTTGTTCATTTTGTTGTTGAGTGTTCATTGACCATATTTGGTCGCAGCAAGTCGCAGCAGGTATATGAGCTGATAGCCTAGCTCCGTTCAGCCAATCAAAATGCTAGAAATCCAATATACCTAGTCCAGTTTTTAATATATATATATATATATATATATATATATATATATATATATGATGATGTTTTTGATGGACTATATATATATATATATATATATATAGTCCATCAAAAACATCATTTGTCTAGATCTTTTCTCCAGAAGTAAGCATATAAAACCACCAAAAAACTGGAAATAAGACTTGCCGATATTTCGTCTTTATTAGTAAAAGACTTCGTCAGGGCAACTGATCAAGCGGCTAGAGCCGTTACAATATATACGCTTATAGGTAACGTAAGACGCTCAACAGTGAAAATACGCGAGCACATGTGGGCGGTTACAACCGTTACAATATTCGCACCAAATAAAATAAACGTCAAACGCTAAATAGCTAAGGCGCGCGCCCTTCTGTACAACTAAATATACAGCAAATAAATATACAGTAATTTAAAGCATAGGGATTAAAACTCAATACAATTAAAATTTTAAAACAGATCCCTCCTAGGATTTCTACTACAGAAAAAATCATCGCTATTAAGCCCCGAAGGGTAAATTGTCCTCAGACGATAAGCCCACTGGGCCTCCCTTTCCCTAAGCGATCTTTCATTCGAACCTTTGTCAACTAATTGAATTCTTACATCCTTAAGACCCCTATGATCTGGCTGATTAAAGTGCTTGTATATGATGTCATCCTTAACCCTATTCTCAGCAGTAAGTTTAACGTGACTATTGAGCCTAGATTTATGGTTGTTGAACCTAATTCTAAATTTATTAATAGTGGATCCTACATATTGCATTGCACACCTGGCGCATGATATAAGGTAAATCACATGATCAGAATTACACCCCATGTCAAAATTAATTATGTAACTCTTGCCAGTAACTCCACTAATAAATCTGGTACCTTCAACAAGAAAATCACACACCCTGCATATTTTATCTGTACACTTAACACAACCCTTATCATTAACCGGTGTCTTAAGTTCCGAGTGAACCAAAATGTCCTTAAGACATTTCGGCCTTCTAAAGGCCACCATGGGTACCCCTCCTATAGCTTCCCTACAACGGCTAGAGGACTGCAAGATAGGATGTAATCTATGCAATATTTCCCCAATGTTCGGAAGTACCGGGTGGAAGGTAACAACAAAAGGAATACGTTCGTTACCAGCAGATTGTTTATTGCTAAGGGTATCCACCCTAGGAATCCTTCGTGCTCTCTCAATTTCCTTCTCGACAAAATCCCTGTTATAGCCCCTACAAATAAGATAATTGCACAGTTCCCCAGCTCGTTTCTCAAAGAAAACATCTGAAGAACATATACGGCGTAATCTAAGTGCCTGTCCGAAGGGTATACCTTTCTTGCAAGAGTGAGGATGACAGGAAGTGTGAAACAGATACTGGTGTTTATCTGTAGGTTTGCTATATAAGTCCGTGGAGATTACTCCGTTGTCCAACATAACACTGACATCCAAAAAACTAACCTGTGTATACGACCACTCAAAGGTAAACTTAATAGTATCATGAAAAGAATTCATATACTCCATAAACGTCTTAAGTCTTTCCTCGCCCTCCGTCCAAATCATAAAGATGTCGTCAATGAATCTACGCCACGTGTGTGGCTTAACTGGTGACTGTTCAAGCAAGTCCGCCTCTAGTTTCCCCATAAAAATGTTAGCATACTATGAAGCCATTTTAGTCCCTATTGCAGTACCCAAGATTTGTAAATAGTGCTTACCATTAAAGGTAAGATTGTTGTGAGTAAGAACTATTCTCGCTAAATCAACTAAATCCTCTGTAGGAATGGATGTAGTGTTATTACCACTTAAAGCCGCCCTCATGGCCCTTAAACCTTCCTCGTGTGGAATATGGGGATACAAGCCTACCACATCCGCTGTAACCAATATCGCCCCCTCAGGCAGCGTACCTAATTTGTTAAGTTCTTGCAGAAAATGTTTAGTATCCTTAATGTAAGATGGTATTCTTGGAACCAAGGGCTTAATATGGTAATCAACGAACTCCGAGATCCTTTCTGTACACGTACCACAGCCCGAAATAACCGGCCTACCCGGACAACCCCTCTTGTGTATTTTAGGTAATAAATAGAACCTACCCGCCCTAGGATTACTGTTGACCAAGAGGTAATCTAAAGTCTTATCGTCAATATGGCCATCCGAAAAAAGCTTACGAATCCTCTCATTAACTAGTTTAGATATATGCTGAGTAAGGTCTTCGGGCGTCTCCCTATATACACTGCGGTCACCTAACTGTCTAAAAGCCTCATTCATATAATTTTCCTTATCCATTACCACCACCCCCGACCCCTTATCAGCCTCCTTAATAACGATGTCATCATAAGACTTAAGATGCTTTAACGCCTTGCGTTCTGACTCTGATAAATTGCTATGAATTCTTCTCCCATTATTGACTGAGGATAAAATTTCCTCCTCTACAGCCTGAGCGTACGCCTCAATAGCAATCTCCCTACCCCTGTCCGGACACCATGTAGATCTATTACGAAAAGCCGGAAAGTCCGAAAAATCACCTCCTACATTATCTCCTTGAAAGAAATATTCCTTAAGTCTAATACGTCTAATGAAATCATTAATATCCTTACGCAAATTATATCTATCCAAATCAGAAGGAGTTGGGCAAAATTTCAAGCCCTTAGATAATAAAGCAACTTCCCCTTCAGTCAATTCTCGACTTGAGAGATTAACTACCGTATTTAAACCTGTGGTAGTTTCCGCCACAGTTCTAGTCCTCACACTGCTGGACGTAACGATACCTGTTTGAGTACCAGAGTTCTGATGTATCCTGTTAATATGACTCAAATCGTTGTTCGGTTCCTCTTCACTTCTTGGTTCTTCTGTCGATAGCTGAGCCACCGTATTAAGTCCAGCGGTTGTTATCGCAATCGATCTTGTAGCGGAAGTATTCGCCCACAGACCACCAGAAAAAATTGCTCTTGACGTCTGCGAAACTTGAGAAGACCGTACTACTTGAGAACTTTGAACATTCTCCGTTGACGCTGATAATTCTTCGACCTCAGAAGACAAGGGGCGGGTAGGTGGAGATTGTTGGGTAGCTGACGACACGAAAGCTACTTCGTCGGCATCTACTTCGTTTTCAGGGGCACTAAAACGAACCTGCCCCATTCCACATAAGGATTGTAACTTACTTTCATGTTTAGCCCTCATAGTCTTGTCCAATTTAGATACAATGTCACGAACTCTATCTGAACAGCTTGCAAGCTGCTGTGATGGCACGGTGGTGACGATAGCTTGCCTCTGCTCACGAATAGATGTCAACACCGCAGGGATTTCATCCAGTAGTAATCTTTGCAATTTACGAGAGCAATCCTCGAGCACGTTGTCCCAGTCCTCCGTAAATGTCTCCGAAACATGTCCAATATTAGCAGATTTCCTTAACCGGAACCCTTTAGAAATAACGTTGTGCGTCTCACATTTCACAGATCCCTCCTAGGATTTCTACTACAGAAAAAATCATCGCTATTAAGCCCCGAAGGGTAAATTGTCCTCAGACGATAAGCCCACTGGGCCTCCCTTTCCCTAAACGATCTTTCATTCGAACCTTTGTCAACTAATTGAATTCTTACATCCTTAAGACCCCTATGATCTGGCTGATTAAAGTGCTTGTATATGATGTCATCCTTGTTATTTCTAAAGAGTTCCGGTTAAGGAAATCTGCTAATATTGGACATGTTTCGGAGACATTTACGGAGGACTGGGACAACGTGCTCGAGGATTGCTCTCGTAAATTGCAAAGGTTACTACTGGATGAAATCCCTGCGGTGTTGACATCTATTCGTGAGCAGAGACAAGCTATCGTCACCACCGTGCCATCACAGCAGCTTGCAAGCTGTTCAGATAGAGTTCGTGACATTGTATCTAAATTGGACAAGACTATGAGGGCTAAACATGAAAGTAAGTTACAATCCTTATGTGGAATGGGGCAGGTTCGTTTTAGTGCCCCTGAAAACGAAGTAGATGCCGACGAAGTAGCTTTCGTGTCGTCAGCTACCCAACAATCTCCACCTACCCGCCCCTTGTCTTCTGAGGTCGAAGAATTATCAGCGTCAACGGAGAATGTTCAAAGTTCTCAAGTAGTACGGTCTTCTCAAGTTTCGCAGACGTCAAGAGCAATTTTTTCTGGTGGTCTGCGGGCGAATACTTCCGCTACAAGATCGATTGCGATAACAACCGCTGGACTTAATACGGTGGCTCAGCTATCGACAGAAGAACCAAGAAGTGAAGAGGAACCGAACAACGATTTGAGTCATATTAACAGGATACATCAGAACTCTGGTACTCAAACAGGTATCGTTACGTCCAGCAGTGTGAGGACTAGAACTGTGGCGGAAACTACCACAGGTTTAAATACGGTAGTTAATCTCTCAAGTCGAGAATTGACTGAAGGGGAAGTTGCTTTATTATCTAAGGGCTTGAAATTTTGCCCAACTCCTTCTGATTTGGATAGATATAATTTGCGTAAGGATATTAATGATTTCATTAGACGTATTAGACTTAAGGAATATTTCTTTCAAGGAGATAATGTAGGAGGTGATTTTTCGGACTTTCCGGCTTTTCGTAATAGATCTACATGGTGTCCGGACAGGGGTAGGGAGATTGCTATTGAGGCGTACGCTCAGGCTGTAGAGGAGGAAATTTTATCCTCAGTCAATAATGGGAGAAGAATTCATAGCAATTTATCAGAGTCAGAACGCAAGGCGTTAAAGCATCTTAAGTCTTATGATGACATCGTTATTAAGGAGGCTGATAAGGGGTCGGGGGTGGTGGTAATGGATAAGGAAAATTATATGAATGAGGCTTTTAGACAGTTAGGTGACCGCAGTGTATATAGGGAGACGCCCGAAGACCTTACTCAGCATATATCTAAACTAGTTAATGAGAGGATTCGTAAGCTTTTTTCGGATGGCCATATTGACGATAAGACTTTAGATTACCTCTTGGTCAACAGTAATCCTAGGGCGGGTAGGTTCTATTTATTACCTAAAATACACAAGAGGGGTTGTCCGGGTAGGCCGGTTATTTCGGGCTGTGGTACGTGTACAGAAAGGATCTCGGAGTTCGTTGATTACCATATTAAGCCCTTGGTTCCAAGAATACCATCTTACATTAAGGATACTAAACATTTTCTGCAAGAACTTAACAAATTAGGTACGCTGCCTGAGGGGGCGATATTGGTTACAGCGGATGTGGTAGGCTTGTATCCCCATATTCCACACGAGGAAGGTTTAAGGGCCATGAGGGCGGCTTTAAGTGGTAATAACACTACATCCATTCCTACAGAGGATTTAGTTGATTTAGCGAGAATAGTTCTTACTCACAACAATCTTACCTTTAATGGTAAGCACTATTTACAAATCTTGGGTACTGCAATAGGGACTAAAATGGCTTCATAGTATGCTAACATTTTTATGGGGAAACTAGAGGCGGACTTGCTTGAACAGTCACCAGTTAAGCCACACACGTGGCGTAGATTCATTGACGACATCTTTATGATTTGGACGGAGGGCGAGGAAAGACTTAAGACGTTTATGGAGTATATGAATTCTTTTCATGATACTATTAAGTTTACCTTTGAGTGGTCGTATACACAGGTTAGTTTTTTGGATGTCAGTGTTATGTTGGACAACGGAGTAATCTCCACGGACTTATATAGCAAACCTACAGATAAACACCAGTATCTGTTTCACACTTCCTGTCATCCTCACTCTTGCAAGAAAGGTATACCCTTCGGACAGGCACTTAGATTACGCCGTATATGTTCTTCAGATGTTTTCTTTGAGAAACGAGCTGGGGAACTGTGCAATTATCTTATTTGTAGGGGCTATAACAGGGATTTTGTCGAGAAGGAAATTGAGAGAGCACGAAGGATTCCTAGGGTGGATACCCTTAGCAATAAACAATCTGCTGGTAACGAACGTATTCCTTTTGTTGTTACCTTCCACCCGGTACTTCCGAACATTGGGGAAATATTGCATAGATTACATCCTATCTTGCAGTCCTCTAGCCGTTGTAGGGAAGCTATAGGAGGGGTACCCATGGTGGCCTTTAGAAGGCCGAAATGTCTTAAGGACATTTTGGTTCACTCGGAACTTAAGACACCGGTTAATGATAAGGGTTGTGTTAAGTGTACAGATAAAATATGCAGGGTGTGTGATTTTCTTGTTGAAGGTACCAGATTTATTAGTGGAGTTACTGGCAAGAGTTACATAATTAATTTTGACATGGGGTGTAATTCTGATCATGTGATTTACCTTATATCATGCGCCAGGTGTGCAATGCAATATGTAGGATCCACTATTAATAAATTTAGAATTAGGTTCAACAACCATAAATCTAGGCTCAATAGTCACGTTAAACTTACTGCTGAGAATAGGGTTAAGGATGACATCATATACAAGCACTTTAATCAGCCAGATCATAGGGGTCTTAAGGATGTAAGAATTCAATTAGTTGACAAAGGTTCGAATGAAAGATCGCTTGGGGAAAGGGAGGCCCAGTGGGCTTATCGTCTGAGGACAATTTACCCTTCGGGGCTTAATAGCGATGATTTTTTCTGTAGTAGAAATCCTAGGAGGGATCTGTTTTAAAATTTTAATTGTATTGAGTTTTAATCCCTATGCTTTAAATTACTGTATATTTATTTGCTGTATATTTAGTTGTACAGAAGGGCGCGCGCCTTAGCTATTTAGCGTTTGACGTTTATTTTATTTGGTGCGAATATTGTAACGGTTGTAACCGCCCACATGTGCTCGCGTATTTTTACTGTTGAGCGTCTTACGTTACCTATAAGCGTATATATTGTAACCGCTCTAGCCGCTTGATCAGTTGCCCTGACGAAGTCTTTTACTAATAAAGACGAAATATCGGCAAGTCTTATTTCCAGTTTTTTGGTTTTTATATATATATATATATATATGATGAAGCCTTCAATTCATTATCTTTTTATATTATATATATATATATATATATATATCTTAGTTGATTTGCAGAACTACTGTCAGAGTGCTTAATAGAAAAACTAGAGCATAAATAGTAGAAGACAGTCTGATCAACTGAAGATAAGACTTGGCATTTTTATTACTAAATAGTTTCGTACCGCACAACTTGTACGGCACTCATCAGATAAAACTGCCAAATGTAAAGATTACAAAGTTACACTGGTATATAAGGACGCTCGATGAGAAGGAAAGTATAAAATTACAACGGTTTTTGGCGACAATGAAAGCTTTAAAATCTGAATGACAATGATAATTGAAAAGTATAAAATTACAACGGTTACTGTTTTGAAACAATAAATGCTTAAAAAATGGGTGACAATGGAAGTTTAAAAAAAACAGTTCCTATTGCGTGACGGGTTTGAAGTTTTTGAGCAGGAATTTGTTTGCGTGTCTACAGGAGGTTATTAGTTCATTTCGTTTATTGAGTGAAGCCAAATCAGGACTGCAGATTATAAAATACTTCTCCCACAGGCACAAGTTGCAGCGATTCGAAGCGGGGTTGTATGGGGCAGCTTGCTTTAGGATCTTCCATGTGATTTGAAAATTTGTTTTGGTGTCTTTCAACTGCCAAATGTATTTACTTAGCTCGGTATTGAGTCTCTTGCTCGGGTGATTAAAGGAAGCTTTGTGGTTGGTGAATCTAGTCTTAAAGGAGTTTTCAGTAAGGCCTACGTAGGTCTGATCAGGCCTATTGTCTACCGTTGCCACAGGTGCTTAATGTTGAACATACTACGACCGTGCTCAATCTTTTGTTTTCTCGATCACACTGCATGACTGAATAATTAGGGCAACATTTACATTGGTCTGTTATTCGGACAAAGTTCAAAAGCTATTGCGGTTGTGCACGGTCAAACAAAGAAATTTATCAGGTTTCATAGCCGTTACGCTTTATTAACTCAGCAGCAATGTTGCCTTTTAAGAGCGGTGCTTCTAAGGTATGTCTACCCGAGTTGAGAGTACACAGGAAAAGAGCGTCGAGAAAGACATTGATAATGTCCAAGGATAAATGTGCGTGCATACCGTGTTTTCTTGACTAACCGCTGAGTCAACACGGTCAAATTTTAATAAACGCACCTGGAGTTTATTTAGATTTATTTCGATTTGTTCCACGTTTATTTTAAACTGAACCTTTACGGTCCTTTAAGTGGCTGATTCCCATCGAAAATTACAGCAACTTTAAAAGGGGGTCACGAACTACTACAGTACTTCAGCTAAATTTATTTCGCTAATTCCAACTAAAGCAAGTTGGCGTTATGTACTTTACGCTCTAGTGGGCACCAAATTTCCCCCTTCGTTTTGTGTTATATCGACTGCAAACGAAATCATGCAGTGAATCATAAATAAAGGCTATCAAAAATAATGAAAAACACCCCATTTAAATCAACGCGGAACCCCGAACAAACGCCGGGTATACGAGGTCTAGTGTTAAATAAACGCCCTCGGCGTTTAATCCAGAATATACAGCAGTCATACCCAATCACACTAAAATATTTCATGGATTATAAATGACTTTAATATTAAATATAGAAAGCAATTAATAACTTACTGCTTTCATCTGTGATAACAACGATAGGATCGCTATTTTTTCCATTTCCGTAAATATTAGAGGCAAACACAGTGATGCTGTAGTTGGTGTATTCATTCAGACCCGTCAGTGTTACTTGAGTTGTTGGAGCACCCACTACCTTGGTTTGTGGACTGCCATCTGGTAACGCCTTGTAGGTAATTGTATAATTATGTGTGGCTCCACTTTGATCAGCTGGAAGAAGAGTTCCCCGCCAATGAACAAAAATACTTGTGGAACTTGTGTTGTGTCCGTGGACATCAGCTGAAGAAAAATTTGGTTCACGGAAAAATAAAGGAGACAAAACAATAAAAACGAGAACACACTGATGAACACTTTATTTAATAATAAACGCTTTATTTAAACAGGGTAGCGAAAGCCATCCGAGGTTTTTCCAAAATGTAGAAGACACTTGATCCAGGTCACACAGTCACTTTTCCCGGCTTCACTGGAATAATTTTAAATGACGTTTTTCTAACATGTAATAATCTATATTTTACTATAGGGGTGTTCTCAAGGGCATAAAAATGTCCAGCCATATTCTGGTTAGAAAAACACTGATTCTTCGTCACCTGAAACTCTTACTCTGAGTGCAAGTGTATTCTGTAATATATATAGTCACACCATCTAAAATAAAACTAGTCTCCCTTGGCCTTATAAAGCTGTTGTGCAGTAAACTACAATTGAACCACCACTTTCTGGACAATTTTTTGTTTCCCTGGAATGGTTTGGTATTCTACCGTTGTCATTTCACGAAGAGTTGTAGGGACACTTCTTTTAAGATTTCAGGCTGTGAATTTTTAAATAATATAATAAAGTAATGTGCACGTAAGATGTAAGTGAATCCTCCTACCTGGCGTTGAAGGTACAAATGCGTTGCCACTGTAACGTAAGTAACAATTGTCGAGTCTGTTAAGTTTATAAACGTAAAACGCCCCACAGTTACGGACACTGATATAAGTTGTAGAAGTACACCAACAGGTCGAATAACCCCTACTAAAACACACTTGACGTTGAACAACCCCATCAGCCACTGCAGGGTGCGTTCCCTTAAGCCAACCAAAATACCAATACCAGCGGCTATTGACACATGAATCAGCCATTTGACTTCCCGCCTCTCCACTGAATCTGTACCAGCCTAAGGACAGAGTGTTATCGCACCGCCGAGTGAAGCCAGACTCGTTAAGGAATGTGTAGTTGTAACATTCTGCAAGAGATTTTCCAACGTAATAATTGAAACATGTATATGCTATTAAAAAAATATGTCGCTCCGATTTGTTTTTACTCTTTTTCCTGATCTTTGTGGAAACCTGGCTTTTTTTTGGTAACGGTTGTTTCTAGTTCCCAGTTCCCAGACACTACAAGTCTGTTGCAGGTCTTTCCAGAGGTACCAGCATTGCGAATTGAAATATCAAGTCCTTCAACATAAACTTCGAGCTGTTTTTTATACGAATCGACTAATGCAATTCATTTGAACCGCGTAGTAGGTATTCTTTAAAACAATGGATGCCATGTAGCTGTTGTGGGCATTAGCCTGATAACAACCCAGACTAAATCTTTGTTCCAAGTTTGGCTTTCATCACGCCTATCAAACCTTTTTTTTTTTAATGTAGCTCCCTCTAGTGTGAGCATCTTCTGTCTTTGACAAGAACGAAAGAGACAATAACCCTTTTTAGAAAGGTGATAGTTTCTTGCTCCTAACATCCAGTGCATCACTGGTGTTTTGGCACAAAGGTCAGTATATCTTTTGTTCAAATAAAGTTTTATATTATTACTGCGGTAAGAGGGAAAGCCCCCTATGGGCATGCTCTATAGCTATGTATTTATAGCGAAGCCCGCCAGCGGAGCACCATTGCTAAGCAAAATTTGGTAACTTATCGATCCGAGAAATTTTGGTTGTGACGTCAGCTTACGCCCTCCCGTCCGTATAGACTCTGGGAAAGGGGGAGGGGAGTCTCAAGCCAACCCGAGGGGGGTTGGAGAATACTATCTTTTCTTGGCGGGAAATCGCAGGGTGCTTTTGGGCAAATGGCTTTTTTTGGCGGGAAATCGAATGACCATCGTCACTTTTGTAAAAGAGGTTTCTTAAAAAAGCTAAGTGCATTTAGCAAAACGATTGTTCGGTCAAAGAAATTACGTTTTGAAATGGAAATTTAATTTATGTCATTAGAAATGTGTCATTTACCTTTGGCTTAAAAATAATGTATTAGAAAACACGCTCAGATTTGTGACCGATGTAGTCTTGAATATTTTGCCATGCTCAGCCAATTTCACTCGCGTGGATGGACCCACTATACTGGAAGTGTAACACGAATTGCATTTTATTATAAACTTACGGGTTTTTGAATAAACTTTTTCAAAAATAATTTCTCTGTCCATTATTTTGTGTTTGTTTATTCATAACACTAGGTCAAAGCATAGTCGCAAGGCAACAGCACAAGCATCACTTCAGTAAGATTACGGCCAATAATTGCTTTCAATTCTGACTGACGTCGGGTCGATCTCTTTGTGCAATTTTCGATTTTCTTGTCCTAGAAGTTTTCAATAGTAATAATCTTTTTAACTTATGCCATAATTTAAAGCGTGTTTGGTGTTTGTTTGTTTTCAATCTTGCTGGTCACTAGTTAGAGAAGGTAATAGAAAAGTTATTTAAGAAATTATAAGCGAAGCAGTTGTCGGTTTAAACTTAATTTATCCGAAAAGCTTCTAAAAACAGTTCTGCGCATTTGCAAAGGCCCAAAATTTTAAACAATTTACAGCCACAAAATTATGTTTGATGTTTGTCTGTTTTCAATCTCGATGGTCTCAAGTTAGAGAACGAAATATAAAAGTTACTTAACCCTCGGACGTACAAGTAAAGTCACACCCCTACCACGGTACAAGGGGGGGTTGATGGAACCCCTCCCCTGGATTTTTGCTGTGTTTTAATATTTTGGAGAGATTTCGCCTTTGGTAGAAAGCCTTTGATGTTCTCTACAAGAAAAGGTATATATGATCGGTTGGGGCGCTGCTGGGGCCTGTGACGTCATCCAAGATGGCTGCCATAGTAGCCGCCATCTTGGATTTTACAAAAAATTAAAAATCATGAAAAAACGGCGAACTGGAAATTGTTAATGCTAGTTATGTAAAATATGACATAATTAAACACTTTGCTGTTTTTTTGTGTACAAAGTGTGCTTTTTTCACCTAAAAACCGCGAAAAACACAGAGTTTTTCCAAAAAATGGCTTGAACAACTACGACTTATGACGTCATATCTCGTAACCATAGCAACCGATTCTCATCAAACTTGCGTCAAAATGTGTGTAAATTTGTATATACCTACAGCTACTGTAAACGGTAGGTGCAGAAGTAAAATCGTCTTGGAAAATTGAGGAAAAACCTTAGGGGGTGGCATCCCCCCCTTTGTACCCCCGAGGGTTAAGTGACTATAAGCGAAGCAGTTTTGGGTTTAAAGCTATTTTATCCCGTGAGTAATGTGTGTTCCTCAAAGTCCTCGCATTTCTTCGAGGCCGCTAGGACCTACGCGACATTTCCTCGATAGTTTTATTACAGATGCTTGGAAGTTCCTCAAATCCTTGCTTTCGGACAATCCCAGTAAATGCCGGTGAAGTGCCAGTATAAATTTTTGACTAGACTAATAGCAGCAGTTCATGTCAGTTATTTGTTAACGTCCGAGCGCGATGAAGATAACCCATTTACTCCAGAATAAGTTTTATTTTTTGTTGTAAATGAGTGCCGTTTCAAGCTCATTCAAGCAAACAGCCAATAATTCAGTTCAAGCCTTGACAGTTAAATGACAGGATATAGAAACATTGCAAAAACCAAGCAAGAAGGTTCGTGAGTAAAATATGTGTTCAGTTTGATGCCAGAAAAAAAATCAAGCTGTGCTCAGCCTCTAGAACGACCCTTCGAGCTTGGTTTTACAGAACAGAGCCCCAGAATATTGGAAGACAATTCGGAACACTTTCGGGCTTTTTGAGAAACACTTCTTGAAAATGAACGACCCAAAAAATGCCCCGAAATATATTTCGGACCGAAAAGGTTTCAGGACTATGAGAAACAAACACCAGTTTATTCCTTGGTGGCTCCGCTTTTAGGATTGGCTAAATCTATATATTGCATGTATACGTAAACGATTTGCAAAGCAGAACTGCGAGGGAAATATCTAACTCAAGAGGTCAAGAGGTCGTTATGAGAGTTCTTGGAGAACCTACAGTAGCTCATAACGTCATTGTCGGCATGAGTTGTCTACTTTAGGCCATTCCTAGTGCTTCATAACACTTAAGGCCATGTCAGACCTACTGATACATGTCCAGTCTATTATCCCCTCAAAACTGACGGATAAAATCAGCGTACGCAGATGAAACTTGTCAGATAATCACGGGGGGTGTCAGTGTCGAGAGGAGTGATACTAGGGTCCAGACAAATTCGCACCAGGCTAATTTAGGTTTCGACAAATTAACTGTAGTGGCAAGCGACTCTCATGAATTATCGAGAGGTGTCGTGAGCCGGTATTAAAAGACGATAACTTTAGGACTGTTTTACGGGCTGACGCATTAAAGCACGCCGGTGATTTATTCTCTTCTCACCAATTGCAGTAATCTTGTTAAAAGCCGTAAACTGAAATTTGATTAAAATATAAAGTATAAGCTACTTACGAAACAACTGTGGTTGTGAGCACTTAGCTCCACGTGACGATTGTGTACTACGACTTGTACAAAACTTATATGAAACTTGCAAACAAGCTTCTTGTGATACTAAGCTAATTTCGGCAGCCTAAAAAGCTAAGACTAGAGCTTATAATAGAAATAAACCCTTGACTTACACCTATAACTACAAAACTACTGAAACAATAATTCTTCATACGGAATACGGTTGTGTTGTAACAACTCCGTGCTGATCTTGGTGTGGTCTAGCTCACTGAGGGCTTCTTTAAGTTCCTTACTGGCGCCCACGAATCTGTGTCGAGGCTGTGAGCGACTTCAATGTGTATGGCTCTTGACGCCATGCAGGTGAAGAGGACACCATATCTCTTTATTTCCTTTATTCTTTCCTTCACGATCCACGGACCAAAATAGTCCACGGCACAATAAGTGAAAGGTGGTGCGGGCTCAAGCCTGTCTTCGGGCAGATCTGACATTTTCCGGGACTGAGGAGACCCACGAATCTTGCGGCATGTGATGCAGTTGAAGGTGCAACGAGACACTGACGAACTGCCACCGATTATCCAGTACCCGTTGGATCTTAACTCGTTGAGGATGGTTGTCCTGCCTTGATGCGAGCACCTTTCATGGAAGTAGTTGATTACCAGCTTGGTAATGTGGCCGTTTTTTGGTAGTAGAGCTGGAAATTTTACGTCATCTGTTAATTTTGCCCGTCTGATGCGACCACCAACTCGCATAATGCCGTGCTCGTCTATGAATAGATCAAGCTTCTTAAGGTTTGAGGTATATTCACTCTCTGGGATGGATTTATACTTGTCATCTGGTAGCCTTTGTCTCTTTGACAGGTAATCGATTTCTTTCATAACACTAGCGGCTTGGGCGGCCCTTAGGATGACGACTTCCGCGGACCGTAACTCCTCAACTGTGATAGGGGCGTAACTCGCGCCGTTAACTTCCTTGCGGTGGGATAGTAGACTTTCGTTGTCTGATAATCTCTTTCCTTCATGTGAGCGCTTCTTCAGTTTTCTTAGGTAACGCAGGCATAGCGCGACAGATTTCTTCGCACGGAACCAGTCTGAGAAATACTCCATGCGGTCTGCAAAGGGCACTTCAGGAGCAGCTACTGTTGCCATGGCAACGGACCTTTTGACCTCAGGATCTTGTTCACTTGGTTCAATGCCAACTTCTTCTTGAGTTTTCATAGTCTGAGGCCACTGGTCTTCGTACTTCCATAGAAATTCTGGGCCAGAGATCCACTTTGAATTCATTATCTCTCGGGCACTTATACCATGCGATCCCTCACCCGCTGGATTCGACTTGGTTTCCACATACTTCCATTGTTTGGGAGAGGTCTTGTCTTGAATTTCTTGAACGCGATTGGCCACGTGGAACCTTCGGGACTCGTTAGAGATATAACCAAGTATCACTTTACTGTCGGTCCAGAAGATTAGTTCCACATTTTCTAGGCGAGGCTCCTTTCCTAGTTGGGTGGCAACCCTCACGGAGACCACGGCTACGGTTAACTCGAGCCTTGGGATAGTGACTGGCTTGAGTGGTGTAACTCTCGACTTCCCAACCACAAACGAGCAGTGGATCTTGCCTTGTTCATCGGTGAGTCTTAGGTATGAACACTGCCCGTACCCCTTGTTGCTTGCATCGGAAATGTGTTGGATTTCTGTTTTCACAACGTGACCAATTTCTTTGGATTTGTAGCATCTAGGGATCGTAAAAGTTTGTCTGCAGTGGAGGTCTGATCTCCATTTTTCCCATCTTGCTTTCACAGCGTCTGGCACAGGATCATTCCATCCAGTGTTTTCCTTGCACAGTTCTTGCAAAATCTTATTGGCTTCTAACAGGATAGGAGCGACGAATCCCAGCGGGTCAAAAATTGAGCTGACTGTGGATAGTATCCCTCTTTTCAGTGCATGGCTTGTCTTTCTGCGTTATCCGAAAGTTAAAGGAGTCGTTTTCGATGCACCACTGGATTCCAAGCGCGCGCTCTACTGGCAGGAAATCTTGATCCAGGTCGAGATTTCTTATATCATCGGCTCTATCTTCAGTTGGTATGCTGTGAATAACTTCTTTACTGTTGGAAACGAACTTGTGTAAATTGAAGCCTCCCCTCCTGCACATCTCATTCACGTCTTTGATAAGTTTCACAGCCTCACTTGCTGACGGTACGGACTTGAGACCATCGTCGACATAAAAGTCATCGCGAACAAAGTCAGCTGCTACGGAACCAATTTCCTTCTCATTGTCGTTGGCAGTAGATTTTAAGGCGAAATTTGAGCAGCCTGGTGAGGATGTGGCTCCGAACAGATGTACGGTCATCCGATACTTTTTGGGCTCTTTCAAGGTGTCACTATTTTCCCATCAGAGAAAGCGTAACAAGTTTCTACATTCTTCGTTGACTTTAACTTGATGGAACATCCCTCCGACATCACACATGAAGGCAATGGCTTCTTTACGAAATCTGCATAGAACGCCAGTCAAATTAATGGTCATGTCTGGTCCTTGAAGTAAATGTTTGTTCAAAGAGTCTCCTTTAAACTCGGCGGAACTGTCGAAGACGACTCTTATCTTGTTTCATTTCTCGGGGTGATATACCCCGTGGTGTGGGATATACCATACTTGCTGTTTGCCTTCTTCTTCATTGATGGCTGGGGCTTCTTCTGCATAACCATTCTGGCTGACCGTGTTCATGAAGTTGACGTAGTCGTTTTTATACTTCTCATCAGAAGCAAATCTTCTTTTTAGGTTCTTTAGTCGACGAAGGGCCATCTCTTTGTTGTTTGGCAACCTCACGTTCGGATCCTTTAGAGGTAGGGGCATTTCATAATGGCCATCTTCTCGACGATGTATGCCTTCAGTAACGATCTTTAGAAATCTTCTGTCTTCTTGAGAAAGAGCTTGTTCTGGCTCATTTCGTTCGGAGAAGTCTAATTCAAGCATCTCTCTTACTTGGAAAGAGTTTAGGATCTCCTTCGCTTGAGCGTTAATCACAAACTTGCTGTGAAGACGTTTGGGACCTACTTCTTGAGTGATGATCTTGTTACAGGTGGATTCATTCTCTTCAAATTCATCCAGGGTGTCCCTAACTGGTGTCATCGGTCCGATAATTCCCCATCCCAGTAGGGTTCTAATGGTGTATGGATCGTCCGCCCTTCCTGTTATAACCTCCCGCGGCTTGAGTGCTCGAGGGCAGTTGCACCCAATAAGAAGGCCCACTTCTAACCTTTCTTGATAAGGAGGAATCTTGTCTTGAATTCTTTGCAGGTGTGGCCATCTACTTGCTGTCTCAGGCCGAGGAATTTGATTTCTCCTAGAGGGAATAGCATCACGCGAGTATACCTTGGGCAGCTCTATTTGTACTCTTTTATCGAATCTCTCAACCATTAAACCATCCACTTTCTGGACTGGTATCTCCGTCCCTGCGTGCATTGTGTAAAGCTTCAGGTTGACCTCTGGACCTTCGACACCGAGCTTCTTTAATACGGAGGATTTAACGAAGGTAGTATCACTAGCGTTGTCCAGGAGCGCATACACCAACACTTGTGGGCGGTCCTTGTGATGAAGCCACACAGGGATAATCATGGAGTTAATCACGTTGCTGGCTGGGGCATTGGCACAGTTGCTAACAGCTTCTGGGGTCGTGGACTCATTGGAACTGCATCCTTCTCTCGGAGATCCTTCTTTATTCTTCGAATCATCGCGCAAAGACGTAGGATGTGGCTTCGCGCATGTTCCACACTTCAATCTTGTCATATAAGCTCTCGAGAGGTGCCCACCTTTAGGGCAACCAAAGCACAGGCCTTTCTCTCTTACAAAGGCTATGCGTGTTTGAAGACTTCGCTTCTTATACTCTGTGCAATCTTCTAGGGAGTGGTTTCCTTGGCATGAAGGACAGTGTGTCTGCGATCGTCTTAATTTATGCTGATTCGCCTCGGGCTTTGTTCAGGTTGATAAACTGTTCGCTGAGGGAGAACGTCTTGCGTTGCAACCTCTGTAAGTACTAGTTGGGGTAATACTGTCATGGTTTGATTCTTTATCTCGTTCTCGTTTCAATGCATTTGGAGAAAGGACAGGATCAGATGCCAATTCAGCCTCCAATTTTACAAAGTCTACGAGGTCACTGAAAGAGACGACGTCCTCTGTTCTTTCCCTCCAATCACGTGCGTAGCGGCACCATTCAAGGCCAGAATAAGACGGAAGTTTTACGCTAACTTGGACGAGTGTTTCTGTTGAGTTTAACTCGCTCATAAACTTCATAGACTTCATAGCTTCTCTGCAACGAATCAAGAAGTCAGAGAGTTCTTGAATTCCCGAGCTGTCTCCATCGCGAATTCTTGGCCACTCGCGCAATCGAGACTTGAAGCTTTCAGCGACTTGATAAGGATCTTCAAATCTTTGGGCTAACAACTTCTTTGTTTGCGTATAACCATCGCCTGCATTCATCGCTACGAAACCCTTGACCACGTCATTTGCCTTTCCGGTCGTGTACTTGTTAAGGAAGAATAACCTGTCTCTACTTGCTTCTACTTTACTTTCAATGATGGTTTCGAACGCTTGTATGAACGTAGGGTACTCTATAACGTTCCCGCTGAAAATAGGCGGTTCCTGTACCGGTAGCCAATTAATTCTTTGCTGACTTGCAATCGCGGCGCTAAGTTCCGTTTGTCTTTCTTGTAATTTAATCAGTTCTTTAATCGTGCTTTCGTTTAGACTATTTGTCTCTTGGCTTTGTCCGATCTTTATGTTTGGTTTAAGGTCCGCTGAGGGCGAGGGCTCCACTTGTGAAGGGTCTAATTTCGTAAGAAATGGCGGAGAATAGGGGTTCATCTTGGTGGGTTGTTTTTCCTTTTCTTGATAAGTGAATTTGCCCGAAGTAACCACTCGAACTAAATCGAACGTTCGATTAATCGAACTCAATCGAACTTAATCGAACCCAATCACGTGATTGGGTTCGATTAAGTTCGGTAATCGAACACAATCGAACTCTCACAAAAAAATTTGAGCAATCGAACCCAATCGAACGTTCGATTGCGTTTGATTGGGCTCAATAAGTTCGATTGAGTTCGATTAGGTTCGATTGCGTTCGAATTGTGTCTGGATAATGGTCGATAATGGTTGAAAGGAAATAAAAACGGTCGGATGTGGACTCACGGTTGCATTGCGTTCGACTGAAATGGGAGTATGCAGTGTGAAAAGAGTCACAAGTGTTATCAAGTTATCTACTTTGATTCTCGACGGCATCGCCTGCTAAAGATACTGATGATTGTAATGTTTTTTCTAGCCACTTCTGTGGACATGAACATGTTCAAGTTCATTGAAGGATTCTGTGCAAGTGTTAAGCTGTTAAACGACCTTTTATGTGCCGAAATCGCCGAGTTCTTTTTAGAGATTGTTAAACTGTTAACAACTCTGTTGTTACTTTTAGTTGCTTTTCTTACAAATGTGGCGGTTTCCTTTATCACGCATTATCTCATAATACTTAGTAATGAATATTGCTTTCAAGGCCGGGTTTTTTGCAATTAAGTTCCCGTATCTTATCGCAATCGTTTTTTGTAGCTTTGTTCCAGTTTATTGTATTTTGCTTGGGTTAAAGCGTGCGATTTTTACAGTCGTTTTATACTTTCATTTGTAAAATCAATGTATTTTCCATGTCCAAAGGTAGTTTCAATAAAAGTATTTCTTGTTAATTATTTATTCGTAGCTATTGCTAAAACAGATTGTTCAAAAAACTGGTGGTATTCGGGGTGAAAATTAGATTTTTCCATTGTGTTCGATTAGGTTCGATTGGGTTCGATTAGTTCGAAAATCGAACGCAATCGAACTCGCTCACACATTTTTTGGGGTTCGATTGTGTTCGATTATCGAACTAATCGAACCCAATCGTTCGATTAAGTTCGATTGGGTTCGATTGAGTTCGATTACCGAACAGTTCGAGTGGTTACTTCGGGAATTTGTCACCACTCAAATTATCTTTGCGGTCATCCTGTTTAACAGTGTCAATTGGCGGTTTCGGATTAGCGTGACCGTCGGTTTTGAGGTCATCATTGTCTTCGTGTAAAATCCTTTTCATCGCATTTTCTTCTCCCTCAGCCACAGAAATTTCTTTTAACGATTGCAACTTTCTCATTTCATGTTCTTGTTCTTAGAGTCGAGTATTGCGAAACATCTGACCGGATGTTGGTAAGTTCACTTAATCATTAACAGGAATGCTGTGCGGTCTCCCGCGTTTGTTTGCCTTGTGGAAATGGCAGCAAAGTTTGATTTCTCGACCACGAAATATTATGGCTATGTGGACAGTCTCGAAAAAGTTTAAAGGATAATTCGGGATCATGAATTGAACACAACTACAAGGTTTTCATTATACAAAGCTCTGAAGGATTTCGGCCGAAAAGGTAAGACGGTATTTTATAATAATTCAGTATTGACAAAATTGTCAACCAGGGGTCAAATCGATGGGCATGTACCAACACCTGGAACACCGGAACACCAAAAATTATGTTTTAAAAAATACAATAAATAAAAAACAAATTTTAAAAATAATTAGAAAACATATTCATACAAAGAAATAAAATAAATAAATAAATATAAAAAATAAATAAATCAATACATGAAATGAATATTAAACAAACGGAGAAACACTAAGCTTTTAAAAACCGAAATAAAACCAGGTAATATTTTGTAGCCAAATTCACGTTTCAACCTTCCGAAACCAGTGAGATCTTGGTACGAGATAAGTGTGTAGTTTGCGTCGTTCACGCCTTAAATTCCGAATAAACCTAAGTGCGGAAAACCAAGTGCGTCGTTGACGCACTGTAAAAAGGTTAGCAATTTGCTTTTCTCACCCAGCTTCATAGAAACCATTATTGATAAAACGGAAAGTAGAGATTGATTACACTTGGACAACACAATAAGAAGGTGAGAATCTTAAGTGAAGTCCCAGTATGTCACTCCCATGGGAAGGTGGAATCCTGCTTGAACAGGTGTTTTGGTCAAATTCAAGACGGTGGGATGAAATGGCACGAACTGCTAGGGCTGCGTACGGTACGCAAATTATCCACCCGAATATGTAGAATCAGAGGCAGCTCCTACTTTGCTAAACAAACACCTGGTTATTGTTTGTTCAAGTTTGTTTGTTTTTGGCAATATCAGAGAATAAGGAGCAAGAGGGAAGTTGCAGGGGAAGGGAGGCAACAGGTGAAAGGGCAGGAAGTGGTTAGTCCTTTAAGGCTAGTTGAGAAAAGCAAAATACTAACATGTTTTGGTGCGTCTGTTACCATGTGCTTGGTTTTCCGCTCTAAGTTTTCCCCGGTAACGACAGGAAAAGCCGTGATGGCGGAATCCGGCGCCGCCCAGGGGCGAACTTATGGCGCGAACGGTGCAAACTACGCACCAATCTCGTACCAAGATCTCACTGGTGTCGGAAGGTTGAAACGGGAATTTGGTTGAAAAATATTACCTGGTTTTATTTACGTTTTTAAGGCTTAATGTTTCTCCGTTTGTTTTATTCACTTCATTTATTGATTTTATTGTTATTACTTTTTTCTGGTTCCAAGGCTTGTTACGACCCTTATTTTGACTGAAGTGCAACATATGATGTGATTTCTAGGGATCTTCAGGACAGGATATTTTCGCCCGGTTCATAAAATTCTGTAAAATTCTGATCCCCCCCCCCCCCCCCCTCCTCTCCCATCCTCCAAAAATAAGCCCTTTCGAGAATAAACCCACCAAAGAAGGGTTTTGGATAATTATAAGCGCTGGGCTTATTATCGAAATATTTACTGTATGCTCTCAGACTTGGATAGCCTGCGTGCAGACGTCTCCTATTTCCTTCCACCCGCGGAAAAGGGACGTCTGTGAAACGGCGTCGCTAATCGTGTTCCAATATCCTGCTGTTTTTCAGGAATTCGCGGAAAGTGCTTTTATTGGTTGCTTGACAATAGCCACTGTTAGAAACAACTCTGATTGGCTATCGTCGGGAAATGCTCGAGATAATGTATGCGATCTACATTTAGCGGGGTTTTCCATTGATAAAAACATGTCCGATTGTGTGTTGTGTTTCTCGACTATTCTGAAAAACAACGACAGAATCCTTGTGAAAAGTCGCTGTGAATTTAAAGTTCAGGAAGAAATCCTTTCTCTTCAGTTCATCGTACACGAAACATCGCCATATATTTGTAGATCGTGTGCGGGAAAGTTGCGAAAGCAGAGAAGTCTTTACGCCAACGTGAGAAAAATCGAGGACGAACTTTTTAGCGATTATAGTTCCAAAGCTTTCAAGGCAGGACTTACATTAAAAAAAAAAAGATCGAGACACTAGGAAAGGACAGCGTAGGAACTTGGGCTTCTCCCGAGAAGCGAATTCTTTTGGAGGAGTCGGTAGATCGTTCGTCGAACGATCTCAGTTCGCTGGTTACGTCAACTCCTGTGAAAGCCGTTCGCAAGGTTTCTGTGAGAAAATTTTCAGATTCCTCCTCTTAGTCCTGTTCGACCTCCGATCATGGAGCGATCAGAGGGAAACGATTCTGGCACAGAAAACAAAACTGTGTCATCATAATTTATGCGAAATTTAAAACCTGAACAGCAGGATACTGGAACACGATTAGCGACGCCGTTTCGCAGACGTCCCTTTTCCGCGGGTGGAAGGAAATAGGAGGCGTCTGCACGCAGGCTAAGACTTGGAATACCTTCTGTAGATGGATGTGGGACCTAACCTCCTACAGGTAGATGTTCCTACTGTTGCCCTTTTATTAGTAATAAATGTCTTAGAGGAAAGCTTCGAACTGCCGTACATATAGTAGTTTAAGCAAAGTTTGTAATACTTTTTGGACCGGCGAGAAACACGAATAAACCACATAAAGACGAACAGGCTTGGTAGATTCAGCATTTAATGACGGCGTGTAATCTGAAGTTGTAACAATTTAGCAATTTCAATTCTATAGTTTTTGAGCAAAAGAATCAATGATAAAAGAAACAAAAATGTAATCGAATTATTGACTCACATCTGTCCAAGCTTTGTCCGCCTCGTCGTAAACATAAAAATCAACAGAGATTCGTAAAAAAAGAAATAGCACTTTCAACTTATAACAACATTGTCCTTTGTCTGAAAACTGAAACCCTGAAACCCTACTCGCAGTCTTGCGTAATTGTACATCAGTACATCAGTCTCTCCTCAGTCTTTCATCAGAACACTTTTTTTACTGAACTATTTATGCCTAGCGTAATATTCGCCGTAGTAGGTCCTCCCATAGGCCGATGTCACCTCCTGTAGATAGATGTTGCCAAATCCCGGTAATTGTTTTACATTGTAACACCAGTTCTGATCACCGTCTTAATAACATCGAGTTTGTCTCCTTACCTATTATTTTTTCCCATACCAAATATAAAACCAGCGAAATTTCCTAGTCAAAAGTCTTATTTAAAAATCACTCACGCGGTCGACGGTATTCACTTTTCTTCTTTATTTAAGTCAGGTCAAGGTTAGTGTAGCGTGACGTCCGGTCACGTGTTTCGCAATACTCGACTCTAAACGAAGATGGTTTACTAAGATGATCTCCGAAGATGACCCCCCGTAGGTGGATGTTAATTTGTCGCAACCGCTAATTTAGCTATTGAACTCTTAATATTTATTGATCATTTTGAGGTTAATTATTAAAACTGGACTAGGTATATCAGATTTCTAGCATTTTGCTTGGCTGAACGGAGCTAGGCTATCAGCTTTTATACCTGCTGTAACCAAATATGGTCAATGACCACTCAACATTAAATTGAGCTGAAAGTTTTCCCCGTGCTAGCAACCCGGGGAGAAAAATGGACGAGAAAAATCACTTTGGAGCGAATTTAAACTAAGCAGAAATTCCAACAGAGTCACTGAGACACAAATCAAAATTCTTCCAGATGCATGACTTCTTAGGAAGACAAGAAACTGTACAAATAGACATTTAAGCATTTAGCGTCGTGTTTACAATTATTACGTCGATCATTAACATTCTACAAAAGGTAGGTTTTGTAAGGAAGGCTTTCTACTCCAAAATATCAAGACAAGACAAAATAAAACACAGTAAAATGGGAGAGAAGCGTTTAGTAAAAAATGTCACACTTTCATGGCGAGTTAGCACGAAAATCAAGAGGCAATCTAAACAAGTACTGAACAAACATGAACGAACTACCAAGAAGGAAGGAGGGGCCAAATTTTTTCGCCTTTACCACGCAAAATTGACACTGGTTTACCTGCACTCGAAGTAACTCTGTGTTCCAAAAGCATCAAATGTTTAGATACAAATCGGATGCCATGTAAAAGAAGTCGAATCGCTTTCCCAGTATGGTGAAATCGTAAAGCTTCAATCCGCTTTGAACGATGATAACAACGATGTTTCAAGAAAAAATCAAACACGTAACACATTTCAGAGCCAATAATTAAAGAATTCTTTCCCCAAACGTTGTGCCACTTCGTTCACATCGAGCAGTTTCATTGATTCATTCATCTTTGGAAAGAAACACTGCAACACTTCGCAACGTTTTCGCGCCTTTTTTGCTCAGTCATGTGACCGACTCTTGTTTGCTTTTTATCTCTTTTCGCATTTTTTCCTTTCTTTCTTGATTTTATTACAATCACAGACATTGCGTTTTCAATAAAAACAATTATTCTACTCGGGCTTGCTGGATATCAAATCCAGTGCACCCTCATAGAATAATTGTTAAGTGTCTGTCCACGTAAGAATCGACCACTCAATTTTGATCAAAGTTTCGATTACCTTCAAAAATTCTGTACGAGACTAGGTTGATATAGGACTAATGAAAATACATTTCGTCTGTTGGTAATCTTCAGTATACCCGAGATTTTGAGGCAAATGTTGTTGGTACCCGGAGCTCTCAAACTCGCCCTTTCGTCGAGTCGAAATTAGCCAACTTTGGGGAGTCTGCTGCCGACCGTATATTTATCCAAAAAATCTAACTTTTATACCAGTAATACATACGTCATGTTATTCTACAAAGATGGTGGAAAAAGTTCAAATTATCGAGACTCGTTTAAACGAGAGTCTCAATCTGGTCAATATTAACGGCCAAGTGGTAAGACAAAAACAAACGTTTCACAAAATTCTGTCTTACTATGATAATCTCAGGTATTTTCCTAAAGAGTACTAGGATAGTGTCCTTAAACTACTAATTAATATTTCGTGGACCTCTAACATGTGAAGAGATACAGTTGCAACTATTATGGAGAAATCCGTTATTCGGCAACATCTGCCTGAGACCGAGTGTGGCAACGAGCGTACAAGCTTTGACTTCTTTCTCTCGTTCACGGATAAAAATGGGCAAACACTATAAAAGGGTAGAAATTAAAAATCATACCTTGAAAGTTGCCCAGCATTACTTTCAGGGCTGTTTTTCAACAGCTAACCGGCTGCAAATGTTACGGTTCTGCAACGGATTCCATCGATTTCGTAGTCTTCTTTCATTCGCTTACAGGCGGCGACCTCGTGAGCCAAAAGCCTGAAGAACTCCATTATGTTGCGTGAAGAGAGTGACTAAATTCATTGTAACAATCTTCTGGCTAAGGAACCGCCAGTGTCAAGTAAAAGAACGAAACAAATCCAGGAAATATAATGACACCTGAAAAATACTACGCCGTCCATCTTGTTTCAAGTGTATTACCGCTTACCGCAACAACACATTTCCTTCCTGATCGTAGCGGAAATGACACCGGAAATTCAAACCGAAAACTACTAACTTGCAAGTGACCAGTAATTCGATTGCCTTGCAAACCACTTCAATAAAATAATTCGCAATCAGAGGATAGTTTTGATTGTGTTACTATAAAAAGTAATAATCTCTACAGGTACAGACAGGTACTAAAGGTCAACTCAAAGTTAGAAATCCCCAGACATACAGCAGCACATATTGATATCACTGATATTTTTTAATCTGCCTTAGGCAGACGTGAGATAAGCCTGTGATTGCAGAAGTTAAAAGTTAATAGCGTTTACCATTTTGTGCGAGACAAATCAACTGTTTGGATTTTGAAAGACTGGATTTTTAAAATATTGTCTTAGTGTGTTTTCGGCTAGACGTTGTGCTTTTTAAGGGGAGGTGTTAGCCTTTATAGCCCTCGGGTTCCTTTTTGCGGGTACCATACAGCTACTTCGACCTTCTTATTTCATTAGATCTTGTTATCTTGCAGCTCTGTTGTCAGGGCTAGGCAACAATGCTTCTGTCAGGTTTGTTTATCCTTAGTTTATTGTTTTCTCAGCCAATCCCGTGTGGTATTCTAAGAGCTACTTAAGCTCGAACAACCACTTTCCTTGAATTCGATCTTCTAGTAACGAAGAGTCTCTGAAACTAAACGGTGGCTTTTTTGTGGAACAAGCGACGTGTATCACCCATAAGGCTGAACAAACCTGAAGAAACGCCAGATACTACAAATAAGCCTCGCTCAAATTTTAAGAAAAATGTCGTTCTTAGTGTTTATGAGAGACACGAGTAAGTACTTACACTGCCCGAAAATTCGAGGGGTTTTTTTTGGAATAATTCTTAAATTTGACGTCAGCGTGGTTATTACCGGTATAGTGCAACCTATGCATGCCTTACGCGGTTTCTTATCACCCGTTTTGTATTGGCCCCTTTTGCTGTGATTTAACAGCAATTTAAAGGCGATTTTATTACAATTTTGAAATTCTGCATGGAGGTGAGAATGGAACGCATGCGATGTGAAAAAACGAACTGTGAAGTTTCCGTTGTGTCTACAGAAAGCACTTTTCTCTCATCTCATCAAATCGCTATCAAATTGCCGTGAAATTAACCAAAAATCGCTAGTAGCTTATACAGAGGAGCTCTCACTTAAGGCACATATATAGGGACAAGCGCGGCGAATTTGTCCCTATCTCAAGTCTCGGGAACATGTCTCTTTGTGTGAACTACCCATTTCTCAGTAATTATCTCAGAAACCAAACCAAAATACTGAGCAACAAAACCAAGTGTACAGCTTGTCGAAGCTTGGCGTGTACAATTTTCGTCAAATGAAAAAAAGACACTGACCGAAAAATGCTTTAATCGACGATTTTTTTTACATTTTGTACTCTAGAAGACAACAAAACAAACGCAATATTGTGATCACATTTCACAGTCTGTATAGTCTGTATAGGTTACACCAGCATTTCCAGGAAAAAGGAAATCAGGAACACGCAGCTTTTCAAGGATGCTTTGGCCAACGGTTTGGTTGCCAAGACAATAAACCTGTGACCAGGGGGGGCTGGCAGCGAGGTCTGGAACCGAGTTTACATGATCGCCCCAGTAAAGAAATTTGGCGGAGTAGGACTGTGTACTAATTTTATTCCGAACAAACATGGCGGTGGCGAGGAAGGAGAAGTAGCCGAATTAGCCGTTATTTGGTGTACGCGCGTTTGTGTTGGTTCAGCGTTATTTCCGTTATTCCAAGTTTAAACATTCAAGGGAAGGTTTCGATCGCCTTTTTTTACCTTTGTTTCTATCTGATTTGGTTGCCCTTTCTGCTTTTTCTGGTACTGATTTTACGAGTTTTGAAGCATTTTCTGGCACATATCACAGCGACCAGATTCGATCTCCTCTTTCACTAAGAATTGTCGCTCGAGACTTTGTCCTTGTTTCATTTACATACACTGTAGGTTTTTCTTTCTTTATAGGAACTACCCAGGAGGAGTCAACAATTAATTGTGGAGGTTTTGTTGATCCAAATTATTTTCTGTTTTGCCCAAGTTATGTTATACTACCTTTATACAGTCCACAAGAGATTTTTTCATGTACAGCTCTCTAGAATTCTTAAATGGTGAAAAGCTGAGAGGTGATGTTTACAACACTTTGCTCTTTGACTTCGCCACGTGAGTCACAGATATTGCCTACAGTGTGTAGGTATACCTGATAATAAAGCTCATTATTTTGGAGAAAAAGGTGAAATAATTTTTCATTTAGATTTTGTCTATCACACCTATGGGGTGAGAACTGAAACTTAAAGGGGCCAGGTTGCTCAACTGACAGCAATACTTCAGCCAGTCATTTCACATATTTACTTGGTGACCTTGGCTTCATATATTTCACCATGAATGGGTTTGTGGAAAATTGGCATTTGAATTCTGAAGGGACTTGAATTTTTCTTGACAGTGCAATTAATGTTGAACAGCTTTTGCAAACAAAACAATCATTTGGGGGTGGAGTTTGCAAAGGTTCCGACAGTCTGTAAAGTAAAGATACTCTGGCAAACACACCATCACTTTGGATCTGGCAGGCGTTGGTTATCCAAGATGCATGTTGATAAATATGTTTTGGGCAAAGGTTTTGGTTGTACAGGGACTTTGACTGATGACATATATATGGACAGCTATGTTCATCCTTAATTTTCTGAAAACACTTCAAAAGGACTGTTGCACACTTAGAGCAACCATGGTTGATCAGCCATTCTGGGGTTATTTCACATCTTTTAAAAACAGTTACTGAATGCATGCCAGCCTCGTTTTGACACCCAGCAATACAACACTGTTTTGACCTGTTTTCCCCTACCTTATCGGTAACAGTTCTGAAATAATGATCCTCACAGTTAAATGCATTCA
Organism: Siderastrea siderea; assembly: GCA_964030785.1. Classification (NCBI taxonomy): domain Eukaryota; kingdom Metazoa; phylum Cnidaria; class Anthozoa; order Scleractinia; family Rhizangiidae; genus Siderastrea; species Siderastrea siderea. Next base: position 44,481,224 of record OZ034974.1, read on the forward strand.
ACTTGAGCAGTTGAAAAAGCAAACTTGAAAAAATTCAGTATTGACCAGGATCAAATTTGCCTTTTCAACTGCTCAAGTTGAAAACATTTAAAAACTGCAAGCCCTTTATGGCCACATTTGTTATATCAGGCAGTTCACACCTGATTTATTTCATATGTATCCATCTTCAAACAAACTGAATTCTCTTTGGCAATTGGAACTGTTTCCTCATCAGAAGTACAAATGTCTGAAAAGGTGTGAGCAGAAGTCAATTGCTCTTTTAACAGAAGGGACAGTTTGGAACTTTTGCATTGCCTAATACTCCATTATTGCATAGTTCACCTGGTGTTACTGAACTCAAACTACAAATTTTTCACTGACACTTAAGAAAAATGGGCCTGAATGTCTTTCCTTTGCATTAAACTTCTTGTACAGGCTACAGGCAAAAGACAAAAAATCATATAATTGCAAATCCTTCAATCTTTTCAGATTACCCTAGCAAATGTTTATAAACCTTCTCATTGGACAGTTGCATGCGTAATGTGGGAAAATGCTTGGAAATGTGATAGTTCATTGCATTTTCCATTGAATTAAACTTAGCATGTCAGTACAATATATGGAACTAGGGAGTTTTCCTAAACCTAGGTGTATTTACTTTGCCAATTCTTTAAGTTCTCTTATCAAAACAAGCAAACCTCAGACAGCTCTGTTTGTAAGGTTAAGCATTCTTCTTTTGTTGGTTGCCCTTTATAAGCTATCCTTTCCAGTTGTAAGCTTCTATCATCTCAAATGTTCTTATTTTTCTTGTAACTACAACCAACCAATATATTTGCAGAAACAACTGCCGCCAAGAAACACTCAAGCCAAAAAAAGAATTCCATAAAATAAACGTGGTGTTTTACACGTAATTACTCTTACAGCTGTAAATAAGACGCAAAAAACTTGAGACAAGTGCATGTGAAAGTTCAAGCCCATTTTTAAGACATTCTAAGCCTTCGCATTCGATTTTGTGTCTTCATTGTGAAACAGACTTAAAGAAGACTCGCAATGGAAATCTCCTCTTTTCGCTTTGTTGGCTGGAAGATTCCACAGTTTCCACGGTAAAAAGATTGTTATAAATCTTCCTGAGATGACGAAATCCACAATCATCTGATAGAATAGAGTTATAATTTGAGCGTAGTTTGTTCAACACTGGGAAAATCTCAGGCCGAAACTTGTCACTTGCATCTTCAATATTGACTGCTCTACTAACCTAAAATAAAGCTGGTCCTTCATTCCATCGATTTTGATGGTCTCAGAAACAGAAATGGATCGAAATGGAAGGTCGAAAGCTGCAACTTTAATGCCATTTCCCAGGTCAAGTGGCTGTTGACACCGCGAACGTTTATGTATTCGATAACACAACCATCACGCTCATGTTCTTGACATAATACACAGCAGGATCGAGTGTACACAGATCCAGAATTTAGAGAAATGTGGTACCCAGACGCTGTACTGTCGCCAAAAATACTAACAGCAAATAAACGATAACAAAAAACTAATTCGTTTTCCACAATCGAGTCACCATGAACAAAAAAACATATTCTCGAGTAGTTCGCGCGAGACTTCGTTGCACTTCGCGCATGCTCGTTAGAGTTTGCGAATGATTGACAGATTTCTTTACTGGGGCAATCATGTAGAGGCCAAAAGCGGCAAGATCAAAAGCAGCTGCCAGCCCCCCCTGCCTGTGACCAAGTGTCCCGAAGTTTCAGACCACACCCTTTCTTACAACCACCCCCACCCCCCCACCCCCAAACAAACCTCCTCAACCGCTTGAAAACCGCCGCCCCAACAAAATTTCGACTCAGTAATGATAATTAAATTAAACCTGTATCAAACTCAAACACACACACAAAAACAACAAAACAAAATACTAGCGAGTCAATGAGTCAGTCAGTCAGTCAGTCAAACAATCAATTTTAATTAAAAGCAACCAATGAAACAGCCAATCAGTAAGTCAATCAATCCGTCAATTGCACAGTCAGCCATTCAATGAAAAAGGGAGTCATTCAATCAGCGAGACCGCTTTAGCGGCCGGGAGCGATGAAAGGTGCCTACAATCGCAGGCTTATCTCACGTTTGCCTAAGACAGCTTAAAAAATGCCAGGGATATCAAGGTCGCTTACAAGCATATTCTGCTGTATGTCTAGGAATTTCCAAGTTTGAGTTGTAATTATAATAGTTTATTTTGTCAGCGCTCCTTTTGATAACAGAGTCAGTTTTGACTCTGACTAGGTCACCCTGGCATAAAGAAATAAAGGTGTGTGAGTTGACCTTTAGTACCAATCTGTACCTTTAGAGATTATTTCTTATAGTTGTTCTCGTAAGACGCAAAACAATTAAAACTGTACTTTGATTAGGAATTATTTTAATGAAGTGGTTTGTAAGACAATTATTACTGGTCACTTGCAAGTTAGTGATTTCCGGTTTAAGTTTCTGGTGTCATTTCCGCTACGATAAGGAAGGAAATGTGTTGTTGCGGTCAGCGGTAATACACTTGAAACAAGATGGACGGTGTAGTATTTTTCAGGTGTCATTTCCTGGATTTGTTTCGTTCTTTTACTTGACACTGGCGGTTCCTTAGCCAGAAGATTGTTACAATGAATTTAGTCACTCTCTTCACGCAACATAATGGAGTTCTTCAGGCTTTTGGCTCACGAGGTCGCCGCCTGTAAGCTAACGAAGGAAGAGTGCGAAATCGATGGAATCCGTTGTAGAACCGTAACATTTGCAGCCGGTTAACTGTTCAAAAACAGCCCTAAAAGTAATGCTGGGCAACTTTCAAGGTATGATTTTAATTTCTACCCTTTTAATTATAGTGTTTGCCCATTTTCATCCGTGAACGAGACAAAGAAGTCAAAACTTGTACGCTCGTTGCCACACTTGGTCTCATTACAGTTGTTGCCCAATAACGGATTTCTCCATAATAGTTGCAACTGAATCTCTCCATATGTTACAGGTCCACGAAATACTAATTAGTAGTTTAAGGACACTATCCTAGTACTCTTTAGAAAAATACCTGAGATTATCAGAGTAAGTCAGAATTTGTGAAACGTTTGTTTTTGTCTTACCACTTGACCCGCTTCTTGCTGATACCGTTAACATTGACCAGTTTGAGACTCTCTCGTTTAAATAAGTCTCCATCATTTGAACTTTTTCCACCATCTTTCTAAAGTAACATGACGTATGTATTACTGGTATAAAAGTTAGATTTTTTGGATAAATATACGGTCGGCAGCAGACTTCCCAAAACTGGCTAATTTCGACTCGACGAAAGGGCGAGTTTGAGGGCTCCGGGTACCAACAACATTTGCCTCAAAATCTCGGGTATACTGAGGATTACCAACAAACGAAATGTATTTTCATTAGTCCTATATCAACCTTGTCTAGTACACAAAGTTTGAAGGAAATCGAAAATTTGATCAAAATTGAGTGGTCGATTCGTACGCGGACAGCCACTTACAGTGAAACCCATTAAACCATGAACGCCTGAAATTATTTCTGGAATGTTTATTGTTCTGCGACCAATCAGATTCGAGACGTCATCGCAACAAACCGCAAGAGTAATTAGCTGAAAGGTTTCGATCACGAAACGAGTCGGTGGCTTTTGCGTCCACGATAAATTCTCAGTTTCACCGCCGATTAACAAACACTCTGAAATTTCTTTTTTTTTTTCAATTTTTTTTTTCTATTATGCATAAGCAAAGAATAACTATAAACGATACTTTACTGAAAAGAAATAAATAATCGGACAGACACGGCTAGACAGCGCGTCTGGGAGCAGAGTAATTGCATTCAGTTTTTGAGTTTTTAAAAAACGACCTCTCCGATCCGGTGTTGTCAGTTATAATCATTTGTTGGTTTCAGCCTTTTCCCTGTTTGACCAAAACAGTTTACTGAATAAACTTTGCAAAAGTTTCCCTTTACCTTACTTTGGTGCGGAGAACAGTGCATGAACTGGGCTCATTCACGGCAAAACTCTTCCGTCACGCAAGCCGTTAGCCGAACAATTTACGTTTATATTGACAAAAACAACGAGCTGGATTTTTCTTCCACGATTCTCAATTTTTTTATACCATTTGGAAATACGGAAGTTGTTATTCTTATCTATTTTAGAGAGCTTCTGTATGAGCGAAGGATAGACGGCACAAGTGAACAAATGTCCAGTTCTAGTAGAAGCGATTTGCGCCTTTAGTATATTTAAACAAAGATACGTTTCCTTCGGTGTTTGCATAAACATTCCATTAATCACTTCTTTGGTTTTGCCTCAAAACGTGCTTGTTTTTGGCCGTCATTTAATGTTTTCGATTCCGTCGGTCCAAAGTAACACAACTACCGAACTGAGACCTAAATAGCCAATCAAAAGCGAGTGTAATTTTTCAAAATTTGCAACGGTACGCAAGTTTGTATTTGCAACGGCACGCATGTTTATATCTGCAACGGCAGGGGTGTTTGTGTTTGCTGTGAAAACTCGGGTCTTCTACTGCAATGCTGAAAAGTAAGTATAAATTCAGGTACAAATGCATGCAAGGATTAAATTCTAGCATCGAGCTTTGCTGATTTCATATAGATTTCTGATTTTAAACTAAATTTCCTACTTTTCAGACACAGTGCGCGTAAGGGAAAATATCCACGGTCAAATTTTCGACATGGGGAAGGCTTATCCTCAAGTTATTAGAGAGAACGTCCTGGACCTTTACAATGCTGGATTTTCGCAGAGAGAAATAAGCGCGGAAGCTCGGGTTAGTCCTGGTTTTGTAAACGAAATGATAAAAGAGTACGATCAATACAACTTTTCGATGCCACGAAAAGCCTTTAGTGGACGTCAGAAGTATGTAATGAGTCAGGATGTTATGGATTATCTCGAGAACGAAAAACTTAACAATCCAAGCATCTATACGCATGAGTTACAGGCTAGATTACTGTTGGATGGGGTATGTGTTCCGCATGAGGTTCCTTCTAAAACGTCCGTGAACAGATTTGTCAAAGAGGATCTCAGAATGAGTCAGAAAAGAATCACGCAAGTCCCTAGTGAGTCCCTCACAGGCCCTAATATAGACAGACAAAATGAGTTTCTGGAGGAAGTAAGCAGAATAGATCCATGTACTCTTCATTTTTTTGACGAGGCAAGTGTAATCCGCACAACAGGAAATAGAAGGTTTGGTAAATCATACATTGGAGAGCCAGCCATTGAATTCCAGAGATATGCTTCCAACGCAAATTTCGCAGTAAATTTGCTCCACTCGGTTATGGGTGTCGACCACTACAGTATTTTAGATGGCCCTTCAAACGGAACTGAAATGCTGTTATTCTTCGATGACGTTTTATCTTTGGAAAACCCAGATGGAAGCACTGTCTTGGAGAGGGGAGATACAGTAGTGATGGACAACTGTGGTTTCCACCATGGGCGCTTTGCTGAAGGGATGCTGAGAGACATGTTTGAAGAATTTGGAGTACATCTCCTGTATCAGCCGCCTTATTGCCCTCATTTTAATACATGCGAACTATGTTTTCACCAGATGAAAAGTTTCCTTTGTCGCTTCTCCAGGTTTGCTCAGGAAGAAACCCGAATTGCTATTGCAGAGGGTATCGCCGAGATTACACAACTAAATTCTACTGCTTACTTCCGGCACTGTGGTTATCTGTATGACAATTAGTTGACTTCAAGTATTAAGCTTAGCAGCTTTCTAGAAATTGCACGTAGTTTTGAAATAAACAACTGATGATAACAATGCTTTCACTTTAGAAGTTGTAAAATGTACTGCAAAAATAAAAAAGTCACCGTCTATCCCTGCAAAATGTTTAGGTTTCAACAGTCACAAATGAACCTGGGGCAAATACCATAGCTGCAAATAATATCTGGTATACCAATAAGTGATCTTCTGGATCGCAAAACACAATGTAATTGCATGGCACTACAATGCCTCCACCAGGCTCCCATGTCCTTGGCCAGGGTGCAGAACTTGGTGTAGGTAAGCCTGTCAGTAATTTGGCTGTAAAAAGAGCGTTTACTGATGTTTAGTACAACTTACTAGGTAAAATTAAAACATTAACAACATTCCAAATCACCTGTAACAGAAAATCTTTCCTGAAATGGCAATCCCCTCATATGTGATCGTGTTATAAGGTATCCTTGCTAAAAGCGCTCTCTTCAACTCTAAAGTTTCTTTTTAGTTTGAGCGGGTTTCCCATGTCACATTAAGTCGCATCATTGCGTGACGTCTGAAATAACGCTACAATCTCGCTCAAAGTTCTTCGGTAATTTTTTATAGCTAAGTTCATCCAGAAAAGAAAACAATGTATAATGGATTTAAACTAGACTAATAAATGAAAAGTGTTGTATAATTTTTTGTTGCATTATTTTATTTTATGGCCTGCGCGTAACTGAGTAGAAATCGCTTTTTCGCGCGTGTCTGTTGTCGGGGCTTCACCAGAGTTTAGGTTGTGCCTTTTTTCTAGAATTTATACATGTATTCACTGATGCATTACTGGGCGCAGTTTTGTTCAAATCGTCACTTACCCTAAAATCACCAATTTTCCTGGTAGGCAAGCGAAAAGGGACCTCAGGTAATCGCATAAATTGATAGGAACATGCCCTATGACTTCACTTAAGGCACTGTGCACGGAAACTGCATTGTTGTCATATATATTGTTGATCTCAGGTTGGCACTCGTATGTATCCCCCACATTAACAACAGGTTCATAAGCATGATAACCTTTCATAAAGCAGTTGTTGATCACAATTTTGCTCATAGTCAAGGTCGTAGGAGTGTCATCCGGCCGGGTAGGGAATGAAACAGCATATGCATGCAAATTTAATGTATAAAACTGCGAGTAAAAAACTTGCGATCCCTTTCCGTGTTCTTCCATGGTGGTTTATATGGTAAGCAAAAACGGATCGAAATCCACCAATCACAGCCCACAAGCATGACCTTTTGAACTTGTGGCTCGTTTCCCAAACAAACTGCATCGGTTGTGATTGGCTCATTTTCAACATGTCGAAAGCGGCTATAATTATGCAAAATATGTTTTTGCCGCTGCAAACCTGCTTCCCGCGCGAGCTATTTCTACAGCAGTTTAAAGATGTCTGAAGTCAAAGAATGGTTAGCGGCGATGGGAATAGCGGGAATCGAAAGATTGAGCGAGGTATTTGACGCTCAAGGCTTTTCAAGTCGAAAATCTCTCCAATATCTAGACGAAGCTGACCTGGATTACATGTTTTTGTCGCCGAAAAAGTTACGGCTGGCGGAGAAACGAGGCATCACCCAGGAACAACAACAACTTAAGCGTACATTGTTTAATGGCGATAAGGAAATAAATCAGACAGCTTCGCCAGCCAATGGACCGACAGAAACACCACCAACTGCTGTGGATTCTCCACTTGAGCGCCGCAAGATGGAACTAGTGGAAAATGTTAGTTCCTTGAAGGGCAAGTATCAAGCGCACAAGAGTATTTGTCACAACTGAGAGGAGAAAATGATTCGCCTCAAACCGTGACGCGTGGTCGAGTTTGTGGACATTGTCATCAGAGCGGCCACAACAAAAATAAGTGTCGAGGCGTACAATGCGATTCCTACAAGAAATGCAGAATAAAGGATAAACACCCAGAAGTCGCTAAATCACTGAGTGAAACTCAAAAACGGTGGAAACACTGAAAAAAAATTTGTAGACAGCCAAACAAGCCCTGGAACAATTCACACTGCAAATGCAAAGATCGCGCGGAAGTTTTTTTGCAATCATGCGTCCACGACTAAAGCGACTCAACCCCATTAAGTACTTGAAGCGGCAAGACTTGGATAAAGATTTAATGTACCGCCAAAGAATACTCGAGAATAAGATACCACTAGAATCCGACGATTGGCGGCTGCCGCATCTAATAGAGAGCTCTCAAAGGGGAGTGTTCAGTCCTCTCATTCTGAATACTGCAAGCGTGTCACCTGTTCAGCCGGCTGCGTATTCCACACCGCCAGCTAACAGTTCTGCTCCAGACCGAGTATCTCTTCAAGTGCATGCAGGATCACTGGGTGGAGCAGTGGAAGTAAGTCCAGCGACATTCATTCCCGAAGGAGTCGCAGCATCAAGAGACCGAAGACTGTTTACACCAGTCCATTATAGTTTCCATCCCTGTTACTGACTTAGAACATATTAAAAAGCATGTGTAGTTAATTGTTCAGCTGTTGATTTTCTTGATTTTATATTTTGAATCGGGCCAAGCTACCAGAATTAATGAACTGAGCTATCGCTCGAACTTGTTTACATTCGAAGGATTTCATGTGCAAACAACATGTGAGTATTTGGGAAAAGTTTAAAATTAAAAGCTCATTAAGTTTATACTGGTGTTCTTGTAGTTCTGCATTGTTGCGGCCGAAGCTTCTGCTGTTACAATGTACCAGACCGTCCTTTTCGTGTTTCCCTTCATCTAGGTACAAAGAAACATTTTTCGGTGAAACGTAATAAAAAGGCTAACTTCTAGAAATCATTATAAATATGTTTTCATATTACTCTCAGACGCGCTTTCTTGCGGTTTTGCAGGATTTCTTCCTTTATAAACAAGCAAATTGAAAACGACCTAATAATAGAAAATCGTGAACAAAAAGCCAACTCGTTTTGTGTCAAACAAACATGTTTCGGCTAACGGCTTGCGTGACGTCTTTGGCCGAAGAATTTTGCCGTAATTGAGCTTCATGCACTGTTCTCCGCACCAAAGTAAGGTAAAGGGAAACTGTTGCAAAGTTTATTCAGTAAACTGTTTTGGTCAAACAGAGAAAAGGCTGACACCTACAAATGATGATAACTGACAACACCGGATCGGAGAGGCCGTTTTTAAAAAAATCAAAAACTGAATACAATTATTCTCCTCCCAGGCGCGCTGTCTAGCCGTGTCTATTCGATTATTTATCTCTTTTCAGTAAAATATCGTTTATAGTTATTCTTTGCTTATGCATAAACTCTGAAATAGAAAAAAAATAACAATTTCAGAGTGTTTGTTAATCGGCGGTGAAACTGAGAATTTATCGTGGACGCAAAAGCCACTGACTCGTTTCGTGATCGAAACCATTCAGCTAATTACTCTTGCGGTTTGTTGCGGTTACGTCTGGAATCTGATTGGTCGCAGAACAATAAACATTCCAGAAATAATTTCAGGCGTTCATGGTTTAATGGGTTTCACTGCAAGTATTGATGAGTTGAACGCCGGGCAAGATGCGGTTGAAACCTGAAAGTGTCAGGCCTACCCACCTGGTGATAGTCGTAATCCATTGCCACAGTAGCGTAAATAACAGCGAGGTGGCGGCTCAAGTTTGTAAACGAAGAACCCTTTACAGTTACGAACATTGATTTTCTGTGAATAATAACAGCAACTGCCAAAGGAACTAAAACACACTTCACGCTGAACAACCCCATCAGCCACGGTAGGATGGGCTCCGTTAAGCCAGCCTGGCGCATCCGTACCACAGTGACTTCTGTTGACACAAGACTCGGCCATTTGACTTCCAGCTTTTCCACTGAATCTGTACCAACCGGATATGTTAGCATCGCAGAGGGAAGGAATGCTTCTGTTGTAATGTGCTCTTGCTCTGCTGGACTCCATCAGGAATGTGTAGTTCGAACATTCTACAAAAGATGTGACATTGAAGTGGTCTACTTCTAATAACACCTGGACATGGATATCTCAAACGTTTCAATTTTGCCGCATAAAGATCACACATGACTTCAAAATGTGGTAAGAGCAAAAAAAAGTCTCAAGAACTGAAGTCGAACAAACATTAATGCTTCTACCATATCTAGTCATCTTCTGTGATTTTAATCCTGAACAGACTAACGAAAAAATGGATTCCATTTGATTTACACAGCAACAGGGAATCTCCTGAAGTGAACCAATTCAGCCTGGGCTTTTTTTCGTTCCTGAGTCTGGAATGGGGGGGGGGGGGGGGGGAATTTGGATACAAAATATTAAGGCTATATTGGCAACAAAACTTTGAGTGGAAGTAAGGCTGAAGCTGAAGCTAATTTCTGCTTTAATCTGAAAATGATCGTGATTAGGAACTTGCCACTATAAGAACAACATAACTTGCTTATAAAAGAAAGGTCTTTAGCAAAATAAAGTCAACTCTAGCTTTGCTTCCACTAAGAGGCCAGGTCACTAAGCATACAACATGTTAAGCAATTTGAAGCAAGTTTGTAAATGATTCCAGGCAATCATATGAAAGTCAAAATTAACGCATAACTTGAAAAAAACCTATGTAACAACAGAAAATTTTTGGTCTAAAACAATACCCGCATTGTCAGTAGTGTCGAAAGTAAAGCACTCGAAAAAGAAGACCGAAGCACGAATCAACCTAAAACTCGCAAACGAAGCACCCGAACTCGAAAACGAAACATCCTGAAATAAATACATGTATGTTACCAAAATAGGAATAGACTTTATTACGGTTTTTTTTTTCAAATTTTGACGAAAAATAACAAAACCCTTGTAAAATAGGGGAGTTATAGTTCTGTTAGGTTGGAAAATTTTGCAGACGTTTGTAAACGTCTAAACTGCCCACCGGGACCGGCAAATACTTTCTTGCGGTCACATAATATTCCCCTGGCCATTTATAAAAAAAATAAATGAATAATAAGCTGCTCTTTCCAACCGTATAGATGGACTTTCGTTACCTGACCTATAAAAATATTGGAGAAAAAAAACATGATAAGGTCACAGGGCGCAGAGGAGTCATGTTTGACCGTATTAAATGCTAGCTCAATTCATCGCGCAAATCGATCTTGTAATTCAAAACAATGAACGTGACTGAACAGAGCTTCACGCTATCGTGTTACGCGTCTGGTGAAATTCTATCCGCAAGACAAAAGCCGTATACAGCAGTTACTATGGGCGTATCAAGTCACTAACAGCCGACAAACAGTAAAGAAAGAGACAAGGGACGAAAGCAATTTTGGCCCAATTTTCAATCCCCGATAAATCGCCACATTTCGAACAAAAAGACCCCGTTTTTGGCAAGTGATATGAAAATAATATTTTCTACGAAGCTGGATTAAAAAATTCATCAGAAAATTCATCAAATCTAACTTTTGGGAAGCGAACTTTTAGAGTTGAACGGTGCGCTTTCGTTCAATGTGGACCGGAGGATACCGGTGACGGAAATGCGTCATCAATTACATAATGAGGCGTTATGCGCATAATCGGAAGTGATTTTAATACACGATTACCGTTGCACAAATCTTGCGTGTCCACTTTTATCCATTCGTGGAACTCGTCGTTACTACTAGTTAACTGCCATCCGATTGGAGAGATTTCTTGCAGTAGGTTAAACCATTCTATTTGGTCGCTGCTGAGAGCACCACTCGAGGACGCACAGAATAGCACTGAGCTTGCTGGAATTTCTGCGAGGTTGTAGTACCAGGTTGGCTTTCCATTGACTCGCTTCTGGACTCTTTTCACATCTGGGAAGACCTCCTTTACAATTCTACCTACCGTTTTCCTTCTGCTGTTCGTACTTTGTCATTAAGTCTCTGTTTGAGGTGAAGGCGTTCTCGTCGCATTTGAAGTTGTTCAAAAGCCTTAAATAAAATACATAGTACACGAAATATTTAGTCAATTGATCGCGAGTGAAAACGTCTCACCAGAAAATCAGTCACGTCGCGTACTGAATTTTCTTACCAATTTTTAAAGAGGGATTTGTTTTCTTATTTCAACTTTTTACTTGTCTGTCCATTCTCTAGCGTTAAATTGCGTTTTTCCCGAAGAATACTTTCCATCGTTGTACGAACTACCGACTCATCAGCTGCTGTTTTGAATTTGAATTAGTAACGGTTCATTTCACTTCCTCACAGCATGCAGAAAATCCTCTTCCGTTTCCGTCACCGGTATGTTACGGCCCACATTGCACGAGTCACGTAGTACTTGTTTCTTCCCTTGTCTCTTTTTTCTCCTCGGCACTTCGTGCCTCGCTTCGGAAAGCTTTGCTTTCCGGAGACGTCGCCCTTCGGGCGACGATTGTCGGCCTTTTGTCTTGCGGATAGGATTTCACCAGACGCGTAACACGATAGCGTGAAGCTCTGTTTAGTCACGTTCATTGTTTTGAATTACAAGATCGATTTGCGCGATGAATTGAGCTAGCATTTAATACGGTCAAACATGACTCCTCTGCGCCCTGTGATAAGGTCTGTTCCTATTTTGGCTTATTTTGGTAACCTAAGTGAATTTTGCTGACTAGATCCAGCAGGATCTGGCATCTTTACTTTGTCCGGTTGGCCCTTGCTGAATTTTATTTAAAGCGTTTGTTCCCTATCTCTCACTACTGGTTGGTTTTCAAGCTCTTATTGTCCATTTGAATATAACACACAGAAACTCGGTCCGCTAAAAGCGTTGCCATTTCCCACCCAACACAAACAAGTACACGTTTATCGTTATTGCCCTTATGTCCGCATTCGCGCTTTATTGATTATCTTTTATGCAGATAAGAGGACGTGTTAGGTTAAGTTAGGTTACGTTCTGAACAGTTGGCCTTTTTTGGGTCCAGTGCAATTCTAACTGTACTTTTGGGGAGGTATAGAGGGTTTTCACTTCGGCCATGCTGGAGGGACAAAAGAATTACAACTATTTGGATAAAAAAACGGAACAAATTTCCCAAGGGGGATACATTTTACTGTTTTATACCTCCAACATGGCCGCCTTGAAATCCCTCTGTAAACTTAGGCCCTATTCACACTCCCCGTCACTTGCATACCTGAATATCTCCCCCCCCCCCCCCTTGGAGGTCGCATAATGTACTCTAGTGAACTTAAAATAAATGCAAACAAAAAGTCTACAAGGCAAAAAACAGTGGAGTCGCTTGTACAAGCGATATCAAGAACACGAAAACATAATTAGACGCTTAACTTACACAAATCGTCAAGTCAGGCTAACTTTTATTGTAAAAGACATATATTCACGCCTTATTATATTTCGAGGTGATATTTGACTCTACAGAATTCTAGTTTTCTCATCACAACCTCCATTTCTTCCTCCCAACTTTATTTTCTCTCATTTCCCTCCTACTCCCAAATATTATTTGCTCTCCTCCACAATTTCTTTTCATCCGTTCACAATTTTATTTCCCTTCTCCAAAATTTTGTTTCCCTCCTCATCCTCATCCTCAATTTTAGTTTTCCACCTTTCCTTCCTCCTCCAAAATGTTGTTTAATTTGCCCTACTCCACAATTTTATTTTCGATTTTTTCGCACATTTCCAGGACAGTCTTTTTAGGAACAAATGTTACATTTCTTACCTGATAAGGCACTGAAGTTAAATTGCGTGTACGTTGCCTTAAATCCACGGCGTATATGGTGACCATCAGAGACAAACAGCACCGTCAGCCTCTCATGAAACGAATAATACGTTACACTGCCGATGAGGTAACCACACATCCTTCCATCTGGAGCACCATCACCAGAAATGGACCCACTTAGAACTTCTAAATAGTAACCTCTACAGGATGCTTCCCACTTAAAAATATCCATGTCCTCAATGACCAACTTGACACGTTTTCCTTTACTTGCTATGATTTGCCAGCTGCATGTCTGGTTTTTTGGGTAACGTCTGGGGTAGAAAGGACTGGTGATGACTCCTGATGACTCATTCAGGGTTATCAGATTTGGACAAACTGCATGAGCAAATCAAAATAACCTTATTGAGAGAAAAGGAAATTCTTGCACACAATCAATCACATGCGGAAAGATTCAGTAGTAATATAGTATGCTCCGGTTACTCCTTTTTTTGCAGGGAATACCTTAACGTCGATGACATCAAAGGCTATCGTATGTATCTCATGAATAAAATGCTCCTCTTTCACACTTCTATTTCTCTCCTTCAGAGCAGGAGTTGAAAAAAAATTGTGGAGGAGGAGGGTGAGGAGGAAACGAAACGTGCACGAAATATTTGTTTTTATCTCAAACTTTTGCGCGGTGACCGATCCTGATTTTTTGCATGCAAGCTACATTCAAATAAAAACGTTTGGAGAAAAGTTATTGAGTGGAATTTTTTGTACTTCAACAATCGACTTTTTTGATATAACAAGTTTTGCTGAATAACGTTTTTGCCATACTGCCAGACAAGTTAAAGAATTTAGGGAGCTTTTCTAAAATGCAATAAAAAGGGAAGGTCTGCACCGACTGAGTTTGTATTTTGTAAACGCCAAAAAAAGATAAGAAATGTATGGTAATTAATAATAATGTAGTCTAGATAACGTATTGTTTAATATTTTTTTCTTTTTTTCCCTTTAGATTAATAATGTAAACTTTAATGTTAATTTTGTTTTGGTAAATAAATTTGAAATAAACAATAAACAGGATAAAGAAAATCAGCAAAATAGCTTCTCCGACACTCGAGACAGACAGCCAGAAACAAAATATCACAAATTTAGTTTTTTATGGATTTTCTTATCGAAGATTTGTAGACATATTGCAATTCCTATACAAACCCTTATACATTTTTTGCAACAGTGGTGTCGTGAGTTTGAGCTACCTGTGGTTATCTGTGGACATTCACATACAGTTCAACGGAGATCCAAGACATCCAGACCTAATCTGAGAATCTACATAGTTCCAGGCCTTCTCGGAGAATCCACGTCTTTTAAAAATGTTTGGTCTGCTGATCTACTTTTAAAATTTTTTAGGATGAAGACAATAGAAGGCTAAGATATCAGGGACGTACCTGACTCATAAGTGATGGCCATGTAAGATGCATTAAATCCTGGATACTGATGGATGAGAGATGTGAATATCACTTGAATGGAATTCCCCACAGAGTACACTGGAGCAGGAAGAGACGAACCATACAGCTCGAATGGCTGCCTGCCATCATCAGAAGCAACATTTGTTATGGTAACACGGGCTTTGTAAAGCCACCAGCCCAACTCAAAGTGATGGAAGGTGACTTTAATGATGTACCCACTGGGAACTGTGATACTCCAGATACATCTGCTGTATTGAGGGAAGTTCGTGGGAAAATTTGGACTGGAAAAGAATCCACTTGATTTGGAAACAAATTCTTTAGATGTACAAAAACCTGCAAAAAAGGAAAACAAATGCTGATCAGCACGACACCAGATTTTAGCAAACGCAATAGTCAGTGTGTAGCCAATATCTCTACAGCTAGTTACATATAAAATTAAAAAAAGCCTTGTTAGAACTTACCGGTATGATTGACTTGAGTGTAAGTTGCCCTAAATCCACTGTACCAGCGGTTAGTACCATTAGAGACAAACAGCACCTTAAGGCTCTCACGAAACGAATAATATGCTAAACGATGGGACATGTGACCACATTTTCTTCCAGCTGAAACACCATCCGAAGATAAGCCATATTCAATTTCCAAATAATTACATGAGCAAGCTCCGCAATCTTCAATGTCCAAGTATTCAATGTCAAGGACAATGTGTTTTCCTTTACTCGCTGTAATTTGCCAGCTGCATCTCTGGTTTTTTGGGTAATGTCTGGGGTAGAAAGGACTGGTGATGACTCCTGATGTGTCGTTCAGAGTTGTCAGATTTGGACACACTGAAAGACGAAACAATTCAATCAAAGCAAGCAAAGAAATTTATCCGCAGGATCCATAACCTGTGAAAAACACAGTTAATTTCCAACGTCTCATCCCTCCCTCCCCCCCCCCCCCCCCCCACTTTCCTTGGGGACAATTAATCCTTCGCTCCCAAGTTTCCCCAGTTGCAAAGTTCAAAATTCATAAAAGAAGGAAAATCCTGTTCGCAAAATAAAACTAATGAAGTAAACATTTCTTCTCAACGCTTTCGTTCTCTCTCCTGGCGCTATGTCCTCACGTGGTAGGGAGGTATAAGTGAGCTGTCACAGTGGAATCTTTGTGTTTTTAGTGCGTTCAACTAACCCGGAGTTGTCTGCGAGAGACAGGGCGTTACAAGACAGCGTACTGGTCCTCCAAGATAGGATTTAGTGCTGGGCTGAGAATGAACTGAGCTGAGAAAATCAGCAAAATGGCTTTTCCAATACTCGAGACAGACAACCAGAAACAAAATATGACAAAATTAGTTTATTTTATTGATTTTCATGTCGGAGATTTGTAGACGTCTTGCAATTCCCATACAAACTCTTACAATTTTCTCAACAGTGGCGTCGTGAGTTTGGGCTGCCTGAGGTTATCTGTGGACATTCACGTAGTTCCACGGAGATCCAAGTAGATCCAGAACATGTTGTTATGTTGTTATAAAGGGAGAGAGCGAATCCCCCATACATAGGCCTCTTACGATGAAAATTAATTGAAATCTATTTTTGGTTATGTGTCATACTGCGTGGTTATTTTAAGGACGACAACTCATTGGTCAGTTAGAATGACGTCATGTAATTTTAGATTGTTGACATGGGAAAACAGATTTAAAAACCTTCGGAGCATGGGTGCGAACTTTAATAAATTTCAAATAATTATCATGGGGCAAGGGGATTCACTCTCTTACTTCATCCTCTCTTGTCCAGACCTACAATAATCTGAGACTCTACATAGTTCCAGGCCTACTCGGAGAATCCACGTCTTTCAGAAATGTTTTGTGTGATAATCTACTTTTAAAACTGTTAGGATGAAGACAATAGAAAGCTGTGATATCAGGGACGTACCTGACCCATAAGTGATGGCCATGTAAGATGCGTTAAATCCTGGATACTGATAAGTAAGAGATGTGAATATCACTTGAATGGAATTCCCCACAGAGTACACTGGATCAGAACGAGACGAACCATACAGCTCGAATGGCTGCCTGCCATCATCAGAAGCAACATTTGTTATGGTAACACGGGCTTTGTAAGGCCACCAGCCCAACTCAAAGTGATGGAAGGTGACTTTAATGATGTACCCACTAGGAACTGTGATATTCCAGATACAGCAGCTGTATTGGGGGAAGTTGTTTGGAAAATTTGGACTAAAAAAGAATCCACTTGATCCATTAAGAAACTGTTGAGAAGTACAAGCTGCAAGAAGTTAATATTCATTAGTGGTAATAAATATAATAACAGAATAATAAAATTCATTATTTAAAAATAATGAATACATATGAAAGTTTGATATATGATAAAGATATGTTCTGAGATGTTGTTCCACAGCTTTTTTAAATTAGCGCCATTGTAAGCAGCAGCTCTTTTCATAGACCGATGTTTGCAAAGCAAAAGTTTGGTCTCATTATTTCTAAGTATATATTATTCTTCTCGATCTTAAGACCTTTTGCAGACAAGGAGGCACGTTATTTTTTGAACTCCATTTACACCAAAGAAAAATGCGACTAGGCGAGGATGAATATTGGAAAGGGTAATTTTCATTTTCGCCAAGGCAAGGATGAATTGTGTCGTGTAAACAATGTATTTTTGGGTTTTGGGACCAAGTCCAGACGTTCTCCTTTTCACTAAGCAATCGACGAGATAAGGGTGAAAAGCGGCAGCTTGCTATTATGGTGGAGTGTGTAAACGCTCATACTTGCATCTGCGACTTTTTTCTGATCGTTGTACCCATTTGACTGGCGAAAAATGTCTGATTGGTTGACGCGTGACCACGTGATCAAGCTCTTGAATTCAAGATGGCTACCAAATATTTCTTGGAGTTCTTTCTTTCTCGTGGCGGTTGTTGACTGTTAGATCGAGAAAAAACGCAGAATTAAAACGACCGAGAACAACATAAGGGCCATACGTTTTGTACAGGGTCGGTTGTGGATGGATAGGTCCATTTCTTTCTGTGTTCGCCGCCTACGACTTATTTGTTTTGAGACTCGTTTTAACTTGGCACTTTTCATTTTGCATCGTTTCTTTTACTCTAGACCGAAGACGTTTGGCGTCGGATATAAAACAAGCTCTAACATTTATTTAGTCTGAAATAGCTCGTTAGATGGATTTTTGGCACATGGGACGTGGTTGTAAATGCAAGAAAATGGAACATTTTACTGTCCATAATAATCGATTTCTTAGGAAGTCTGTAGCAGTCAGGAAAACAGGTCAAGGAAAATGTAATGCCATTTGTAATCGGTGTCAACTCTAGTTAAAAAAATTGCAAGTTCATAAAGAAATATACATCTGTAAAAAGACAGTGTTTTGCATTGCAGAATAATGTCGTGCCTGACCTTAGCAAAAGAAGCTAAAAGAAATGCATACCTTTGGGGTGGAGTGTGTACTATGTGTAATATAACAAATGCATTGTAAGAAAATAGACAAAGAATAACAAAAAATGTTTTCAGATTCTCATATTCTAACAAAAGGTGTTTGTTGTCATCAGTTTTCTACTCAAGGGCAACCCTTTTCTTAGTTGAAAATCTTAAATCCCTGGTTATGCCTAAAGACATAACACCATTCTATTTGGATTCTAATTGGCTGTTAGAGGGCATATTAATAATTTTTTTGCACTAAACTGCAACTGCTTGAACATTAGTTGTAGGTCACTGAAATTAAAACTGCAGGTGCACCATGGCCTCTCCATGATTATTGTGAACATCAATTAGCAGTTGTCTTCAGGGACAGCAACAGAGTCCCAAACAGCTTTGAGAATGAGAGAATGATTTATTTTTGAAGGCATATAACCTTGTTTCCAGGAACGTGATAAATGCCCAACTGTTTTGTTGCTCCTAAAGTTAAAGATTTGCCAGTCCAGTACACTGTTTGTGCTACTTAAGAGTCCTTTCAATATTATTTAACTCACCTAAAGGCTTATGCAATGTTTTCCCTGGAGACTGAGAATGTTTAATATTAAGGTCTGGCTTGCATAATGTCGTGGTATAAATTATCAGCTACATTAGTAACCATATAATAATAGGTACAAATAATTCAGGTTCAGTAATCTTGTCTATTATTGCATCTACTGAGTTCAAAACGAAACAACCACACTGTAAACTGTCATCACAGTTGACATATGTAAGTAAACAATCCTGGGTGCATTGAAAAACATTTAATTGAGCAAAATCCTAAAATACCACAATGTTGTTAGAAGTAAACCAATTCCAATCATGATTTGATTCCATTATGTGTCTTTAGTTCACTATAGAGCTAAAGCTTGCAAACTCATTGTTAAATTACACTTGTTGGCATGCAGGTGAACACCCAGCATCAAGACTCAGTTACAATTAACTTACATCTGAATTGCAGTGGTCTTGACAAACATGCAGTAAAGGAGTCCCCCCCCCCTCCCCCATAATAATGACAATGAGTTGAAAAGACATAAGATATGAAGTGCTGCTGCAAAGATCATGTTTATTTGTATTCTCTCTCTTTGTATTCTCACCATGCAACATAAATAATGTCCTATTGCCAACATGTGTTTTCATTTTTTTAATGCTTAGCCTCCCATGAAAACTGTTTCATCTTGGTCTGAAAAAAAAGCATATAATACACATGTTAATTAATCAATAAGTACCTCTTGGATCCAACCTTTGTACAACTAACAACATTCAATATAAAAGGCAAGAAAGCACTTTTTATTCTGATCAACAAAGGAGGGTGTAATGTGGTAAGATCTGAGACAGGATACATTTTGAAAGCATTTATTAAGACTAGCATTTTGGACTAGAATGATGTTAGAACTAAAATGCCTTCTAAATACCTTTAATTGAAACACTGCGCAAATAGTCTATGATCCTGGGCTAAAAAGTGTACACTTATCAGAAATTCTACCCTGCCCCAACATTTCTGGTGCAAATAAAACACTTTAGGTAAAGCAGGAATTACAAAAATTGTTAAAAAGTATTTAAATCAAGTTTGATTGCCAAGTGCATGAAAACTTGTGACTGCCAATTTTGGGCCAGTAATATTGTAATTTGCTCCATGACTATAATAACTGTCAGGACAGTATATTAATATTCACTGAAAACAGATCAGAGCTGACAGATGGGTGTATAAGGGAGGGGCCCCAAGAAAAAAGGAATGGGGATATAAAAATGTTTCAGAATGAAAATAAACTAAATTCCTTCAGGGTTACACTACTAGTGTGATGATAGTATGATAGCAGCAAATAAAGAATTGACTGATGACTTAAACCAACTTAAAAATTAAAATACATAGATAGATACACTGTAGAAGTATTGCAAATGGTTCCGGCTTGCTCATCAAGCAGTGTTTATAGCAGAGAGTGAAAATCTCATACTTGTCCAATACTCCGACAAATTTATGCATAGCATTGTTAAATTTCTTATTGTTTTGCTTCATTCTTTATTGTTATGCTTTTGTACAGTATTGTTATGTGAAGTGAATACAATACAATGCCATGCATAAATTTGTCGGAGTATTGGACAACCCTCGAAAATCTACTTGCTAAAAATTTGCTGGCAGAGATATGAAACGAGGAAATGAAGATCGCAAACATTAGGAAACAAATAACGTGTAAATCTGCAAATTATGCTTAAAGTCATGTAGAAGCTTAACTTAGGTGAAGAAAATGAGCTTACACCTTGCATCAAAATGTCAGAATTACGTAGCATCAACAAACTTATCACCGAATTTACTGCAACATTCCATTGAATAGCTACCTGTACGAACAACAACTACAAAAATCGCGAAATTTAAGCTTTTGTCTTGTGTATTCACCATCTTCAATGGCTGGAAAATTTTCTCAATCTCACAATCACAATTTGTCTTTAGTCTGTATAGAATTTTAACTTTATCGAATCATCGATCTTCAGGTCGCGTCGCCTATTGCATATCCGAGATAAAACGTGCAAAAATAGTTTGCATGTCACACAACAATGCACTTTCCCTGCCACGTGGTACAAGCTAATTTATACACCTACACAAAGCTCAAGAATCATTCTTTCGTTCCTTTATAATATCTTTTTGTACCACGTGGCAAGAGACTGTCACTATCAAAAAACGCAAAAATAACTCACCTTTTTCGCAGCCCTTTCTGGCGAAGATATCATGTCAAGACGTCGATTTGTACCCGACTACAGGTTAGAAGCGACTTGCTAAATGGTCTCCCAACGTAATGTTTTCCACAGAATAAGGTCCGCTTGAAAACGGCCATAAAACAAGCCATGAACTCTCAAAAAGATAAGAAAACCACAAGTCTGTTAACTCTCAACCGTCGGCCATTTTTCTTTCCTTCTCGAGAGCATTTTCTCACCGAGAACCAATAACATTCACGGAAACCTACCACGTGTTTTTTTGCGCGGCGCCTGCGCAGACATTTTTCGCCAGTCAATGTACCCATGCCTCTGAAATACAGCGCATGTTCAAGCTTGTCAGCAGTTTCAAAATAGTGACCGAGAGCGGGAGGGGAAACACAACTTGGTACGAGAAGTCGAAGTACTAAATCAGAGGTCTACAGTATAAATGTGCATGGCATGTGTATTCAAGTGTATTCAAGCAGATTAGTGGAGGGGATGGGCTGGGGCTGCAAAGGCGAGGGTCATCACTAAGATATTTGGTGAGGGCTGAAACTTTTCTCTTTTTTTTCGTAAGCAGGGCTAGGGTCTGTTTGTTAAGTGTCCTAGTTAGATTTGCTCTTAATATGTAATAGAAATTTTATCTCCGTGAAAAAGATTAGTAGTCAGAGATAACTTCAACCTAAATTCTGGCTTCTTTACCCTTAGATGCCTAACAAGAAATGTGCAATAATTGAATCGAAGTAACAAATATGCTACTGTAATGCGACCAGTAATACATTTGATAAGGGATGCCGCCAACTGCTCGAAACTTAACCCCGTTTAAGTTCAAAACAAAACGTATGATTTCATTCGCTATAGATGATTACATTTCCCTATTTCAACTGTTATTTTTTTTTCAGACCAAAGAGGTTAACAGTTTACCCTAATCCAAGCTAGACTTCACTTACATGGTCACAATTTTTACCCTATTCCAGACCAGAAAGGCCTAAAAAACCCTACTCTTTGGTGTGGCACATAACCTTATATTTTAGTCAACATACCTTATTTACTCGCAAAATAAGCTCCACCCTCCATAAGCACCGCAACCCTCATAACAATGCGACGCTTATTCGAAGCACATGAGCTTTAGAGCAGGAGATTGTGAAAGTATGAAGGAGGTTACACGCCGATGCACTGCCTCATTGTCTTTTATTCTTATTACTTATTTTTTTCAAGAAGTGATTTTTTTCCTAAAAAATGATTGTTTTAAATTGTGTTTCTTTGTTTTTTTTTTTTGCGTTAGTATTACATTATGCAGAGATTATTACATTTTGCGGTGTAACAGGCGCGGAAAAAAACCGTATGAATTAGCTTCGACAAAGTGAAAACGTCAAAAGAGAAACAGACATCAGTATCACCAATAACTGCTTTTTCTTAGGTTTCAAGAGCCTGAACACGTGCTTAACTGACCCTCCAATGCGATACTGTTTTTGCCTACGATCACTTTCTTCCTCGGGTGCCTTTGCTTACCGTCGAACGGAGTGGGAAAAGAGCTTAACACTACTACTGACACAATGGACACCATCAGGAGTCCATGGCACCATTTAATTCCGCGTTCACACTTTTAAGATTTCGATCCTTGCCTCACGCGAACAAAACAACCTGGCCTAATACAAAACTGGTAAGCATAAAAGTTACTTGTCTTAACTATCCTTTCCCCCAAAAAAGTTAGGTTACTCTTGCCAATATTCATCTTTGCCTAGCCAATTTTTCCCTAGTGTAAATGGGTTTCATGAGTGCCTGGGTAACATAACCCTGTCCCGCCAAGTTTTGCAAAGTATGAAGTCTGAATCTGGGAATGAAAGGGTTGCAGTATGTTAGGAACAAAAGAAACCGGCGAAAAGCAATAAAGTTCGGATTCGAAGTAAATGAAACAAATCTGATTTCTAACAAACATAGCACATTTCAGAATTCCAACCCCTGCATGGGAGGCTGCAGGCCTTTTCGACATTTGCAAAGCGTAGAGGAGTTGAATTATGGATTAAAAAATCAGCTAGTTGCAGGGAGGAGGGTTTGAACCCAGGACCTTCAAATTACAAGTTTAGGCCCCTAACTACTAGGCCGGGGGGAGGGTACTCGAGTAGGTTTGGGTGGGTGTGTTCCACCTAGGCGTCCAAAATTAGACCGCATTCTTTAGATGCATAAAATGTTCTTTAGATGCACAAACACCTGCAAAAAAAGAAAACAAATACTGACACCAGATGTTAGCAAACGCAATAGTCAGTGTGTGTAGTCAATATCTCTACAGCTAGTTACATATAAAATTAAAAAAAAATTGTTGTTATAACTTACCCGTAGGATTGACTTGAGTGAAAGTTGCCCTAAATCCACGGTACCAGCGCCTATTACCATTAGAGACAAACAGCACCTTAAAGCTCTCACG
The DNA here is from genome assembly GCA_964030785.1 of Siderastrea siderea. NCBI lineage: Eukaryota > Metazoa > Cnidaria > Anthozoa > Scleractinia > Rhizangiidae > Siderastrea > Siderastrea siderea. The sequence continues at coordinate 44,504,519 of OZ034974.1, forward strand.
AAACCAATAATATGTTAAACGTTCGGACATGTGACTACATTTTCTTCCAGCTGCGTTACCATCTAAAGACAAGCCAGATTTAATTTCCAAATAATCACATGAGCAGCCTCCGCAATTTTCAATGTCCAGGAATTCAACGTCAAGGACAATGTGTTTTCCTTTACTCGTTGTGATTTGCCAGCTGCATCTCTGGTTTTTTGGGTAATGTCTGGGGTAGAAAGGACTGGTGATGACTCCTGATGTGTCGTTCAGAATTGTCAGATTTGGACAAACTGAAAGACGAAACAATTCAATCAAAGCAAGCAAAGAAATTCATCCGCAAGATCCATAACCTGTGAAAAACACACTTAATTTCCAACGTCCCACCCCTCCCCCTCCCCCACTTTCCTTGCGGACAATTAATCCTTCGCTCCCAAGTTTCCCCAGTTGCAAAGTTCAAAATTCATAAAAGAAGGAAAATCCTGTTCGCAAAATAAAACTAATGAAGTAAACATTTCTTCTCAACGCTTTCGTTCCCTCTCCTGGCGCTATGTCCTCACGTGGTAGGGAGGTATAAGTGAGCTGTCACAGTGGAATCTTTGTGTTTTAGTGCGTTTAACTAACCCGGAGTTGTCTGCGAGAGACAGGGCGTTACAAGACAGCGTACTGGTCCTTCAAGATAGGATTTAGTGCTGGGCTGAGAATGAACTGAGCTGAGAAAATCAGCAAAATGGCTTCTCCGATACTCGAGACAGACAACCAGAAACAAACTATCACAAATTTAGTTTATTTTATTGATTTTCATGTCGGAGATTTGTAGACGTCTTGCAATTCCTATACAGACTCTTACAATTTTCTCAACAGTGGCGTCGTGAGTTCGGGCTGCCTGAGGTTATCTGTGGACATTCACGTAGTTCCACGGAGATCCAAGTAGATCCAGAACAAGAGAGGATAAAGGGGGAGAGCGAATCCCCCATACATAGGCCTCTTACGATGAAAATTAATTGAAATCTATTTTTGGTTATGTGTAAGGACGACAACTCATTGGTCAGTTAGAATGACGTCATGTAATTTTAGATTGTTGACATGGGAAAACAGATTTAAAAGCCTTCGGAGCATGGGTGCGAACTAATAACAAATTTCACGCACGGGGACGGGGATTCACTCTCTTACTTCATCCTCTCTTGTCCAGACTTACAGTAATCTGAGACTCTACATAGTTCCAGGCCTACTCGGAGAATCCACGTCTTTCAGAAATGTTTTGTGTGATAATCTACTTTTAAAACTGTTAGGATGAAGACAGTAGAAAACTATGATATCAGGCACGTACCTGACCCATAAGTGATGGCCATGTAAGATGCGTTAAATCCTGGATACTGATGGGTGAGAGATGTGAATATCACTTGAATGGAATTCCCCACAGAGTACACTGGAGCAGGAAGAAACCGACCAGATAGCTGGAATGGCTGCCTGCCATCATCAGAAGCAACATTTGTGATGGCAACACGGGCTCCACTCCCCCTGCCCAACTCAAAGTGATGGAAGGTGACTTTGATGATGTACCCACTGGGAACTGTGATATTCCAGGTACAACTGGTATTTTGAGGGAAGTTGTTTGGAAAATTGGGGCTGGAAAAGAATCCACTTGATCCATTAAGAAACTCTTGAGAAGTACAAGCTGCAAGAAGTTGATTTCGTTAATTCTAATAATAATAACAGACTAATAACAAAATTCATTACTTACAACTAATGAAAAATGAAAATATGATATATGATAATGATATTTTGTGGGAGGTTTTTCCACAGCTTAGCGCCATTGAAAGCAAAAGCACTTTTTGTAATCTGATGTTTGCAAATAGACATTTTGGTGTCATTATTTGAAGTTTATATTGTGTTCATATTCTTCGTCGGTGTAAAAAATTTTTGCAGAGAAGAAGGCAAGTTATTTTGTACATCATGAGTGCTTTGTATCCTACTTGTCTATCGAGTACCATACACCCTATTTATTTAATACTCGTGAAGCCCGGTTTTGTAAAGTTTTAAGTCTGACTCTTCTGAATGAAAGAGTTGCAAATTGTGCCTAAAGTTACAACATATATACCAATATATTGGAAACAAAAGAAACGAAAAGCAACAAAGTTCGGATTCAAAGTGAATGAAACAAAACATAAACACATTTAAGAGTTCCAACCAGTGCTTGGGAGGCAGGCCAGTTGGATATTTACAAAAGCGTGAGGAGTTGAATTCGGGATTACAAATTCAGCTAGTTGAAGAGAGGAGTATTTGAATCCAGGACCCTCGAATTACAAGTTTAGCCTCCTAACCACTAGGCCAGGGAGGAGGGGGTACTCGAGTAGGTTTTGGGTGGGCGTGTTCCCACTCAGGCTTCCAAAATCAGACCCCCGTTGGGCGGTATATACCCGTATAGGTATTATGAGGGAGTACCCCCCACCTCACCCAGGGCCACTAAGCCACACTTGCCTCATCCATAAGAGAACACAACTTTCATTCCAGAGAAGTAAATTGAATACTTACAGACTGCCAGGATAAGTAAGTTCAGAATGACAAATCTTTTCCTTTCCATTTCATAATCTTATGAAAAACAAAAGAAAGTTTTCAATACTTTCCATTAAACGTAAGCCCTTTGACCCTCACCCTCTTCAAACAATCCTAGAGGTACAACTTTAGTTAGTTACTGTTTCATGGATCTCTTTCAGATATTCAAATAAACCCATGACAATGAAAATAAATATACACGGCATCGCATTCTGTTCTCAGACAAAGCAAAAAAAATAAAAATAAAAAATAACGCCATGCATGGCTCGCAGCTCGTCCCCATTTCGACTAACTCTAAAGCGATGATACGGTATCAGAAAAATAGACAAGCGAGGTAAGTTTCATTCCTTTTCTTATTCTTTATTCCTTGCTGACCAAAGCGGAGCCTGATTACAGCCGGGAAGCTGACGAAGGCTCTCTTACTCGCAATATTTCACTTAATGTCTTCCCCTGCCCTCCTTACATCATGAGTGCATGTCAAAATATATCAACCCTACACACAACGCTGAATTGTCTTTGCACTAGAAAGCTTGCGTGATTTAAAATAACAGCTCTTTCTTATCCCACTTAATGCAGACTAAAATGTGACATTAAACATTAAACTAAATGCGAATTGACCCCAAATTGCCAAACGCAATGCGGAGGACACGATAAATACGCATGTTACAGAAAAATTGTCTTCAAAATCAAATGCTAAGGCTTGTTCTGAGTTGCCCTAAACTACGTTTTATGAGTTGTTCTGAAATGCCCAGCAATCTTCTTCGTTTTTTGCGTTGCTGAGATTTTCTCCATGTCTGAAAATTCCATTTTCCATTTTCCAAGTTTCAAAGTCCGGGATGGAGACGGCATTTATTCCCTGGACACGATAACAAACGAGGAATGCAGCAAATTCTAAAAATGATAATTTTCACAACCCAACTAAGGTACCTTATAGCAAATAAAAACGTTTCACAAGCTTAACAGGACAAACAAAACTATCAACCCAAGGACACTGAAGAGTTCGTTCTTCACCGGGAAAACGGGCTCGACGTCAACACAACCTGACGCCAACACATGGGCTTCGTTGTTTCCTCTCCCTGCCTTTCTGTACGTGTTTAGAAGCTTGCATTCGGTTTTCACTTTTGGCCCGTGAACTCTCGTCGATAACGAAAACTAGACCGAGGTGGACACTTTAAGCAGTTGAGCAAGAATGGTAATTTCTTACCTTTTAGATAATTCAGGGACTTCCAATTCACTGGGCGACGTTCAACAAGAATCTGTTGTGTCTAATGCAATGGCAGGGTACCACGCTATTTAAGTAATGTCTTCAGTTATCCATGTCAAACATAGTACACAAAATGACACTTTTAGGTGCAACGTCAGAATCCCAATGTTTTGTCACGGATATGGAATCAAAGGTCCTCTTAGTTGGGCTACCTCTGCCATAATCTTGCAGTCATACAATGCGCCCTAGACAAGAAGCTACTGCAACTGAGGTTAACGCATACTTTTCACAGGTAAATTACGGAAAAAACTAGCCCATCGCAACTCATTATTAACAAGAAAGCCTATTGGGCATTTTAACCGGCCATTCTGACCCTCCCCACCCCTAGGTTTCACAAATGTTAGCACGATCCTCTATTTATACGAACCGGCGTGACGAAAAGTGTGATTGTGTGACACAATATTTTGACTATAACGTTACTGGATGACGTAATGTTTAAACTCTGATGACTCAGCTTATCTTTCTTATCGCTTTTAGTTGTGCTGAAAAACGCAAATTCACTCAAACGTTGAATGTCGATATAAATTCGTCCACAACTGAGAATGCTCACACCGGGACGACGAAGTATTTACTGTTGTGCCTAGACCTTAAATACAAACAGTGAACATAGCAGTAGAATCAAAATATAACGTTTGATAAACACGAGCTCGAGCAGATCGTCAGAGTATGGGGCACGTCAAGGCATATCTCATGACGTGATGTTTAAATCCGGTTTGCTAACCCGCGAATCCCCTTGCAAAAGTAAACAAGCGAGCGGGGACGAAAGTCGCCCATGTCTTTGAAAGCTAACGTGCCTGTCGAGCTGCAATCGATTTCGCGCTCACTCGCTTGTTTTTCTTTTCCTTCACTATCTCTGAACGGAAAGAGAGACTGCTCGTAGCCTTTAGCGTACACCACACGCAACGACACAAATCCGTCGATAATATACAGATATTTCGTTCTTCCAATGCAAAAAAACTCGTAAATTGATCTCCTTATTAATGACGATTCCTTCGTATCAACTTCTCGCCTCAAATAAACACTCATCTCTCTCCGTTCACAAGTCAGAACTATCATGTACTGATGGTGCAATCCACTAATATTGCATCATCATACTAGTACCAATTCCTTCTCTTCCTAGCCCACGCCGGCAAAACACAACTGTCCTTTTTGTCCGCTGCGAAATACAAGTTAGCCAATCAGAAACCTTACAATCCACTTCGCAAACCACCCCCCCCGCCATAAAACGCAGCACAATGTTACACCGCTCCTATACAAAACGCAACTTTCAAAGCAAATCACATTCACAGAAGCGTGATATGCTCCTGACATTCACAAATCCTTCTGACTCCCACATTTTTACACCCTCAAAATGTCAATCCCAATAAAAAACTCCTGCGCTAAAAAAATTTTCACCATAACCACTAACTAGATCAGACAACACAGCCAATTTCGCATTGCATCCTATTAGCTGCTTTACTCAATTGCGCATGCGTTTTACAAGACAAATACAAAAAACCCCAAACTTAACAAACCTTCGTCGTTGATATCTTAAATACTGTAAATTAAAAGAAAAGAACACACGAAGGTAACATTCAGCAGATTAATACAGTACAACCCAAAAATAACGCACGCGCAAGAAGTGGCGCAAGAAGTTCTTGCGCCGCAAGAACACGCAAGCCGGCGGAAGAAGTGAAAGTGCTATGTTTTTGCGGTTTACCCGCAAGAACATTCGAAGCGCAAGAAGTTGAAAATCTAGCCGCAAGAAGCCGCAAGAAGTTACTAATGTTGCCGCAAGCCGCAAGAAGGCGCAAGAAGTACTGCGGGTCCAGCCGAAGAAACTTGTAGTGCTCGTGTTAGTGTGAGGTAGTTTGCTAAAGTAATGAGAGCGAATGTCGCGCTCTATTCTCTTTGAAATATCGCCCAGCTTTCGAGCGATTTTTCGCCGCGTTGGCGCGACAATTCGCCAAGTCAAGCGAAAGTTCGCAAGGCTAATCAAAAACTCAAGGAAGCAAATGTTCGAACAACCGAAGTATCGAAGAAAATTCACGTCACGAAATGGAATATCCGCCAGCTTTCCGACTGCAAGATAAAACAACCGGTAAACATGATCTCCGGCACATGACAAAACATGAACAATTTTTTTAAGCGTGTCTGATACGGTAATGCGGGTTCAACTCAGAACTGACTCAATTCAGTTTTTTATTCCATCAAAGAAATAGAAACAAAAAAGTCCAAAAGCTATAATTGTGGCAAACTGCGCGAACCCTCAGTTCTTTGACAGGCAAGACAAGACAAGACTTCCACGTGCAGGAAGTCATGCCATCTCGTGGGTGAACTCGTCAAGAATCCGTGCATCTTTACCACTTTAATTTCCCAGCAAAAAAGGAATACTCGAAGAAATAGCATAGACATATGATTTCAACTACACATTCGCCTTTCGACACAGCTTGCTGCCCGGGGCTTGCTGTTTTGACGGCTTAGAGAACTGCTCATGCATTGCGTTACAAAATGTCATTCATGCAAATCGTACTAAATTTGCATACGGCAGATTTGTGTTTACTCAGGTTAGAATTGACGTGTCGAATTTCTTTCAGATCGCGGAGTTTTAGTTTCCTTCAGACTTCTTTGGTTTACTTCGAAGTTTTAAAATGTGATATCGACTTCAGCGTAATGAATGGAACAATTTTTACAAACATAATGTGTTTTTCCAATTAAGACTTTTGAACAGGTGAATGTCGGTTCATTAATAATGTGACTGATGGACTGTGCTTTGCCGTTGTTCCTTATTTAACTGAAATAAATCGAGCGAAATCTTTCGCGCCGCTAAGCGTACCGCATGTCTGGGACTCCGGGACACATAATAAACAATAACATACGCGTGTTTCGTTTGAGTCTCGTTTCTCCCCAGCCGTTAAAAAATAACATTGAAGGCGACCAGCGTCAAATTCAGAACCTAGTGAACTCTTTATCAGATAAAAAATTCTAAACCGAAGAAAAAACTTACAAGCGACCAAATAAACAACTGATTGAAAGCTACAAAGGCAGCCGATTTCGAACGTGCGTTGCACTACAAAGTGGTCTCTTTTTTACCTTCTCCGGGTTCCGGGTTTTTAAGATGTTAGCGGAAAGAAGTTCTTGTGCTTACTTGCGGTCCGGACATCTTGCCAAAAAGAAGTTCTTGCGGTTTTAACTTCTAAACGCAAAGAAGTTCTTGCGGCTTGCAGTATTCAAGTGCAAGTGTCCCGCAAGTAGTCGCAAGAAGTTCCCGGCTTTCGGACGCAAAAAGAAGTTATTGCACGTGCATTATTTTTGGGCTGTACTGTATGCGCATGCGTCTTATATAAGACAGTACCGCTCTTGAGTACCCGTACCACAAGCTTTACACCACTCTCTTCGTATGTTAAGCCAACTTGCTTTCACGAAAAACTGTGTCCATTTTATAAACCGGCGGTCGCCATCATGGCGACGGCCGGTTAACAAGTGGAATTTTTTTATACTCTGAACCGCAAATTTCCCTTTCGCATACGGTCGTTGCCATTTTTAAGATTTTTAAGAAAATTTTTGAATTGTTATTAAAATTTTTCCTACTAAAAAGAAAGACATTTACAACTCAGAATCGAACCCTTTGGTTTTTTTTTTCTTATCTCTCTCCCTTACCATTACACTACCACGCCAATCCGCCACAATTCCGAAAAATTACTTTGGCTTACTTCAGTGGATCGGTTATGTCCCTATTTCTGTCAATTGTAAATAATCGGAAAACTTATCAAGAAAAAGTTTGTATGTGGATATGGAAATGGTATTAGCACCAGATGTGACTCAATCCTTTATTCGATGCTCTCTCCAGATTGTACGTGTGAGGTAAAAAGTCAATCAAACGCATCTCGAGACGATAATTATTGTGAAGTTGACGTTGAAGTTGATGGTTCGACTAAAAGGCAATAGAATACAATAATTGTTAGAAAAATCGATAAACAAAACGGAAGACGAAAGGCGACAGATATTTTCTTCAAGATCCTCCTATCTAGTACAGTTCTAGTGTAGAATGGAACGGACGATTTAGCTTGGATAAAAAACACCGTTAAGGACTATGCCTGCTTTTGTTACTGCGCATACGTTCTGTGCATCTCGGGCCTGGGGCCCGTTTTTTCGAAACTCCCGATAACTTTCCGGGCCCGGTTAGTAGTTTTTCGAGCTCATTTATTTGCCAGCTAATGGTAATTGTTACCGCAAACTTAGCGATATGCTTCACGAAATTATAAAGATTAAAACTTAGCTTTCAAAATCAATAAAAATTGTGTAGCTATTCGAGAATATTGTGCACCTAAAATAGTTTTCGGGCCCGGAAAGTTATCGGGGTTTCTAGAAACGGGCCCTGGTCCGAAATATTCGGGTTTCTTAAGGAATTTGCCTGCTAACACAACGGTATTTTTGCGAGATTGTCTAGCGAGGACTCAAAAGTTTATATTAAGGTTGCAGCCCTGAGCCAGCTTTTTGTGTTTGCGAAAGTTGATCAGTTAAATTTGATGGTGAAAAAAGAGTAAATCTCAGTTGGTGTTCTTAACTTTTCGTTTGAAAAGCTGAGGAGAAGCCGTGGATTGTTGCATAGATGGCTGACGTGAGTTCCGTTAATCGGATGGGTATTGAATAACTTGCAAATCAAGAACGAGGCCAATATTCCCCCTGCGGAAAAAAACTATTCAAGCTAGTTCAATTAAGTTAATGAACGCATGAATTCTGGACAAACGCGCGCGCCAAAGTTAAGCACGTTTTACCCAAAATTGTCCAGAAGGCATAAAGGAAAGCGTTTCTAGTTAGTACAAAACAGTAATCCTTTTATTTAGTGTGTCATAAATCAGTATAGGGAATTCGGCCAAATTGTTAAATTCGTGAGCCAGCGCTAGATTTGGCGGTCTGTATTGCAAGATTTGGGGGAAGTATTGACGAAACTAATCAGAATGCTTCTTTTCATCTTGGACAAGTTTGCCATACAATGAATCTTGTTTTATCTTAAGACAAACACGGCCCACGACCCACCCACCCACGCCACTTAGCTTCCTCCCATGTGTTGCCTTATTGTAACTTAATCCAGAACATATATTACTTAGAACATGATCACACCCACTCAGCCAATCAGTGTCCAGCATTTCGATGCTCTATATTCCATTAACTGTCTTAAATTATGTAATGTGGCGGGGGCTTTGAAGCACAGGGAAATTGTGGGGTAAAATTAGTATTCACATGCAGATAATTTCTGCATTCATTAGTAGTTCTATAGAGCATACTAATGAGGCATTGTTTTCCTTTGTTTGAAAGGAAATGAATGAATGCACATATTCTCTGTGAATATTTGTAACTAAATCGATGAAAAACAACAGCTTCAAAGGCGATGTCAGAAAACAATTATTATCTACACTGATTATTTTATTATTTTTACAAAAAAATGCATTCTTACGGTGCAATAGCATAGCAAAAAACAAATCGAAAGAGAAACCATTAATTTGCATGACATAAGAAATGTTCAGACCTTAATTGAAATAGAAGGACAGACTTGTTTCGCCGTGTTTGCTGGACTACGATTGTTGTACCTGAACTTGACTTTGGCCTCTTGGCTTTTCCTGCGGGTTCCCCATTGTACTTGCTGGTGCCGGTGATTGCAGCGCATCGGAGGCTGCTTTCACCAGTATAAATCTAGTAAATCTTGAGTGACAATCAGCCTCGAGTTCTTCAATCTCCGTGTATTGCATATAGATGAGGTCCATGGATTTCAACGTATTTCCTGTCAGCGATTTCCAATATCGAACTTATATATTGGAATGAAGTATCATCGATTAGTTTCGAAATGACTTGTATTTGCTGTTTATACTTAGGACTATTTAGGTAACTGATTGACTAGGCGGATCGAAGTTTTCAACTTCCCAAAACTCTATCAAAACTGTAAAAGTATGTCCTGGCTATGTTACTCAAACAGGTTGATAAGTCTGTACACTACTACAGAGCAGTACTTTCCTGTGTGCTCTTTACTCTGTTGTACAAGGTGGTTCTACCTTTTGAGTCTGTAAATGAAACCCTGAAGTGTGATCATTCAAATGAAAGCTATTGATCAGTACTTTTCTGCGGCCCTTTTTACTTAACAGTACAAGGTGGTTGTAACTTAGATAGATAGAAACTTCATTCGAGTGTCAGACCTTCTAGCATGGGAGAACAAGTCCCATACTAATGTGGGGACACAAATAAACTACAACTAATTAACAATAACTATAAAAGAAAATTATCATATGTACAATGCAAGGGATGAGGGAACAACATCTAATAGTCGGAATAATAATGAGGATCGAAATGCACCAATAATAGCAGCGAACCAACATGCTACAAATAGCGATACGTAAACAATCGACTTCATCGCCTGATGAAGACTAGGACAACAACTCAAAGCGACTTCGCCGTAAGACAAAGGAATAAACGTTCATCTTTCCTGTCTTACACCACGATGAACAATAAACACATCATTCTTTAATGCAAGGCATTGTGTATAAAAAAATCAATAATAAAATCTATGATTAGGAAATATTTCGAAATATATGATTATTTATTACAAACGGCACAGTCCTTGCAGCCATCGTCTAACAGTGTACTTATATGTAGCTTACGTATAGTGTTATTGAAAACGCCAGCAATTTATATGTAGCTGATCTATCTGCCGTTGATAGTTTGCCACATAATATGGGGCCTAAATAATGTAATGTTTGAGTATTTGGATGGAATTCTAAATTGGGACCATTAAAATGAAAACTATTGATCAGTGCTTTTCCATGGTGCTGTTTATTATGCTGTAAACTGCGAGCGGTCGTCCTATTCCTTCAGATCCTACTAGCGAGCGGGAAGGTCGAAAAATAGGAGAGAGAAGAAAAAAAGAGTTCTCGCCGCTAAATATGCTGTCCAAGGTGGTTAAGAGCATGATCGTTCCGTACTAGTTCAAAGGATGACAATTTAAGTGAACGCTATTCAGCAACACTTTTCTACTACGGTCAGCTTACAATTCTCTACGAAAAGTGTTGAAAAGTGCCACTCATGTCACGCTGGTTCTCATCAATTATGTTTTAGAAAATAAATACAATTCAGGTTTATCAAAAATATTTCCACTGAGATCGCTAATGAAAATAAATATCAAGACGAGTTTAGTGTTGTCGCGATCCTTTCAAGATATGTAGACCTCGTGGTCCATGGTCCTCGTGGTTTCTTTTGTGCTCGTGTTTACCACAAAAACGCGGCCTACGTAAAACAGTTTAATTTCTTACAATTCAGCCCATTAGGTTTAGTCTATACTTGAGCAAAAGTTAAGGATTCATGACAAATCTGGTGACTTTGGGTAGCGGCCGTCTTTTTCGTGCTTACACCGCACAAAAGGACGATTTTGCGGTCGCAACTGCCCAGATTGCACCACGAATCCGAAGACTTTAAATACGAAAAAAAGTGAATAATTTGTATTCGAATACTTTCAAATCCGGTATATTTTATTGATCTTTATTGTGTAAACCGGCTTTTACGGCCTTCGCATCTTTACATCGTTAACTATGTTAGCCAGCTTTTCCCATTTAAGAACTTTTAGTACCACAGGAACAGATTTTGACTATCTTTAGCACGTCGGTTGATGAATCGCCGACTGGGTGACCAATATAAGCCTGTTGCCGTCTTTATCAGTCTATTTCCGACTTGCTGTTTTCATTCTCAGTGGAAGAAATTTGAGCAAACTACTCCAGAGCAGACGCTTTACTCTACCTTGCCTGATTTGAACAAGGATTTCCTATTTTAGTCTTCGAGCGCTCTGTGAAGTAAACCGCCAACCATCTCGAGATTCGTAGTGTAGTGTAAACTATTGAGAATTAGTCCGAAGACTCCGTAATGTAAAAGCTCCACGAATCTGAACACTGAAGATGTGATGAATCCGGAAAAATTTATGTACCCGGATGCTTTTCCTCTAGTGTAAACTTATGCTTAGTTATTTCTTACCTCCAAGCAACTTTTAGGAATTTTGATGTGGGCGCTGTTTATCACCCGCAGAATCTTATCCGATAAGCTTCTACTGAATCAGTCTCAAGTATTGCTGCCCGGTCCTTTTTAGCCAGAAAATAATATATTTTACGCCCGTCATTTCCTTATAAGGCCAAAAGCTGGTTATTTGGCGATAATATGTATGCTGTGAACCAATCAGAATGCAAGAGATTCAAAAACCGAGACTGAGAATTTAATAACTAGTTTAGTTTATTCATGGTCAGTAGAATTCTACAGTTCTTCTTCCCTTTATTTAGTTCAAATCTTGTACGTCGCTCAAGCTTTATAACTACCAGAATGTACAGTTTGGCTTGTGCAACTCGACTAAATGGAATAACTATTTGATTTCCTGTATTTTATTAAGGTTTATTTAACTGATGTCTGAGAGATATCGGTATTCAAGTAAGTGTTTGTTCCTACCATTTCCTTCCGCAGCTTTTCTGCCAATAGGACATGGGCTGAAAGCCTTGTAGAATCCATCAAACCACGTAATTACAAATTATCTAGCTACTGTCTACATAATAAGATTAAAATAATAACGTTCCTTCACATCGACAATTTGATTGATACAAGAACAGTGCTTCAACTTTGTTTTGAGAATGTGCGCCAAACCACAGAGTGATCTCTGTGACCTAGCCGCTGTAGATAGTTACTGCAAAATGCAGTAACATCAGCTGGTCGTTTTCACGAGCGAACCAAGGTACCACACATTGCATTCAACCACTTTCAGAATTGCAAAGCACAAACAGAAGTGCAAGATCTAGCGGGAGAATCCTGGAACAGGTATCGTTAATTTTTTTTTCAGTCGGTAATTATTGATAAAGCAATATTAGGCGATATCAGTCATTCGACATTCGACGAGCAATTGATGAGGTGGATTTCAAGGCATTTCCTGTCAATGACTTTCAACATCGAACAGTTTTATATATAGCATTTCTCGTATTAGAATGGAGTATCACCGATTAGTTTCGAAATGACTTGTATTTTCCATCTACATTTAAGACGAACATAGGTAACTGATTGGCACGCTGTATTTCAGAAGTTTTCGACTTCCTGAAAAGTTAACAAAAAAGTCCTCATTAGGTAACTGAAACATATTAGTAAGTCTGTAAGCTACACAGTGTCCTGATAGCTCCAGCGGCCAATTTAGCCTGCGTAGCAAGCGTTTCCGTAGTATTGTTTGAAGCCACTCCTTCCATCAGTGTTGCGCTCGCCCCAATTTTCGTACCGCCAAAAAGCGAAAAATGCCTCGAACGGAAGGAAAAACCTACGGAAACGCTTGCTACGCAGGCTAAGGCCATGCAATGTGAACCAACAGGTCGCTCGCATGGACGATTTTCTTTCCGTTTGATGCGCGGCAATAACAAGGAGGAAAAGGAGCAATATCTAGTTTTCATGTCCTTGTGCCTACACTTCTGCACTGCAGCTCTTGTTTTCAATTGACGCAAACACTTACTCTGCTTGCTTTTTGTTCTCAAACTCATTAACAATTCATAAATAGCAAACAAAGGAAACGACTACCGTGACGATAGTTTGGATGCCGGATCTTAATTAGCATAACATTTGGCGGACCTTTGCTTTGAATGTCTCCAAGAATTATAAATGATTTGAGAAGCCATATCAAAAACTCGAAAGAGAGTTTCATCAGGTGTCCAAACCCCTCGAAGTCGGTTAAAAAAGATACTCGGCAGCACCTCGGTTTTTTTACACCCACTTCTTGGTGTTTGGGTATCCTGATCCCAGAAGGCAGGCACTCAAGGGAAGTTTGGGTGGAGGAGTGCTGCCGACGCCTTCAAAACCTGAAACTGTCAGTAACACAAAATCTGTTCATTTTACTACCCTGTTTAAGATAAAAGACCCTTTTTCGTGAATACAAAGAATTATTTCGGGGAGTGCTTTTCTTTTTAATAAATGACATCATAGAATAAGATTTTAAAAAAAGGTTTACAACCTGTTCAAGGCTTCTGGTCCAGAATGACAACCTGTTCAAAACGCTATAAATAGTGAAATTGTATACCCTGTTTAAGACGCAAGACTGGCTGAAAACCATACCCTGTTGAGGGCACATACCCGTTTTAGCCAATTGAGCGAGTTCCCCCCCCCCCCGGATCCTGATGAAACACTCTTTTCTTGTGTTTGAAATATTACTTTATGTTCACCGTGAAGAGCATAGTTGACGTGTAGCCCGATCCGCTCGTCTGATTTAGTCAGACATGATGACGGTCAGGCCTTTAAACACCCGCCATCGGTTATATAGAAATAGCATGCATTTCCCTTGCTTTGTTATCGTTCAAATGATAACTGTGAATTGTGTAATAAGTACTTTACGGTTCATTTTGGGAAGTTAACTGATATGAAAAACATATATAAAATGCCCTTAATTCACTGCACCAAAAGGCAAATATTCGGGTCCGTGTTTGCACGAATACGGAACGACAAACACCTCGTATACGATGGTATTCAAGTATATTCGATAACGCATGACGAGACGTACACCTGGGATATCCTATTAGGATCCGGCCTGTTTTTCCGTTTTCAAATCGAATATCTTAGAATGTGTCTAGGTATTCAAAACTCATACGACCAACTGTTAGTTTGTTTACGTCAGGTATAGGCCACCTTCGAGCGCTGAAGAACCTTAGTTACTTGAACATTTTAGAATACCCCCAAGTATTCGTACCCGCATACGACTCGAACACGACACTGACGAACAGCGCCCCCGGAGTGAACACGTCCGAATAGTGATATATACGTCAGGTATTCGAGTCATTTTCAACACGAGTATCTAGTGCAACGAGTGATTGCGCGTGGTTTTCTGGTATTCCAACCCGGACATCTTGGAACACTTTTCGTGTTCGATAGCACACGACTTTTCATGCGGATCACACGTGTCGTATTCTGTTTGAACACTCTTGAACATTATACCAATTTGGGTGTTCTGGGGTATTCAATGTGGACATGTTCGAACACTGTTCGTGTTCAAGAGCATACGACTTTTCATACTTAGCACACATGCTGTATTCTATTTGAACACTCTTGGACAAGAAGACGTTCAGTTCCTTTCAGCTGGCATCTGTTCGGGATTAATCGTAAAATGCCTAAGCGCGTATACGCTTTGGTATTCTAATGTTCGGTCTCGCGTGCGGGTGATTTTCGTGTTATCGTTTTATGTATAACCGTACGTAAATTCCTGTACACGAGGCCTACTTTGGATATAAGTGAACGTAAGCAAATAGAGACTGTCAATACACGTGCCATTCAACAAAACTTTATTTGATGGGAACCTCAATAGAATATATTTACAAATAAATAAATCACGAAATGACATCTATATCAGGATTGTACATATCCTGACGCTGAAATAAACCTTTTCCTTGGTAGGGAGTGTCTTACTGTACAAAACGTTAAAAAATTATGGAATGTTTTCATATCTGGTAGTTTGTATGAACTATATACATAACCAGTAGAGCCCTTGACTTAACTTTCACTCATGAAATCACCTAAACTTAGTTTTTGAGTCCAGTTATCATCCCTATTATACTCGTACGGCCCAATTTGTTCATTTAGTGTGCGCACTAAACTTTCTTTATTCAAAAGTACCTTTTAAAAATACTCCAATAAAATTAAGCGTCATAAAGGTGGTATGATAAAATACTTATTGACGGAGTGAGGTCGAACTGGACGGGAAAATATTTTGCTGTCGGTCATGGCGCACAGACCGAGCCTCGATCGAGCCCAATATTTCCCTGTTCAGCCGACCCACTCAGTCAATAAGTGCATATTATAATTCACCAACAGAAACTATATTCTTATTATTAATTTTTTGTCAGCCTTAGCATCAACCAGTGATAAATACGCTTAGAAGTTAATTGTCACAGGATTAACCCTTTCACTCCAATCTTGGGTCTGCCGTATTGAGAATTTCTTTCTAATTATGGTATGACCATTTGAATGAATGTCATGAAGCACTACTCTGTACAAAATGGCCCCAAGCTATATGGAAAAGTATAAAAACAATTGTTGTTAGTTTTTCAGCAGGTTACACAAAAAATTTAGCGTTTTTGTTTCCAGAGTGATAGGGTTAATCGCTGTCAGAGTCTTCACTGTCAATGCTTCGGAGCCTTCGGTGAGAGGTCTTCCTTCTTTTTGGTTGTCGGGGCTCGACATACTCCTCTCGACTTTCATTTTCCACTTCTTGCCCGTCAATCTCATCTTGCTGATCATCCTCATCTTCTCCTGGTTCTTCCTGCACCAGTGCCCAAGCTACAAGTACCTTGGGCTTTGCTCTTTCAGAAGGAGGTCCCTCTACTCTTGGCACACGTGGCCTTACATCATCCTCCCTGTTTGTGTTGATTCTTTGTTGTAGTTTAGCCATCAAAGCATCTGCTGTTTTTGATCTCCACACTGGACGCCTGACACTCCACCTTCCTTCTTCACAGTCCTCCTCATCACTGACATAGTCATAATGCAACTCTTTCAACCTATCTTTTTCTTGGCCTCTTGCCACTTTTACTCGGGCACTAAAAAGCTGAAAAAATTAAATAAACAAGAAAACATTAAAATTATGCCACAATACTTATCATTCTTTCCTATTGTCCCTTATTTATTTAACATTTTACTAGAAGTAGTGTGTAAACATTCATTTTTATTTGAACTCTGACCCTACCCACAACCCCTGCTTAATTCACTGTCAAACTATCTGTTTACTGTCACAATATGTTTGCACATTATGATCAAACAAGAAAAGCACCAGGGGTATTAGACCCCGCCGTTGTTCTCTCTCCCCTCAGGGTGCAAAGTACCCAGTATAAATTATTACAGCCATGTACACTGTAAGATACAAGTTCAAGTAGTGTAAATTTTGGGAGTTGCTGATTTATCGTACCTTTCACATGTTTGCTATGATAATATTAATTAAGGCATGAAATGGGCCCTTTTCTTCATTCAACCACCCTGTTTTAGCATGCGTGACAAAGAGCATGATTAAATATTTTGACCATAGCGAAAAGAAGTTAACCCCTTTGAATTCCTTGTACTTTTCTAAACTGATTTCTCTTAAGATTTTGGCAAAGCAAACCAAAACTGCCGAAAAATGCTTGCATTTCACTTTTGACTATTTGATCTTGGTTTTTGGTAGGCTAGGGTTGAGTAGCCCGATCAAATCGCACCTTTCAAAGCCTGTTAGCATCTCATCCTTGCTCTTGTTGAAGAGATTTTTATGCCATTATATCCCTACTAATTTTCTACACAGTCTTTTAATTTGGTGAATCAAACCTAAACGACTGAAGATATTGCTTATGTTGACCAAAAATTTACAATGCATATTTGTTTGGCCGAGTAATATAAGAAGTATCCAGGCAAACTTTGATAACCTACAACAGTTCCTTAATGATTTGAATTACCCTTTTAACATTATAAGTCTGTCGGAAACATGGATTAATAGATCTAATGAACAAATCTCTAATCTTGATCTGCCTGGTTATTCATTCCTCTCTCAACCCACTACACAAAGGGCAGGTGGAGTTGGTATGTATATTAAGAAAGGTATTCAATATAGTGTTAGATATGACCTTACTTCTAGCACTGATGAAAGTGAAATGTTATGGGTTGAAATTGAGAGTGACTTAAATAGCAATATGATATGTGGTGTAGTATACCGACATCCTTCTTCCAATCTCGAAACCTTCCTAAATAAGTTTTACTCGGTTATTGGCAAAATCAATCAAGAGAGGAAACTTTGCTTAATATCTGGCGACTTTAATATTAATCTCTTGAACTTCGATAAACATCCCTTAACAGAGGATTTTATTAATACTCTGGGTTCTTTTTTTCCAGAGCCCCACATACTGAAACCAACAAGAATTACCAATCATTCTGCTACACTGATTGATAATATATTTTTTAATTCGATTGAATATCAAACAGTCAGTGGGAATTTATTAAATGATCTAACAGACCATTTGCCTAATTTTCTCATTATTGAGAGTTTTGCTTTTTCAATACATAAAGAGAAAAGCTTTAGACGAGATTATTCTAATTATAATGAAGAAGCTTTATTAAGTGAATTTAGATCCATTGACTGGTCTAATTTATTTCAGGGACTATCAGATACTACTGAAATGTTTGATAAGTTTTATACGAAAGTAAGCAATATCATTAATAGTCATTTACCCTTAAAGCCACTCACCCGAAAGGAATCCAAATTTCAAACAAAGCCCTGGATTACTCCGGGATTAAAGGCATCTATTATTAATAAAAATAGGTTGTACAGGCACTATCTGAAAACACGTACATGTTACAGCCATACCAAATTTAAGTGTTATCGAAACAAATTAAATCATCTACTCAAACTAAGTAAAACCAATTATTATAAAGAATATTTCATGATCAACAAGGCAAAAACAAAAGAAATTTGGAAAGGAATAAAGCAACTTATATGTCTGAAGTCCAAAGGTTCCACCTCGCCTAGTAAATTAATTATTAACGAACAAGAGATTACTAATGATAAAGCCATTGCTGATCAATTGAATAACTATTTCTCTAATATTGGCAAAAACTTGGCATCAACTGTACCAAAACCTAATCTACCATTTAATTGTTATTTAGATAAACCACAGGCCTCTAGTTTTTTCTTGTCACCTACCACCTCAACAGACATTGAAAATATAATTATGTCCCTAAGCTCAGCCGAGGCTTCTGGCCCATTTAGTATTTCAACCTCCCTTCTTAAGACTTTAAAAGGCATTTTATCAATCCCTCTTCAGCTGCTCTTCAATTGCTCATTTTCTACTGGTTTGGTGCCTGATCAATTCAAAGTAGCCAGAGTAGTTCCAATTCACAAAAAAGGGTCTAGTTATTTAGTCTCCAATTATAGACCTATTTCATTGCTCTCCATATTTAATAAATTAATTGAAAAATTAATGTATAATAGGATTTATTAGCTATCTTGAGAAATTTTCGATACTACACAATAATCAATTTGGCTTTAGATCAAAACATTCAACCACCCATGCTCTTCTCCTCTTGACCGATAGGATACAAAGATCAATTGATAATGGCACCTACTCTTGTGGAATCTTCTTAGATCTATGTAAAGCATTTGATACAGTCGACCATAAAATTTTATTAGCCAAGTTGGAGTATTAAGGCATACGAGGTGCTCCAAATGATTGGTTTGTTTCTTATTTAAGTAACAGAAGACAGTTTGTTTCTTTGTCTGGTACTAACTCTGATTACCAACCTGTTACAGGTGGAGTACCTCAGGGGTCAGTGCTTGGCCCACTTCTTTTTCTTTTATATATAAATGATATGCCTAAATGCTCCAATATCTTAGAATTTCACCTTTTTGCTGATGATACAAACTTGTTTCTTAATAATCCTAGCATTCTAAATTTAGAAACCAACTTAAATGTAGAACTAGAAAAGGTAAGCCAGTGGTTATATGCTAACAAATTATCTCTGAACATTGAAAAAACCAGCTTTGTGGTATTTCATTCTCCGCAAAGAAGAATAGCTCATAAGTTGAATCTTAGTATCTCCAATAAGTCTGTGAAATCTGACAATCAAGTTAAATATTTAGGACTCATTTTTGATTCCAATTTGAACTGGAAACCATACTTACACGAATTGAGCAAGAAAGTTTCGAGAGGTATTGGAGTGCTATCTAAAATTAGATATTATGTAAATAGAAACATATTACATCAATTATATTATTCAATTATCTACCCCTTCCTCACCTATGGTTTATTAATTTGGGGCAATACTTATAGTAACTACTCTTAAACCCTTAATAACTCTTCAAAAGAGAGCTATACGTACTATAACTTTTTCAAAACCGGATGAACACTCTAAGCCTCTTTTTAAGGAATTAGAGATCCTTAATTTAACTGATCTTGTTACCCTTCACAATGCACTCTTCATGTATCACTATTACTATAATCTTCTTCCATCTTCCTTTGAAAATTTCTTTCAAACAGTAGCATCTGTACACTCATACAATACTAGGCTTGCTTCTAAATCGACCTATTACATCAATACCATCAAAACAAACTATGGTAAATTCAACATTCGCTTTGCAGCTGTAAAAGTTTGGAATCACCTTGATGAAAGCATTAAACACCTCCCCCTTAAAACGTTTAAAAACAAAGTCAAGCTAAACATCTTACAGTCTTACTGTTCATGAGTTTTCAACTGGTAGTTGTTTATTTATTTTATTTATTTATTTTCTTTATTTCTTCTTTTCGTCTTTTTTTAATTGACTAAGTAATTGCTTTCACCAAGCTTTAGTGCCAACCTACCTCTGTACTTAAACATCACTTAGTTTTACTCAGCTCGATTAGCTTTATAGTTATTTTGAGTGAACATTACCTATTTTTGTATTAATATATTATATTGTAAAGTTTAACTTTTTTTTTTCCTTTTTCTATTTGGTAATAAAAGCTTGTTGTTGTTGTTGTTGTTGTTGGAAGTCTGGAGCAAGTGACCACCATTAAAAAAATGGGTATTACTGTAGCCCATCCTGACGGCAGGATAAATATCAGCACAGGCCAAGAAATGATAAGGTGAGGGAGTCCATAACCCAAATAGGCTCTGCAGTTGCTCTAAGAATTATTGACTGGAATGTCTCCTACGAGTTTAATTAAAACAGAATTAATTTGAATAGCACTCAGTTAAACAGACTTACCCTCTTACGTCGTGAGCGTAACTTGTTCTCTTCTTTTTGCCTGTCTGCTTTTTGGCGGTTTTCTGGCAGGGAGTTTAAATGTAGTTTCCTTTTGGTTTCGTAGTACCTGACAATGGCTCCTATAATTGGAAACCAATGAAATTAATGGACAATCATTACTTAATATGATTAACTGAAGGATGATAGCTGAAGAGGGCAGGTGGCAGGGTGGCCGAGTGGTTAGGGTGTTGGACTTCGAGTCTGTGGGTCCCGGTTTCGAATCCCACTCTGAGCACTTCATGGATTTGTTTTACGGCAGTCTCGAGTTATAAATCCTTCGGCTGTGCTTGTAAATAGCCAACTGGTTTGCCTCCCGCCAGTTGGATTTCTTAAAACATGTTATGTTTCATTTGTAATATTTGTTTCAGTTGTTACCTAGTTCTTAGAATTGTAAAGCGCTTAGAGACGTTGTGATAAGCGCTATATAAGCTTTGAATTATTAGTATTATTATTATTATTATTATTAAGAAACTTGAACATTCATAAGGCAAATATGTTAGGCATCCTCTTGACAAAAAAGGCATAAGCCTTACAACTCATATCAATGGGATTAAGCCATAAAAGATGTGAATTAATGAGGGTAAAATACGTGAGAAATCTAAGGATAAGAATGAACAGTAACATTACACGTAACTTAACCCTATTCTGCCTGGGCTTTTTTTTTTTAGTTTCTGAGCCTGGGGGGGGGGGGGGGGGCACAAAGTGCCCCCTCCCTATAGATCTCAAAACGTATTGAAGCTCTTGTGATGAAACTTGGCATGTTTGTAGCACGTCATTAGCTTAACAGATTGGGCTTATGACATGTGAATTATGACGTGTCGTGATGTCACAATAACGTCACAAACCCGCCATTTTGAATTTGAGGCTGCCATCTTGAATCCCAAACCTGCAGTCATACAGCTGACAATGACATCACTAAAAAAATATATGATTTTGTTCTAAGAAACATACTTAGTGAAAACAAGCACACAAAAGTTAAAAAAAATTATCTCCTTACAAACGAGGGGGGAAAACCTGAAAAAAGACTGAAAATAGTCAAAATACACTTCTGAGTAGACGGTTGCTATGGAGACATCAATCATCACAGACACATCATTGACACAGGAAAATTTTCTCTGAAAAAGTTTAGGAAAAGTCACGACTGAATATTCGTCTAGCCGTTTAAAAGTTATAATTTGTCAAAGTCAGCGCGGGCACAATGTGCCTCCCCCCCAGGCAGAATAGGGTTAACTGGATTTTTTAACCATAGTTTAAATGTACTGGTAAGTCAGATATTTTTAATTTCCCTGTAAGTAAAGTTACTTACGTTTCACTATTCTTAACAGGTATCCCTTGTCTTCATTTACCATTTGCTGTTCGAGATGAAATCGCACAGACATGTTGTGTGGTGAGATGCCACTGGAAAGTAATGATTATGTTCACTTATTAATCAATAAATTAAATGCAACCAAGACAACCAAGACATTTACAATATAATGGGGTACACTGTACATGATCTACTGAAAATAACACCTTTTTATCACATACCACAAAGCTCTGATTAAAA
Organism: Siderastrea siderea; assembly: GCA_964030785.1. Lineage (NCBI taxonomy): Eukaryota > Metazoa > Cnidaria > Anthozoa > Scleractinia > Rhizangiidae > Siderastrea > Siderastrea siderea. The sequence continues at coordinate 44,526,620 of OZ034974.1, forward strand.
CACAGGAGACAAATTACATGTACAATGAGCAAATTACCATTAAGGTGATTCCATTCAATTGCATTGCGCATCCTTTCTGCGCATCATTTTTTGCGTGATTAGCGCGCACACGAGCGCGCGCGCATTCGGAACTTGATAGGTTTTCTATGGAAGCTGAGCTGTTCAGAGAAATAAATGGTCATTTTCTCCTAAACGAACTCAGTGACCCCACTTTTTTATTCCATGTGTTCAAGGAAAATACGACTTTACATGATATATTCAAATTTGAAGAACTTTTCATTATTCAATTTTGAAATATTCCAGTTGATTCACTGTTACAGACAGATTTCAGGCGTTTCACTGAAACCGTGCAGACGTTCGATTTGCCTATTATTTCAAATTAGTTTCATTGTTACGACAATTTTAAGACGTTTTACTGTAACATTGTACTTCTGTCATAAGAATAATGCTTATATTTCATTGCTACTTATAACTTTGTTGAAGTAATGGGTGTCTCTAGTACAAGGATAGGTTTTTTAATATTGCTGTCTAAAGATAGCAAAGTACTTATACACTACACCCCCGTAGCGTGAAATCAGACACGGTGACCCCCACTTTTTATTTTTTTAATCTACTAGGTGTAATTAGTAACTGTGCAAAGTTTCAACAAATTCTCATTACAACTTCGTTTTCGATGGAATCACCTTAAATCTAAGCCCAGGGAAATAACTGAGATTTTAGGATGGAATCAAACCATTCGACCTTTGGAGGCCACCTTACCCTTTCTCTTAAATGGAAGGGTGGGTAGGGTGGGCTTTTCTCTACTTTTTTTAGTTTCCTGGCTGATCATGGGAATAACACATACCTTTCTTCTGGTTTGTACTGTTTGTCCAAAGATAAGCTGTTGTGAAGAAGGTGAACATCTGCCTAATGTGAAACAACATTTAAACATCTTAAAACACGACAAGTATTTATCAATAAGGAGCTTGTAATATTTGAAGTGAAACAATATGCTTATTCAAGCTTTGGGAGATTAATTGAAATAACTGCTCACTTTTTCAGACACAATCATACCTAACAGTGAATACCATTTGCACCCACGAGGCTTTACTTTTGTATTAGGCATGTCACATCAAACAACAACAATTTAAAGGGAGTTTTGATGGAATCAGAGGACAATAAAGACACAGAAAAAATGAAATTAGTGGTGATAAGTGAACTAATGGGAGGTGTCCATCCCACTACACATGTGAGAAAATTAAAACTTGACTCATGTGGAAAAGGTTCTATAAGAACTGAAGCTGCAACTCAAACATATTAGACAATGGCAAACAATGTCTTAAGAGTTGCGACTGAAAGACAGCAAATTAATGAAAGTGTTTCGAGAAAAATTATCCACTTACTGATACTTCTGGGGGAATTTTTGTCCCATCATCAGAGGAACTGGCACTATTTAACATCTCAATCTGTTCCAGAAGATCTTTCTTGTCAGCTTTGAGCTCTTTAACGTCTTCCTTTAAATCTTCCAGGGAGCTTTTTAGATCTGCCAAGGCTTCCCCTTGAAGTTTCATTTCATTGGACAATGCATTGATGGCATCAAATACCTTCCCTATTTCTGAGGAAGTTATGACCACATTTTCTCGTCTCCGAAGTGGGGTCTCATCGTTTCTTCTTGAGCTTCCAGATGAGCTGCTACATGTACTCTCACTTCCAGATCTTCTGCTATGTCCAAAAAACGATGATGGCTGCATTCTGTTTGTGCAAAATATTAAAGATTAAAACTTCATAAAGCTACACTAAAAAGAAAACAGTCATCTTGTTTAGTTTTCATGCATTTGTATGAATTCAAACTCTACTTGTCCTAGACGGGTCTCAACATCATCCTTTTTTACACAATTATCTATGACGCTCCTTACAAATGCCATGTCATGCCCTGTCAGCACTGAACTCAAAATTCATGTTTTGAATACTAAGACAGGTGGAGCAGTTTTCAACTGAGTGTAATTGGGGTTTGCTTTGGCTCACTTCATTCTGAAATTGGCAAGAACACGAAAAAAATGTGTCAGCTTGAAAGATAATGCTTCACAGAAAAAGTTTCCTTCCACACAACATGAAATATACCGTCACATTTGTCTTTGAACATTCAGTATGAAAAGTACCCAGTATGTATGTATCGAGTATGTGGTATCGATACCGCCCTTGGAACATACCGATACCGCCGTTGCATCACGTTTGTTAGGACGCAGTCATTCGATCAGATATAATCGTCGAATTGCTTCGCAAAGCCCTTTAAAAAATCTCAACAAAGCTTGAAAAATCTTCCCTGATGTTTGTTTTTTTGTGCTATGACCGCTCCTGAGAGCTCCTGGAGGCTGTTTTGGGCAAATTTTTGTTCGGCGGTCAATCACCCCCTTGTCTAAATACAATGTATGTCACGAGAACTGCGTGTCACATGGCGGGTGATCGACCTTTGAGAAGAAAATCGCCTAAATCGGCCCCCAGAAGCTTGGAGAAACACAGGAAACACACAGAAGGTAAGGTTTCGGAATTTGAAGCAGTTTTCTGACCCCCACTGGGTGAAAAGAACACAATTACGAGGGGTTAACAGTAGAATGACGCGATGGATAATCTCAAGTGACGATGGGTGCCTTACAAACGAAAGCAGGTCAGGAAAGTTAAACAAACCTATACAATGAAACATGCTTACCTTTAGCAGCGTTAGAAAAGCCACTGAACCGGTGACAACCCTCAAGTCTCGCTGAAAACCTTCGAAAGATCGGTAAAATTTGGCGGAACGTTTTGACAGAAACGAACAATGTTTGGAAGATCGAGCGGGAATGAATTCACGTGGATTCAAAGAGTACGCCAAGTGAACCCGACTGATTTTGATTGGTCAAGGTGACAGTCCCTTGTTCTTCTAGCAAATGACAAAAGCGGAATACCATTGCCTGGTTGCTTAGCGCGTCCATCCGGGAAACAGGCAACAGGAAAAGAACATGGCGACCAGGAAAATCTGCACAACTTGTGGTAAAAACTTTGGAAAAACTGCGTATTACAATCATCTTCCCTGCCAAAAACCTCACTCTGAACCAGGTAAGTGTAAATAACACCATACGAAGACAAAATTGGGAGCAACTTCATTATTACGGGCCATTCTACATGCGTGTCCTATGCGGCACCATAGTATGCTGCCTGTGTCCTTTAATTTATTAGTGATCAATCACAGCGTATTCCGTCTAAGAGATTTAAAACAGTTAAGACAAAGTGGAGATTCTAACTCGTCCAAGCCCTCGGTACAAAGTCCCGTGTGGAGTTAAACACCTGCCTTTACCAAATATTTTAAATTAGCAATGCTGTAAATTTGGGATGCCATGTATTTCATGCTTTTGTAATCTTGATAATTTCTAGTTAAGTTCTAAATTTATTCAGGTTTATTCAGAATTCCCCTCCCCTCTTCATTGTTATTTTTTTGGGAAGGGGGAGGGGGTTGTAGGATGGGCAGTAAAGGCTTTGCAAGTGATCATGTATGATAATAATAACACATGTTGAATGGACTTTTAGGTGAAGCTGGAGGCTATGTTTTTTGTGGACACTGCCATAAACGTGTTGCTAAGAAGACATTTCATGAACACCGGAGGCTAGAGCCGATTGCACCACTGGGGGGAGGCCACGCTCCTGACCACATTTCTTTGGATACTTCACATGGGCCACAGTTAACTTTAGATATAGAAGGTCATGTAAGTGATGAGGATCAGGATGGAAAGAGCAGTGATCAGGAGGAATCAACTTTCTTGTCTGATCATGAAGATCAACTTTTCTTCAGTGACTGTGATGAGCCAGACTGTGATTCTGCTTACAACAAAGATGGTTGTGATATTTCTGAAGTGAGTGTTACCTACTAAACAGATCACATGCTCACCTCCCAATAGTGAATTGCTGTGCAAACACACAACATGGACACTTACTAACTTTGATGCATCATTTCATACCTGCCCATTGAATAAGAGTTCAAATAGTGGGAAATGTAAACAGGCAGACAGAGTCTGAGCCACTTGGCTATTTTTTGTGAACAATTTGCACTGTGTTTGTCCAAAGTTTTCTTGAGGTTTAATAAGGAGTTCACATTTTTTAGTTTTGCACAATAAAAAGTTTATTATTGGTATTTATTGATTTGCCAAGAACAATTTACAAGTCAGATATACAGGACAGTTGTACAGATACAGCACTGTAATTTAGCTTTGTTTGAATCATTCTCAATAAACCTCTCTTCAGGTGAAGAATTCAAAATTGAAATAAGCCTTGATCTAAGCTTTATCTTTAGATTTTGGTTGGATTCACTGTCAGATTTCTTGATATTTGCATACAATGCAATTGCCCAACAGTCCTTGAACTACATTTTGCTGAGCTGACATTAATTAAGCAGAGGAACTATTCCGTAGTCACTTAAACGCACCAGAGGCCATTTATTGTCAGTGTGAAATGGGATACTCATGTTCAAATATGGGGAGATTTTAGGTAGTAACTACTGTATTTTCGTCTTTTTTTATAGGACTCTGAGCAAGATGATCGCACTGGTGATGATGGTGATAGGCAGGAATGTTTTGAATATTGTGAGGAAGACCTGTTGTCTGAATCAGGTGACTTGGCCTCTCAGCATGGTGGAGTGTCATCAGAATCAAAAGTCCTTGTTTTGTTTCTTTTCCTCTGGCAAACTCTTTACAAAGTTTCAGATCAAGGGATTCTAATACTACTGAAGTTTTTGCGGCTTTTTCTCACAATGATTGGAACTGTGGCCAAAGTTGACGTTCTTGTCAAGTTTGCACATAGCCTACCACAGACCATTTATTTGGCCAAATCTTACATTGGACTTGGTGGGGATGACTTTGAAAAATTTGTTGCATGTCCAAAGTGTTGCACACTGTACAAAGCTGAGGAATGTGTGATCAAGAAAAACAATGGACGGGTTGTTTCAAAAAAATGTGATCATGTCAGGTTTCCAAATCATCCCCAAAGAAGCAGACGGAAGCAATGTGGTGCTTTCTTAATGAAGCAAATACGAACGAAAAATGGTTCATTGTTCCTCCATCCTAAGAATCTTTATTGTTTTAAAAAATTGTCTGACTCATTGAGGTCACTGGTGACAAGACCTGGTTTTCTTGAAAAATGTGAAACTTGGAGAAAGAGGAAACCAACAGAAGAGTGCATGGCAGATGTGTTTGAAGGAAAAGTTTGGAAAGAGTTTTTAGATTCTGATGGAAATGAGTACTTCTCAACCCCAGGAAACCTAGGAGTCATGCTGAATGTGGATTGGTTCCAGCCATACACTCACACAAACCACAGTTGTGGAGTGATTTATTTGGTATTGATGAACCTTCCAAGGGAGGAAAGGTTCAAACCAGAAAATGTTATACTTGTGGGGATTATACCAGGTCCCAAAGAGCCAAAGGGTGATATCAATTCCTTTCTGAAACCTCTAGTTGACGAACTCATAGACTTTTGGGACGGTGTGATTATTGAGGATGATCGTCTTCCAGGTGGCATAGTAAAGCTTCGAGTCGCACTCTTAGCACTGTGTTGTGATGTGCCAGCTGCTAGGAAGTGTGGAGGATTTGCGGGCCATTCAGCAGCAAAAGGTACTGATAATTTTAAAATTGAAATTATGATTATATGAAATTCATATATTTGAACTGCGGAATGAAGAAATAAATGTAAAGAAGATCCTCGCAGTTATTAACGCAACTTAAGCAGTTGCGAAAAGAAAGCCTGAAAAAAAAAAAAATCTGGCTTGCCGGCAAGCCTGATTTTTTTTCAGGCTTTCTTTTCGCAACTGCTTAAGTTGCGTTAATAACTGCGAGGATCTTCTTTAAATTTTAAAATTATTAATTTGGGGTGTAGTAGAACAAAAAAAAAATTAAGGGATAAATGAAAAAGACCTAAACATTACATAAACAGTGAAGGGTTGTCATTAAGGGCTGTATCCTGTTACACCTGTTATGGCTGAGTATGCTTGATGGGACCTCAATGTTACCGGTGATCTTGGCCTATTGTTGGTGTAATTTATTAACAAAGCAACAAGTTTGTTACACGTGTAAAGTTCAAGCTAACAGGCGACTCAAACCTTAATGGCAGCCCTGCAGTGTTTGGGGTATTTGTACTAAGATCGTTACAAGTACCTATTATTCTACTACCAATCAAAAATAATCTATAGTGTTTTCAAGTGAGTGTCAAAAGTAACTTGAGTTTGGTTTTGCAATACTACACAACTCCCTCCATTTTCTCATCCAGTCAAAGTATTTAAAACTAATATCAGTTGTGACTTGTCACATGTGTTTTCCAGCTCTTGACACCAGTTACACGTTTTTGCTTCGAGTTCTCTTTGGTTCACTGTGTTGTTTGCATCTGTTGTGAATGGTCAGAGTAATTTAACTTTGGTTTTCTCTTTATGACACTCAAGTGAAAGCAGCTCCCCCTATGGCCATGTTTTCATCGAAATGTTAAGGGCACACTGACCTATTTTTCTGAGCCATTGCTAAGGAAAATTCATTGTCATGTAATTGCATCATTTTTGTTGATATGAGAGTTAATTCATGGGCTTGAACTTTTTCTTCACCCATCACCCAAAATATGACGTGTATTTCAAAGCATAGCTTTTTTGCCAAACTGAGGGAGCCTAAAAATTGTGAGCTATTTTACTTTAATAAGAAAGTTGACTGAAATGGTATTCTTGTTTCTCAGGTTGTAATAAGTGCTTCAAGACATTTCCACGGGCTTCTTTTGGGTCAAAGCCTGATTTCTCTGGTTTTGATACAGAAACATGGGAGAAAAGAACAAATGACCTTCACAGAGTACATGCAGAGTCTGTGCGATTCGCTAGGTGCCAAGCAGACATCAATTCTGTCATTCACAAGACTGGAGCAAAGTATTCTGTTCTGCTACAGTTGCCATACTATGATGCTGTACGCTTTGTCATAATTGATCCTATGCACAACCTTTTCCTTGGACTGGCAAAAACAACCTTAAAGGTTTGGAAGAAGAAAGAACTGATCAGTGATAAACATTTTGATTCGCTACAAAAGAGAGTTGATGCTATTGTTCCACCGCCAGAAATTGGAAGGATTCCTTCAAAAATTTCGAGTGGATTCGGTGGATTTACGGCAGACCAGTGGAAGAACTGGGTTATTTACTATTCAGCATTTGCATTGAAGGGAATTTTACCTCAAGAACATTATGATGCTTGGATGTGTTTTGTCACTGCCTGTCGCTTGATTTGTTGTCAGACAGTCACAATTACACAATGTTCAGAGGCAGAATCAAAGATCATAGAGTTTTGTAAACATTTTGAAAAACTATATGGCCCTGAACTGTGTACTCCAAACATGCACTTAAGCTGCCATCTTGTAGATTGCATCAGAGACTATGGGCCAGTGTACTCATTCTGGTGTTTCTCATTTGAGAGTTACAATGGTATCCTAGGATCATATCACAAGAACAATCACAACATTGGTGAGTGGCTGTCATGTGCAGTGTGTGTGTATTTTCACATGAGTTTAGTTTGTATCCATAGGCAAAGGATATGATAGACTATAGAGTGGTTTTCAAATAAGTTTTGTGAAACAAAGCCAACTGAAAGTTATTACTCTGACCACTCACAACAGATACAAACAACACAATGAACCAATGAGAAGTCAGAGCAATTGCATCGAGTTAGCTAAAAGCACACGAAAACGTGCGCAAGAAAGATTGTCACGATAGGTTTTGGTTTTATGCCTGATTGGTTGAAAAAGTGGCACAAGTTTTTTTAGCCAATTAGAGAACCTAGTAAAGCAAAACCAAAGCAAACACAATTTTACTTTCAACACTCAACTGAAAAGTGCTCTATTAAGCCCACGAAAATTTATCCAAAGTTCCTAAAGGTAATGGTGTTAATCTCTTGTTCACCATGACACAAATTTAGGGTGGTAATTTACCCTACTATTAACCGATAAAGGTTTCCTTTGGATTACTGGTATACAGGTACATGTACATGTGTTTCTGACGATCAACTTGACTACAAGTTTAGCATTTTCCTCAGTTGAACAAAGGAGGTAGTTTTTACAAAACTGTGGTGGTCTGTTGGTGGGGAAGTGCAACAAAAACTTTGGATTTGTTGACGAAGTTTATCAGGTGAATCAACTACGGTACTACACAGAAATTCAAAAGCTGATGTTTCAATCATCAGCACTTTGTCGCAAGAACTAAAACTTGAAAAGTCACCTTTGGAATTTCTTGCGTGGCCAATTTACCCTATCAAATCAGTTGATAAATCCAAATGATTGCATTTTCCTCATTTTTCCATGCAGCCCATAAAATATCCCAATATTTTAACAGCAGCAATTAAGCTGGCCAATTTTGGGTGACTTTTGCAAATGCTAACCCCAGTGAAAATTAAAACTAGGCAATAGGTTCTCCTATTAGCTGAGAGGCCACAACAAGTAAATGGAAAAAACACTAGGAGTTGCCTACACAATTGTTATTTATAAACAGTAATAATAATTTCACTCAGTGACATCATGCCAGTGAGCTCATGTCTACACATGGAAATGAAATGGCTGTAATGAGATTGTTTACCTGTTTAACTTTCATTTAAATACGCTGTATGGGTAGTAAGCATACTTAGTACACCTTTACAGATCAATTTCTTATTCTTAATTATATAGTGGGAATTTATCTCAGGGGTTTTTGGCCATTAGAGGCTAAGAGGACATGTTTACGTTGCTATTTTTTATATTTATTATTGTTTTTGATGTGATTTATTTCTTGTAGGTATTCAGTTGATGCGAAGATTTCTACGAGATAACAAGCTTCGTGTTATTGACTTTCCAGATGAGTACAATGAGTTTCGGCAGCTTCTTTTGGGTAGACAGAGTGGTACAGTAGGTGAGATGCTGAATGCAGAACGACCTTGCCTTGACAGGTCAAGTCTAGTGTATGGAGATCCAGCAACAGTGAACTTTACTTTAAGTGACAATCCAAAGGAAGTGATTGTTCCCTTGCCACCTATTAAGAGAATACCTTTGGATGAAGATGATACTTCTCAACTAACCAAGATGTACCAGACTTTGCTCCCTAATTGTGAGATAGTTAGTGTTCAAAGACTCTGTGACAGTTTCTCAAGAGCTCGAATCACCAGTAGCATTTACAGATGTTCTAACAACTGTGGTGTTGTAGCCAACTGGTACAATGGGGAGTGCAGACCAGGAAGAGTTCGGAGATTCTTGACAAATGATGTGGTTGTGAAGCAAGGCTCCTGCAAAAGACGGAAGTTGACTTTTGTTCTTGCTGAAGTTGATTGGTTCAAGAGTCACCCAGAAAAGCATTGGTATCCTGACCCTCTTGAAGTGTGGTGTTCTGACTATGAAAGTCATTCTGAAATGTCGTTTATTCCAGTGCTGCGAATTCTCAGCCAGTGCTTAACAGTACTAACAGTACAAAGTTAAGTTTGGTTATGGAAGGGAAAAGGTCTATGTCACCATCCCTTTAATCGGACAATTTAGCTTGTGAACATGTGTTGTCTCATGTTCAATAACCCAAATAAACTGTATTTTCATTAATTTCAAACTGCACCACACTTACTGGTAGTGCGTAGTAAAGCCCGCATATAAGTACCTGCATTTTTCCAAGATAGCCTCAAAAGGTACTTCTATAATTGGTGTTCACTGGAAAATTAGGCTATTCAGGTTCTTATTTTCTTAAGAAAAAATGTTTTTGTTGCTGGAGGAATGTTGGTAATGTCTATTGTTTATATAAAACATGCATATAATGATGTCTAAATGACTGCAACTGAGCTAAATAAATACAAACCCTATTTTACTATTTTATTTCTCTCAATGCTTTTATACTGAAGAAACATCAGTAAAACAAAGCTTACCTATTTTAAAACACAGCAATATAATGCCTGGCCAGATTAGGAATTCTAAGTTTTAAACGAATTCTATAAAGAACCTGTTTCCAATTTTAGGCTAAAACAGGTTCTTATGTAAATGGGGTTTAAATGGAACTCTTAGCCTTACAGGTTCTCAAAAATTAGGTTCTTATATTCGAGTTTTTACTGTACTCGTTATGACTTTGATTTTGAACCATGCTTGAACGCTCGTGGACCTCAAAGTGGTCCATACAACTGTTGATATATGTAGGACAAACTGACAACGATGCTTGCTTAGAAACAGAAGGAGTGAAGTTCTTTGCTGCTTATGTGCGTGTCACTCCAGTATATGAATGTCATTTAAATAAAGACTTGGAAACATTGTGTTTTTTGCCTTTCTACTTAAATGTATGGATCCCAGATTGTGACCTGTCTTGCTCAAACGCACCAACAAGGTTAACCCTTTCACTCCCAGAGTCAATTATCGATTATGGAGACGTAAAGAAGTTCTAACTTTTGACTCTGTGTACGAAATCCTATAGTGTGACCATTCAAATGAAATCTCATCAGCAGTACTTTGGCATGGAACTATTTGTACTTGTTTTGCAGAATTTGAAAACAAAATGAAATTTGGGATTTTTCTTGAATTTTTACTTGCCCTAGTTTTTGAAACAGATATTATGACCTAAACGTAACCCGATCGAATGATGCACCAAGGTCAAATGCATGATGCGACCACATAACGTAATTAAGTGGTTCACGTGGATTTAACGACCCTTTGTGATCTATTGGTGCAAACAGGTCCTATGACCCAATTTAACGAAACGACCTATTCAGATAAGATTAAATTACTCACTTGGGTCAAACAAAACAACCATTCAAACAGTTCGTATAAGTGAACCAACCACAATCTGATCAAATGGCCCAATGAATCAAACGACCCGATCTGCTCTTGTGATTAAAAAAGGTGGTGTAACCCAGCTAGATCAAATTAAGCCATTTAAGGCAGATAATCCATCTGAATCGATTTACCAAACAACATGAAATAAACCTACTGTATCAAACATGAATATAGCTGAATCGGATCGAAATTACCCAGCCAGATTGTTTGAGCCAACTGAAACTGACATGATCCAGCTGAATGAAATGTCTCAACTAGACTCAACTATGCGGCCGGGTAGCAATTGCAACTGGTTCAAATAAACCAGTGCAATCTATGCAGAAATTAGTGTCCAAACTTGATAAAATGACTGGAAATGATCAAATTACCCAAAGAGCTCGAACTAAATTGCTCACTGGGTTCGAAACAAACCGGTTTAAACAAAGTAATCTAAAATTTTCTCTCCGCATTCAGTTCATGCGCACATGTAGTTAGTTGTTCTTGAGTTGTTTTCGCTGATTGATAAGTTAAAAGAATAAGATTTCCTTACAGAAGGACAAATTTCAATACAAGGTTTTGCGTTAAGGTCAATTCAAATTTAAAAGAACGCGTTATATGGCGCGCCATATGTTGCGGGGGTGAAGAGGCGTTAAATTGCGTAGATCTAGAGGACCGCATTCTTTACGTTTCGTAAAGATGCATGGGAAAGTTGCGTGAAAGACGTTCATTACGTTTTGTAAAGATGCGTAAAGTTGCGTAAAAGACGTCGTGCTTTACGTTCCGTACAGAAGCGTAAAGTTTCGTACTAGAAGTGCTTTGCATTTTGTAAAGATGCCGTAAAAGACGTGCTTTACGTTCCGTAAAGATGCGTTAAGTTCCGTAAACGACGTACCTTACGTTTGGTTAATATGCGGAAACTTGCGTAAAGTTTTTGTGGGGGCGTTGAAAATCTGCTTAACGTTTAAAGTTGCATGAAGGACGTCGCTTACGTTTCCCGTGGATATAAGTTTGACAAAAGACGCAATTTTTTTTTCTCGTAGAACAATCAGTGAGAGCTTTAGATGAACTACAGAACGACAGCTGAAATGAGTGGAGCTGTCAATGATGCGACGATAAATGCTTTCTTTTTGTTAATTCTTAGTCGCGCCCTGAGATTGCACCTGTATACAAGCAATATTTAAACTTTCGTCTTGAATATTCTTGTTTTCATGCAGTGTAAATAGAAATATAGTTGAAACAAAAGCATTTCGGTTGTGAGTTAGAAGTTCAATATTCTTTTAAATCCAAACATTTTTTCATGTTATTAGTATTAATATTTTATTTACTTTGTAAAGTTATATTGTAAAGTTTAACTTTTTTTCCTTTTTCTATTCGGTAATAAAGCTTGTTGTTTGTTGTTACTTTCTGTTTTAGTGTTAGTGGTAACTGCAAGGCTGTAAGAATTTCAGAGCAAAATATGACTCAGCTTCGACCAGATTCTTTTAAGAATTTGTTCCCCGCGGTGCTGTGGCGTCCAAATGGTAAGATTCTGTACATTAATGGAACATCCAAACGTCACAAGTTTTCAAAGAAATCTGAAAGGTCAGGAGACTCCACTGATACCGTGGCAGGTTTACTGGGCGGGGAAGGGGTCGCTTATTACTCCATATGTTTTGATATCAAGCAATCCAATGTATTCGAACTATAAAAAAATAAAAAAAGGAAGAAAACGGTTTGTTGCCGTGGCATCCAAATAGTAGGCATAGGAATATTGATGTGACATACATAAACAAAGAGTCTTGAAAGAAACTAACAGGTCGAGAGACTTCAGCGGATGAAAACCACGATTCAGTTAATTATTGAAGCTACGGAGTATGTATAAAATTGAATAATAAACTTTGAAACTTTTATGTTCATTCACTCTCTCCTGATTGAATGCTAGTTTAACACAAGCTAACGGCACCAAAATGATGTTGAGCTACAAATAGTAACGGGCCAAAACCTAATCTTATTGGTGTGAGATGTTGTGACTTTTTTACCTTCAGAGATCAAGATAAAGGCATCTGTTTTTTCCATTTTTTATTATCCATTTACTTTATTGTATTTAATATATATATATACTTTAATAAATAGGCATCGGTTATGCTTCACTTTTGTAGTTAATGTAATGTAAATGTCGGTGAAAATGTTGAAGTATCACATACAGGCTTAAAAAAGTCCGAGTTATTTACAACCTTCTAATGATTGATGCTACAAGAGAAGAACAAACGGTGCGCCTCATGAAATGCGTGTATCGAGATCTGTTACTTATTGCTAGCAAGAAGATTACGATAACAAGGCGAATAAAGGGTTTTGGCCTCTTAAAGGGCTTGTCAGTTATAGCGTGTGGGTCTCAACTGATCTTGAAGAAGAAAGAGAAAACGAAAAGCTATGCCCCAAAAGAAATTTCCTCCAAAAAATTAAGCCATGGGAGAAGTTGCCAGCTACTCCGAAATGTGCACTATATTAGCAGTAGTAAACTAATTGGCCTGCAATATGGACACAACTGTGCTTGAGAGAGAAAATTATTTTTACAAAACATAGAAAGATATCGTGACTAACTTGGTGATCCGAAAATGGAAAATTCTGTTTCAGTTCTTTTTGCTTTCCTTAATGGAGATAGTTCGATCAGTGTGATCCGAGAAATTAACTTCTGAATAAAATCCTTTTGTTCGGATATTTAAGCGAAGTAGAAAGGGCACATAAAGTGGTTCAATTCCATTTACTTGTTAGTTGCACGCGACTGGTTCCAATAAATGGTAGGTGTCAAAAGGCAAGTTGACGTTTGTCGTTCGCTGTTAACGTGATTTTAAATTTCTCCACCAATATCTGCCTTATGCTATTGGGCAATATTGTCCACAGACCATTTACAGCGGAGTTCTTATGGCAAACATTGTCACCATGCAGCTTAGTACCCAGGCGTTCTCTTCTCGCCTGCTCGACTTAGCGCGAAATTTCGTGACGTCATCGAATGGCATACTGCAAACCTCATTCGGTGACGTCACGACATTTCGCACCAAGTCGAGTCCATTGAGCAGGATGAGAACGCCCGGATACTAGGCTGGTCACGATGCAAACCTCCCTCACTTCAAAGGCAAATTTGTATTAATTTGAGCATGTAATTCAATATATTCAATATTCTTGTTTTTAGATTTCCGCTTTTATAACTGAAGGTCGACTATTAGCAAAAAAAAAATGGAAATCAAATAAGCAATAAAATTTCGTTAGGTCTCCAGTATTTGCGCTTCTCAGTATAGAAACGAGACATCGGAGAGAGCTTGGGTAGGGCTGCCTAGTTCCCAGGCGCTATCAGAATTCTTACTGAAGAACAGGAAAAGGGAAATTCGCTCATTTTTAATTCGCGAATTCAGTGAACGAGTTATTTTTGTCATTGGCGATTGGGACTCGCTCCCTCGATCATGTAAACTTAATACTTCATATAAAGATATTCAAGTGTCATTGAAATAAGGAAAGGACAAATCGCTAGTCTTAATCTATGCACGTTGATATACGCGTTAAACGAACAGGCAAGCAGCATCGCAAGCCTATAGTCACGTCTCACTTGTGATGTTTCTAGACGATATATCTGTCCTCTGTCATTTAAGATGAACCTTTTTATGGAGTTCGATTGGAAAGAAATAACCCGAAAGAATAGCCAGTCGATGGCCAAAAACGAGAAAGCTGAGAATCTCAACATCGATGAACTGCACTGGCTTTCAAACATCAGACACATAAAGACAGGGAAGTAGAATGCTTTACTGGGGTATTAAAATATTGTTTCCACCGACATGTAAATTCGCTTCTTCCAAATCAATGCACTCTTTTCACTCTTGACGGCACACACGCAAAACGTTCTTGCTACAAATCTGTTTCTGTTTCGATTTCGTCGTCTATCCTTCGATTTATAGAACTAAAAGTCCGCTCCGCTCTAATAATCGGTTAAATGTCATGCTACACGCAGAAGTATAGCATCTTACATTTTGGAAAAAAAAACGCGTGTGGCCTCAAAATTAGCACTCCTCTATTTAAGAGTTGGCTCATAGCCCCTTTGATTTAAGACTTGGAAACAAAGGTAGCGAACACACACGTGAGTCAAAGGCGAAGAGAACAAACTCAACAACAACAACAACAACAACAAGCAAAAAGAACAAAACTTTTATTACAAAGAAGGGAGAATAAAAAATGAAAACTTTATAAACTTAAAGTTGATTAGCACCTAACGATTGGCCAAAGTTAATGTTTCATTTGTCTCCTTTATCCTTCATAAAATCACTCTGTACCCTGATACTTTTTGCAGCTGATTCATTCACATAAATTCAATAGCTGAAAAAAAAGCAAAACAATTTCGTTCATTCCGTGAGACAAAAGACATAATTTTGTCCTATTCCTAGTATAAACTACAAATGATTTTGCCGTAGACTGAAAACGATTTTGTCTGTTTTACCTGAACACGCAAGTAACAAGTCCCATTCGAGTAACCACGGGATCACCAGGACTCGGAGCGACAAGCCTGCTTTGCGTTTCAGTTGTTCCCCTCTCTCATTCCGGCATGGCTATTACAAGACAAAAAAAAAATTAAAAAAGAAAGGAAGAAACATTACAGTCAATGATCTGCTGCTGAAGGTAAATTCAAGTAAAGAAACACTACTGTCTCGCAAGCTCTCTTTTTGCTGATATCACCAGTATTCCCACCCCCTCCCTCCTCTTGACCTCTCCCCTGTTCCCCTCTGTACAGGTGGCCTCCTAATAGTCATTGGTTAAGATATCCAAATCTTCCCACCCCTCACTCGGATAAGGGAGGGTGGATACTGTGGATGGGTAACAGTGGAGTATCCATATTCCATTACACTTGAACAGTGCAAAATGGATATGGTACCGATGGATAGCGGACGGATGCCGGTGGGATAGCCATACTTTCTCCTCGCGCTCAGAGGGAGCATATGGATACCATTGCATTTGCCGTCGTGTCGCGTCCCTAGACAAAAGTCTTCTTCGCAAATTTCCTCTCCCTCCCCTCCCCCGTCCACACACAGGTGTATAAATTCCGCAGAACAAAGTATACTTACTGGGTTTAACCCTATGATGGATTATCAGCCCATCAGGGGAGAGAGCGACAATCCGGATCGATTCATACTGAGGAAAACAGAGATGAGCAGGAAGACCAATAGAGGCAACGTAAGAGTAAAGTACCTCGTCGAAGAACACAATATTTCAGTTTGAAGTTCACCAAGATCGCCGAATACAAACGCACCTTTACAGAGTTATTCTCAATCTTGAGTAAGGGAAGGTACGTTTTTTCTTGGGGGGGCGGAGGGCTGGGGCCTCAGAGGGGACGGTCATCAGTGAAAGTGAGCACCAAAAGGGGAGGGCCATACCTCATGTGAGCTATTCAAGGGAGGGTCACACATCTTTTCCAGAATTTTTTAATGAGAATTTTTGTGATGTTGCTTTCCATTTTTCTTACAGATTAAGTTTTTCTTTTCACCTACTTTGGTTTAATTTGGTGTTTTATTATAGGTACTAGGTTACATTTTTACATGTATATTATGCCATGGCACATAGTTTTTCTCGGGGGACTCGTGTCCTTTTCCGTCCGTATCGAGAAGTACTTGACTCAGGTATCGTTTCTTCAGCTTCTTGCTGTTGGCTATCCGCTGCCTGACCTCCTGAGTCGTTTAGTTCTGAAGAGTTATTAGTAGATCCAACAATGCGCTCTACCCTGTCGGAAATGTCGGAAATATTTGTTTTTGAGAGGCAGATTTCGCATGCTTAACAACTAAACCTTTCTGTTAAAATAACCAACAGCAATGCCGGCTAGTCGGAGAAAGAAACGCGTGTATTTTCCCCTAGATATTTTATGTTCAAAACTTTTATAATACTCAAATACTTCCATATTCAAACTTCAGCTATAAAACGTAAATATCCCACACTGATTGTTAGCATTTTCCTTGTTTCAGCACGCACACACTCAATATCGAGATATATTCATATTCAAACACTTTGCGTTCACAAGCGAAACGTTCTGAGGTTTCTACAGCATGGAACATACCATGTTGCAGTGAGGGGAGGGTCGCGCTTTTGTCAGTCACCTAAAGGTGGGGGGTCAGGAGTTTTTTAATTAAAACCCAAGGGAGGGCCAACACTTTTTTGGAAAAAAATACCAAAATTCCCCAGCCCTCCCCCCCCAAGAAAAAACGTACCTTCCCTAAACTATGCACAAATACCAACAAACAGCTGAGTGCTACAACAATACACGGAGATGCGAATAGTACATTTTCGCACTGGTATTTGTGAAATAATCAGTTACAAAAATGCGGCTTTTGTCTTTTTATCCAGCGGTCTTCGTGAACTCGAAACTGAACTGTGCTGGGGTTCCGGCAATTCCCCCGCTACCTTTCCAGATTTATATAGTTGGAATGGACTAACGACACTTGTAAAGGGATCAGATGGGAACACGCTGAATCTCAAGTCCGAGTAATGATTAGAAACCGCACCCAATCCCCCCTCCTTCCCCTTTGTTCATTATGAATCGTAATTCCTGTTGCTACGCGTGTTGATTCCATCCATCAGCTTCCTAAAACGAGAAAAGAAAAAATATTAGCAATGAGGAAAGGACAATAAAAGTTGAGAAATAATCCAAGAAGTAGAATCAGAGGATGAAGTTTAGGACGCAGGAGAAAGGGAGGCGGGTGCTAGTTGGGTCAACCTACAGTGAAACTTACGTACACAAACCAAATAAGAACAGGAAAAACAACAGCCTTTATGGTTCTCTCAATAAATCCACAACTAAACTAATAGACTATAAAAAATAATCAAAAGTAAAATTCTCAGATTCACGTTTCTTCTCTTTGAAAACTTGAATCCAAGGTCGTGTATGAAATAAAGTTTCAATTCAAGTTTATAGTGTACAACATAAACGTGAATTTAAGATTTTCCAGAATATTAAAACGTGCATTTAAAGCTTAAACGAATTACGTTTTTAGAACTTAAAATTCCATTTTTGTACAAAAATATGGAATTTCAAACAATGACAGGTCTAAAGTGGATGCGAATCCAACGTTTTAAGTTTCATCAAAACGAAAGGACTCATATCATCCGGAACAGAAAAAAAATGCTTTTTAATTTTTTGTATTGCAAAAATCAAAAAGTACTTTTTCCCTTGTTGGACTAGGAGTCTTGGACTCACTACTTTTCTGCAGTATTTCTACAAGAACTCCCTTCCGAGACACCAAGCTTGAATTTAAGCATTTAAAACCAGCTTGAAATTCAATCTTGCTAATATATTTAGTTGAATTCAATGCCATTATTATTGAACTCAATTTAGAACTATGAATTAAAAACATTCAGGATAGATGAGCCCAAGATCTCTGGATAAACGAGAACCTTGAATTCACATTTCCCCAATTTGTATCATGAAACAGGCTTTTGGTATTCATTGGATCGAAACTGGCTGTCGAGTTATCACCGCAAAGCTGATCTCGGATCAGAAAAATTAAAGTTAAAGTGGTCTCCTGCTCGGACTAATAGAATCATGGGCTATGTATTACAAAAATAGTGCTGAAACTAAGGATATACTACGGTCACATGGATTCTAAACTAAGCGAATGAACAAACATACTTGAGAGCAATTGAGAAGAGACGGGGGTCCAAAATAGGTGTGGCGGGATGACAAACTGATCGCATATGTGTTACAAGCAAGACGGCTACGTGTAAAGTTCTCCTACAGTGACAGTGACATTATAGCAATGGACGAAACACTGAGCTGTTTGGCAAGACATGCTTTCCAATACAACTGTTGATTCCATAGGCCACAACACGATAGCCATGAAAACAACTGGTCACGAGAAGACAAAGGTTTCAGTTTGCTTAACAGCGAAAGCAGATGGAACGAAATTGAAGCCTTTTGTCGTCTTTCCCGGTGCTAAGAGAGAAACCAAATTACTCAATGAAGAATTCAAGGCTACATGTGCTGTAGCATCATCTTCTAATGGGTGGATGAACGAAGAACTGGCCCTTGACTGAGTAAGAAGTGTTCAGGGGAAGTTTTCATTCACCCAACGAATCTTGGCGTGGGATTCGTTCAAGTGCCACGTGATGGAAACAGTCAAACAAGAACTACGCACGTCAAAGATAGATCCTTTAATCATCCCAGGGGGTTGTACGAAATACATTCAAGCGCCCGACGTGGATTGGAATAAGCTTTTTAAAGCAAATGTCAAAGAGAAATATGATGAATGGATGGCTGGTGCAGCCCACTCTTTCACTGCAGCGGGAAACATGCGTGCTCCACCCCGGAGAGAGATAGTTAAGTGGATCCTTGCGGCGTGGGATGGCTTGGACAAAACAATGATTATCAATTCATTCAAGAGCTGTGAGCTAACCATTGCAGTGGATAGATCAGAGGACGGAAACATTCACTGCTTCAAGGAAAATCAGCCTTGCCGTGCAGGGCTACAACGGCTCAAGGTTGATCAACAAGCCATGAGCAATTCACGCGACAATGATCCTTTCGACGGGATCACAGAATCCGACGTCCAGGATGCGGCACCAGATAGCTTGATAATTGACGCAAGTGACACCAACGTCGAATAGATAAACTCTTGAACATTCACCGTACCGTATATGTATATTTGTTACTGCTAAAATGAACAATTCTTTTAAAAGTAACTGAACTTTCAACGATTTGTTACTGTTACAGTTTCTGTTTTTGTTAGTTACCGTAGATAAACTCATGAACATTCACTGTACCGTACATGTATATATTTACTGCTAAAATGAACAATTCTTTTAAAAGTAACTGAACTTTCAACAATTTGTTACTGTTACAGTTTCTCTTATTGTTAGTTATTTTGATATTTGTTAAAGTTTTGTTTTGAACATTTGGTTGTTTCTTAAAAAAATTAAATAAGAGCCCTGTCCCGAATAAGTGCCCTGTCTCGAATAAGCGCCCTCCCTTGAGGTGCCAAAAGTAAATAAGCGCCCGGGCGCTAAATCGAATCATTACGGTAACAAATTTTCAGGACTTATTCTGCTTCAGATTTACTTAACTTTCCCATTTTTCGTCGAGTCTACAAAAGGAACTAATTTGCTTCAAAGCTAAAATTTTACAATATTAAAATGTGCAACTAAGCACACATCTATTGAACCTACTGTCGTCATCTGTGATAACAAAGACAGGTAAACTAGAATTTCCGTTTCCCTTGATCGTAGAGGCAAACACTGCGATGCTGTAGTTAGTGTATTCATTCAGCCCTGTCAGTGTTACTTGAGTTCTTGGAGCATGTAATTTCAATATCATTTGCACATGTTCTTCTTTAAAAATGCAAGAACTGTTTGATGTTAGATCCGTAAATTAAAAGTTATAATTTCAAATCAAAATCCTAAAGATTCTGATCTGGTTTTTCATTGGGTATCAAGATTCACCCACCTGACCCAAATGAACTTCGATTATTCGCTGCTCACTTAATGAATTATTTAGGAGTTTGAGAAAATGCAAACGAAAAGATTGTTTTCAGTAAAAGGACAACCTGGACAATTTCGGTAAGAGCCACAAAATAGGGAGGTCTGTTGGAAAAAAGAAGCATTTTTCTCATTTTTGCATTGTACATCAAGTTAAGTGTCCTGTATTTAGAAACCAAATTTATTGTTAAGCGTTTGTTATCATATCTGAACAAATACAAAAGTCAACTATAAGTTTACTTACTGTTTTCATCTGTCATAACAACAATAGGTTCGCTCATATTTCCGTTTCCCTTGATCGTAGAGGCAAACACTGTGATGCTGAAGTTGGTGTATTCACTCAGACCCGTCAGTGTAATTTGAGTTCTTGGAGCACTCACGACCCTCGTCTGTGGAATGCCATCTGGTAACCCCTTGTAGGTAACTGTGTAACTCAGTATAACACCATTTTGATCAGCTGTTGGAACAATGTTCCATTGAACAAAAATACTGGTAGAACTTGAATTTTGCCCCCGGACATTGGATGGTGGAGCGTTTGGTCCTAGGAAAAAAAAGCAAGAGCTGCCATACAACCAAAGCATTACCCTCGGATTGCATGTACAATATTTACAACCAAAAAACTGTTGCCTTTTCAGAATTCAGACCTCTTTTACTTTTGTGGAACAGCGTTTGCAAAATGAATTTAAAAGGACAGAGAAACAGCCACTGAAAACAGCAAGGTACGGGCTTGGAACCCCACCCCTTTCCCAATCAAAAAGCGAAAAAACAGTTTCCAGTAGCACGCTTGTTGAACGCATTCCGACATGTTTTCGTACCTTTTGGTTATGCAATATATAAATAAAGACTGCAAGTATTTTACCAGGGTTCAAAACACCGAGCAACTGATGAAAGTACAAGACCGAAGTATTAAGTCCACGATATGTTTACGCGTGCAACTGTTTAAAAGGTTTGTTTAACTGTTTGAATAGCTTAGTCTTTCTGTGTTTTCACATCTGAAGTACTTTATTTGATTTATTCGAAGGGAAGGAAAATGGCCAAATCCGTGTCATTTCGCACACAACTTTTATGATGCCCTGCAGGCCTGTTACATAGAGGGAGCTCAGCATTTACATCGCCTGAATTCTAAGTGGTAAGTTCCTTGGTTGGCACTTGGTCCAACCTTTAACGTGCTTAGTGCGCACCAAAGTTGGCTCTTTTATGTGTTTTCAAACGTTGGGCTGCGTGCAGCCCAAAAGGGGAATTGCGCCACTTCAGTCGGAAAGCATGCAATTTCAAGTATTTTGACGTTAAACGCGAAGAAAAACTAAAAAAAAATCAAAATAGTATTCCCTAAACTATTGCTCGAAAAAAATTGTCAAGGATATTATCAGATGTAATGTACCTTTAGTGAAGACAGCGGGTAAGTTTGTAAGAAACCTAAGACAACTGCTACATAATTTCAATAGAATTTGCACTAGTTGTTCTTAAAAATGCAAGTACTGCTTGCTCTGAGATCACAAAGGTTTTTATTTCAGATCAAAACCCTTAAGATTTTGATCGGCTGTTTTATTTTCGATCGAGCTTCTTCCCTCTGACCCAAATAGAGGTTAATTATTGGCTGATCACTTCGTCAATCATTAAAAAGTTTAAGAAAATACAAACGAGAACACTGGTTTCAGTAAAAAGACAATCCTAGATAATTTCGCTGAGAGTGACAAAAAAGGAAGGTCTGTGAGAAAATAAAGAGGCATTTTTCCCATATTTGCATCGTACATAAATTAAGGTGCCCTGTAATTAGTAGCCAAATATATTGCTTAGTGTTTGTTATCATACCTTAACGAATACGTCATATAAAAAATGACAAATAACAAATCAACTAAGTTTGCTTACTGTCTTCATCTGTAATAACAACAATAGGTTCGCTCAAATTTCCATCTCCCTTTATCGTAGACGCAAACACTCTGATGCTGTAGTTGGTGTATTCATTCAGATCTGTCAGTGTTGCGTGAGTTGTTGGAGCACTCACTACCTTGGTTCGTTGACTGCCAGCTGGTAACGCCTTATAGGTAACTGTGTAACTCAGTATAACACCATGTTGATCAGCTGCTGGAACATTGCTCCATTGAACAAAAATACTGGTAGAACTTGAATTTTGCCCCCGGACATTGGATGGTGGAGCGTTTGGTCCTGAAAAAAAAAACGAACCAAAAGGACGAAGGGACGGATGAAAGTAACATACTTTCCAAACTAAAGATGCATGGCTATTGCAATTCATGACGTGATTCCAAAACTCTCAATTTCGTTAAGCCTACAAAACCTAGACTTTTAAGTGCGACTATAAAGTGACGTTGACGGATGTTTCAAACGGCGCACTTGCGTCTAAATTCAGGTAGCTTCCAAGACATTTTTATTAATACGGTGTTTATGGAATAGGGAAGGATTGTAAAAAAAGGTATTTCAGACATAGTGTAAATTCTATCAATCTCTTTACATCGTTGTTGTTGTCCAATACTTAAAGGTAAATTGGAACGCCATAATGGAAACCATGGCAACACTAGAGTTGAACAAACAGGAAGCTTTTTAAAAAAAGTAAAATTTTAGTTTTGGAAATTATCTTAAAAACTAAACCTTCAAGGAAATTGACAAGAACAAGGTACCCGACCAAAGAAATGATTCTGATCTGGTTTCTCATTGGGTATCATACGTAAAGTGTCCTGTATTTAGAAACCAAATTTACTGCTAAGCGTTTGTTATCATACCTAAACAAATACGTTACATAAAAGTGTTACAAAACAAGTCAACTAAGTTTACATACTTTCTTCATCTGTAATAACAACAATAGGTTCGCTCATATTTCCGTTTCCTTTAATCGTAGAAGCAAACACTGTGATGCTGTAGTTGGTGTATTCATTCAGACCCGTCAGTGTTACTTGAGTTGTTGGAGCACTCACTACCTTGATCTGTGGACTGCCATCTGGTAACGCCTTGTAGGTAACTGTGTAACCCAGTATAACACCATTTTGACCAGCTGCTGGAACATTGTTCCATTGAACTAAGACACTGGTAGAGCTTGTGCTGTGTCCCTGGACATTAAATGGTGGAGCGTTTGGTTCTGTAAACAAGAAATAAACTCAGATTTTTTCTTTGTTCCACGCTCGCGACAAGCTGAATACTCCATCTTTCTCATTTCTTTTCGAGCTTAAAATTCACCATCTTTCTTTCTTTATTATCACACAAGGTGCTTTCGACATTGCTGATCCTAGCAATATGCAGGACGCGTGTCGCAACGAACTCAGTAAATATGACCTCGCTCGCCACGACTCTCCCAGTAGCTCAGTGGTTAGAGCGCCCAACCGGTGTACGGGAGGTCATGGGTTCGAGTCCCGTCGAGGACTCAGATTTGTTCTTTGTCCCACGCTTGCGACAAGCTGAATATTCCATCTTGCTCAAGAAATAAATTATGGAAAATAATGGGACAATTAAGACTTAGTCTTCAAATTACACGAATTTAAAATGGGAAATTATAAGAAACGTTTCCGGAATGAAGAAAGCTAAACAATTAACCACATTTAGCCCACTTAATAGAGCCATGCATGAGAGCAGTGCCCATCGAAGATGACATTGAGTTCCTGTACGGCAAGATTGAGTAACATATTTGTTTCTTGTTACAGCCACAAAACCTCTGAAATATGAATGTTCTAACCTTATCACAAAACATATTTTTTATAAACGAAGCATCATTCTTACCATTGCCTTCGCTCAAATTCTCTACTCCCATAAGTTCAGGTTATTAAAATACCCCGTTTGATTTATATATCATTATTATGCAGAGCACATCAAAACGTACTATCTTCATCCGTGGTGACAATGACAGGTTCGCTCACGTTTCCATCTCCCTTTACAGTAGAGGCAAACACTGTGATGCTGTAGTTGGTGAACTCATTCAGACCCGTCAATGTTACTTGAGTTGTTGGAGCCATCACTACCTTGGTTTGTGAACTGCCATCTGGTAACGCCTTGTAGGTAACTGTGTAACTCAGTATAGCACCATTTTGATCAGCTGCTGGAACATTGCTCCATTGAACAAAAATGCTGGTAGAGCTTGAATTGTGTCCCTTCACATTAGATGGGGGAGCATTTGGTTCTGTAAAATTCAAACCGCAGGAACATTAATTAGTGACCTACACAGGTTTGACAGGATCAAAGAAGAAGTTTAACTACCTTTTTCTTAGTAACTGTAACACTTGGCTATGGGTGGCTCTCAAAGTCTTCAATAGGGAGACTCAAACTATACTTACAGTCAAACCGGATGTTCTTTTCCGTGCAACTTTGCAAACTTCCGCTGCAACATTGGTAGTTTGATTGACAACTTGCTCGGAGCCATTTCCAACCGCCGCGAGCAACTTGCTCGCTTCAGTTTGCAAATTAGTTTGTGTACATTCCTCGGCAGATTGCTCTTGAAATCAGAAAACTGAGCTTGTACTACCAAAAAAATAACGAAAGCTGCACCGCTAGGAACAAGCGAGGCTAGTTGCTGCAATAATGCAGATGCAAGAGTAATTATGCGAACTAAATGAAGGTTTTGAAGTTGTTCGCGTCGGCCAGTCGCAAGTTTTTTTGTGTAGATTTCTCTTTAAATTCTTCTTAAAGTTTGAAATGTTGCCTAGTTAAAAGCTATGAGATCCGCTGTTGAGATAAAGTTGCTTTTGTAGACAATATGTTGTGGTTTAAATTTCCTGTTTTGTTTTACATCACATGTAAAATTTGTCGTTGTTGCTTTAAATAAATTTGCCTCACGTTGTCGTTCGCATGACAGAACTCTAATTTCACCAGCTGGGTAATATTCCACTCAAAGTTTCAATTTAAAAAGGAGTTTGCCAAGGAAACTAGCGACGCAGCTTTCAAATGACACAACTTCGCAACTGAAGCGAGCAAGTTGTTTGCGGCGGTTGCAAATTGGTCCGAGCAAGTTGTCAATCAAACTACCAATGTGCCGAAAGTGTCCAAAGTTGCCATCCGGTTTGACTGTAAAATTAGAGTGTTCAGTGTTGAGTAATACGTGTGGAGATGAACGGGGATGTATGGACAGTAACTATGGCTTTAGAAGGATCAACAATATATATATCTTATTAGACGGTTTAGTGTGTAGTATCGTGGGATATTTTTACGAGTCGCGCCGTATTTTGGCGAGCCCGTAGGGCGAGTCAAAATACAAGAGACGAGTAAAAATATCCCACGATACTACGGCACTCAACCGTCTAATAAGGGATTTATTATTCAACTTAGCTACAAAATGGAAAAGTGGTTTATAAACTGTCTGAGTTGCGTGACAAAGTAACGTGACTTCTGAGCAGCGAGTGAGCGCGCCAGCGGGGTCAGGTTTCGCGCGCTTGACGTGAGGTTGTTGTTGATTGGTCAAAAACGAAAACTTGTCAAACCTGTCAATCGAGCGAAGCGTCGGGATTTTATTTCAAACTTGCAAGGAAAACAAAGATGGAACAAGGCAAAACTGAACTATTTTCGGGTTTACAGTTAGATGAACAACAATGTTCTTGGTCACCGAGTAAAACTACGAAAAGAAAGAACTCGACAGAACAAACAGAACTCGAAAGTCAAGTCAAACAGAGTTAAACAGCACTTCAAGCTCAGTCATCTTCGTCCGAATCACTAACCACGGGTCGTTTTGGAAGAGATAGCGGTGGAGATTTCTTACCGACAACAATTATGCATTTGTTGAAGACAATTCCCGAGGAAAGATGGGTTCCGTTTCCTGACTTTGACAACCAAATGACATAAAAGATTGTTAAGTTCCTCGGCGGGAATTTCTTCAATGGCCCTTGTTTCTGTAACGGACTTGAGGTCAGTTTTTGTCTTTTCTGTTGTATTTTAATACGTTTCGATTTTCTTCAATAAATAAAGAAATTTCACTGTCGTCTACTCAAGTAAGGCATGGGTGCTCTCTTTTTTTTACCAAAACGTTAGGGGGTGGTCCATCTTTTGAGGATTAAGACATAAAACGGTAAAACGTTGTCAGACTGACAAGTTTGCTAATGTTAGCATAATGAATGACAAGAAGTATGCAAATAAGGTCACGTGACTTTTTACGGCCACATAATCGAAAAAAATCTATGAAGAAAGATGGCACCACTTTATGCGAACAGTCATTCAACTTTGCCGCTACTAAATAAGTCATCACGTCAGTGACTAAAGATCTGTGCCCGGACTTTGTGAAATATTGCATTACTTTTGTAAATAAACACTGTTTTGTACTAGTTCCCAGTCCCCTCGTAAAATTGTTTTCTTATTTCAGGATTTTATGTTAAATTTTCTTCAAAGGCCCGGGCACAGAATTGATGTTACTAGTAGCCTTAACATTATTTAGATGATTGCAGCCCCAAGAAAATTATGAAAAGTGGTGCCATTTTGCCAAAAAGCTTATTGAGCTAAAAATAGCCTTAATTGGTCACGTGACAATATATGATCCCAAAAAACATTTAAGGTTCTTCAACGTTCAGCTTGTAAGTGTATCCCTAGCTTACTCCGCTATATGTCAAATTCATCAAAAGTTAGACCACCCCCTTCCTTTTTTGTGAAATAACTGGACGACCCATGCCTTAATTGTCTTGAGTAGGTCATTGCTTGTCTCTACGATCTCGTTTTCGTTAACAACCTCAAAATTTGGTAAGCATTCATTGTTTTCTTCCGGAACACGACTGTTTCGGCCATTTTTTCATCGTTCACCTTGTAAGCCTAATGCCTGACGCGGCATTTGTAGAAAACCTGTCAAACCGGTCTTCTGGAGTACAAATACCGTGGGATATTTGTACTCGTTTTGGGTGTTATTTGTACTCTACTGAATGCAGTTGAATAATAATGGTATATACCGCATTTTTCGCGCCCTCTGATTAGCTACTCAAACTTAAGGATAGTATTCGCTCTTCATCTCCGCAGGAAGAGGCGGTTTACCATCTAACCGACACAATGATATTATTGTTCGTGGACTCAGTATTCCCTTGAGTGTCAATATACACAAAAATTCTCAACTCAGCGTTCCTGAAATGTGGTTGAAATGGTAACGATACTAATCTACCACTACTGACCTCCAATTCAGAAAATTGGAATCAAAAATAAGACAGTTCAAACGTTTTTAAACTGACTTCTCAAGAACTAGAAGTAACAAGGAACCTTGTGTTTCCTTGCCTTGGTAATTACTCTTCCTTTTTACAAGTTGCTTAAGAACTTACTGTCTTCATCTGTGATAACAATGATAGGCACACTAGTATTTCCATTTCCCTTCCTCGTAGAGGCAAATACTGTGATGCTGTAGTTGGTGTATTCATTCAGATCTGTCAATGTTACGTGAGTTGTTGGAGCGCTCACTACCTTGGTTTGCGGACTGCCATCTGGTAACGCCTTATAGATAACTGTGTAGCTCAGTATAACACCACTTTGATCAGCTGCCGGAACATTGCTCCATTGAACAAAAATACTCGTGGAACTTGAATTTTGCCCCCGAACATTGGATGGTGGACCGTTTGGTCCTAGAAAGAAAAGAAACGCAACGACTGAAACGACTAATGGACGAATCAAAGTAACATACTTTTCAAACTAAAGCTAGTTAATGCAATTCTTGGTGTGATTCCAAAACTCCCCTTTTTCGTTAAGCCTACAAAATGTAGACTATTAAGTGCGACTGCAAAGTGACGTTGACGGATGTTTCAAACGGTGCACTTGTGTCACTTGTGTCTAACGTTAGCTGGCTCGCAAGAGATTTTCACTGCTACGGTGTTTATGGAATGAGAAAAGACTGCAAAAAAAGGATTTATGACATCGTGTAAATTCCACCTGTTTCAATCTCTTTACATCGTTGTTGTTTCTCAATACTTTGAGGCTAATTGGAACGCCATAATGGAAACCATGGCAACACTGAAGTTCAACACAAAGAAACTTTGAAAAAAAATGGAAAATTCCGGTTTTTGGAAATTACCTTTAAAACTGATCCTTCAAAACAATTAGGTAGTAGAAGGATTCCCAACAAAGAAATGGCTAATCCGACTTAGTTTTTAGGTATATTGCAACATTTGGTCAAGAGACAAAAACAGAGAAAAACATCTACAAAAAAATACAAAGAAAAGAACGCAGTGTAAATCAGCTCCCAATCCACTCACGAAGGCTTTTACCAGTACGAGTGAGAGGTAGAAGGCGAACACAAAACCTGACAATCGCTAACATTCGCTGTTTAATACCGAAAAGAAGACAACGGTTGAGGTAAGTTTGCGATTATTTCCAACATAAACATAAATGCACCTCGCAATATTTTGCAATCACACAAACCTTTCAGCAGTCTGATACATTTCTTTTAATTTTCCAAACTAAAACGTTCCGGAGTTTATATCGTTCCCCTCTGCTCTATTGTCGTATAGTGCACAAAACCCAGTCATTATTGATTCAGGCCCTGCGGCTCTTTTGCTGGGCGTAATTCCTCCTTCAGGTTCAGCACATGAGTGGAGCTAGCGACTAGAACGAGCCTAAGCTACCTTTTGAAAGCATTGTCTTTTATCAAGATATCAGACAAAAGAGCAAGTGAACTTACTGTCTTCATCTGTGTTAACAAAGATAGGCGCACTAATTCTTCCACCGCCCTTTACAGTAGAGGCAAACACTGTGATGCTGAAGTTGGTATGTTCATTCAGACCCATCAGTGTTGCTTGAGATCTTCGAGCACTCACTACCTTCGTCTGTGGACTGCCATCTGGTAACGCCTTATAGGTAACTGTGTAACTCAGTATAACACCATTTTGATCAGCTGCTGGAACATTGCTCCATTGAACAAAAATACTGGTAGAACTTGAATTTTGCACCCGGACATTGGATGGTGGAGCGTTTGGTCCTAGAAAAAAAAGAGCCGCAGTATAACCAAAGCATTGCCCTTTGGTTGTACAATATTTTACAACGAAAAAACTGTTGCCTTTTCAGAATTCAGACGTCTTCTACTCTTGTGGAACAGCATTTCCAAAATTTGTTTAAAAGGACAGAGAGCCAGCCACTGAAAACATCAAGGTACGGACTTGGAACCCCACCCCTCCCCCAATTTATCTTATTTATATATCATAATTATGCAGAGCACATCAAATGTACTATCTTCATCCGTGATGACAATGACAGGTTCGCTCACGTCTCCATCTCCCTTTACAGTGGAGGCAAACACTGTGATGCTGTAGTTGGTGAACTCATTCAGACCCATTAATGTTACTTGAGTTGTTGGAGCCATCACTAACTTGGTTTGTGGACTGCCATCTGGTAACGCCTTGTAGGTAACTGTGTAACTCAGTATAACACCATTTTGATCAGCTGCTGCAACATTGCTCCATTGAACAAAAATGCTGGTAGAGCTTGTATTGTGTCCCTCCACATTAGATGGGGAGGCATTTGGTTCTGCAAACAGCATCAAAATGAACAAACACAAGTGCATTATTAAGTTTCACAAAAAGTGCTTTACCAGAAAACTGGCAATTGCAACTAACAAATCAGTTTCAGAACTTATTCTGCTTCAGATTTCGTTAGTTTTCCCATTTTTGAACGAGTCTACAAAAGAAACTCATTTGCCTCAAAGCTAAAATTGTACAATATCAAAATTTGAAACTAAACACGTATATTGAACTTACTGTCCTCATCTGTGATAACAAAGATAGGTAAACTAGAATTTCCGTTTCCCTTGATCGTAGAGGCAAACGCTGCGATGCTGTAGTTGGTGTATTCATTCAGACCCGTCAGTGTTACTTGAGTTGTTGGAGAACTCACTACCTTGGTTTGTGGTCTGCCATCTGGTAACGCCTTGTAGATTACTGTGTAACTCAGTATAACACCATTTTGATCAGCTGTTGGAACATTGCTCCAGTGAACTAAAATACTGGTCGAGCTTCTGTTTTGTCCCTGGACATTGAACGGGGGAGCATTTGGTTCTGTAAAATTCAAAAAGCCAGAAGATTAGTGACCTAAACAGGTTTGACAGGATCAAAGAAGAAGTTTAACTGCCTTTTTCCTAGTAACTGTAACACTTGGCTATGGGTGGCTTTCAAGGTCTTCAATAAGGGGACTCAAACCAATTTTAAAATTGGAGTGTCCACGAATTCTTGTGGGGATGTACGGGGATGTATGGTCAGTAACTACGGCTTTAGAAGGATCAAGAATATTGGTATATTCCACCCAACTAATAGCATTTTCTGCGCGCTGTGATTGACTGCTCAAACTTAAGGATAGTATTCGCTATTCACCTCCACACAAAGGGGCGTCACGTGGCGCTTATTTTTCACCACCTAACAGACAAAATAATATTATTTTTCGTGGACTGCTTATTCCTTTGAGTGCCAACATACACAAAATATTTCCAAGTTACTGTTGATGAAATGTGGTGGAAATGGTAAAGATACTAATCCACCACTATTTACCTCCAACTCGGTACATTATTGTCAAAAATAAGACAATTCAAACGTTTTTAAACTGACTTCTAAACAAATAAAGGGAACAAGGAACTTTGAGTTTCCTTGCCTCGGTAATTACTCTTCCCTTTTACAAGTTGCTTTAGAACTTACTGTCTTCATCTGTGATAACAATGATAGGCACACTAGTATTTCCATCTCCCTTTATCGTAGAGGCAAACACTGTGATGCTGTAGTTGGTGTATTCATTCAGACCTGTCAATGTTCCGTGAGATGTTGGAGCACTCACTACCTCAGTTTGTGGGCCGCCATTTGGTAACGCCTTGTAGATAACTGTGTAACTCAGTGTAACACCATTTTGATCAGCTGCTGGGACATTACTCCATTGAACAAAAATACTGGTAGAACTTAAATTTTGCCCCCGGACATTAGATGGTGGAGCGTTTGGTCCTAGAAACAAAAAAAATGCAAAAACAAGAATTGCCGTAGAAGCAAAGAAGAACGTTTGGAAAATGTATTTAAAAGGGTAGAAAAAACGGCCACTGAAAACAGCAAGGTACGGGTTTGGAACCCCCACCCATCCCTCAATCGTAAACGTAGGAAAACAGTTTCGAGTAGTACGCTTGCTGAAAGCATTCCGGCATGTCTCCGTACCATCGGCTTTGCAATATATCAAAAAAGACTTCAAATGTTTCATCAGCACCAGGGCTCCAAAACACCAAGCAACTGATGAAATCACAAGTTTTACGCGTGCAACTGTTTAAAAGGTTGTTTTACTGATCGAATAGCTTAGTTTTTCTATGAATTCAAATCTGAA
Organism: Siderastrea siderea; assembly: GCA_964030785.1. Lineage (NCBI taxonomy): Eukaryota > Metazoa > Cnidaria > Anthozoa > Scleractinia > Rhizangiidae > Siderastrea > Siderastrea siderea. The sequence goes on from OZ034974.1 coordinate 44,558,092, forward strand.
GTACCTTATTTCATTTATTCGAACTGAATTGAAATGACCAAATCCGTGTCGTTTTGCATACAAACTTCATGATCTCCTGCAAACCTGTTACATAGACGGAACTGGGCACTTGCATCGCCTGAATTCTAAGTGGTAAGTTTCTTCGTTCGCTTGGTCCAACCTTTAACACCAAAGTTGGTCCCTTTACATGTTTTAAAACGTTGGGTTACGCGCCGCCCAAAAGAGAGAATTGCGCCAGTTGAGTCGGAAAGCGTGTACTTTCAAGCATTTTTACATTTAACGCGAAGAAAAGCTACAAAATTAATAGAGTTTTCCCTAGACTGTTGCTCGCAAAATTTGTCAAGGATATTATTAGATGTAATATACCTTTAGTAAAGACAGCGAGTATGTTTGTAAGAAACCTTATACAATTGCTACATAATTTCAATAGAATTTGCGCTAGTTATTCTTTAAAAATGCAAGTACTGTTTCCTCTGAGATCAGAAAGGTCTTTATTTCAGATGAAAAACCTTAAGATTCTGATCTGGTGTTTCATTTGCGTATCAAGATTCATCCCTCTGTCCCAAATAGACGTTAAGTATTGGCTAATCACTTCGTCAATCATTAAAAAGTTTCAGAAAATACAAACGAGAAGATTGGTTTCAGTAAAAAGACAATCCTAGATAATTTCGATGTGAGTCACAAAAAAGGAAGGACTGTGGGAAGATAAAGAGGCATTTTCCCATATTAGCATCGTACAAAAAATCAGGTGCCCTGTAAATAGCGTTCCTTATCATACCTTAACGAATACGTCATATAAAAAATGTCAAATAACAAGTCAACTAAGTTTACTTACTGTCTTCATCTGTAATAACAACAATAGGTTCGCTCAAATTTCCATTTCCCTTTATCGTTGACGCAAACACTGTGATGCTGTAGTTGGTGTATTCATTCAGATCCGTCAGTGTTACGTGAGTTGTTGGAGCACTCACTACCTTGGTTTGTGGACTCTCAGCTGGTAACACCTTGTAGGTAACTGTGTAACTCAGTATAGCACCATTTTGATCAGCCGCTGGAACGTTGCTCCATTGAACAAAAATACTGGTAGAACTTGAATTTTGCCCCCAGACATTGGATGGTGGAGCGTTTGGTCCTAGAAAGAAAACAAAACGAATGCAAGTAACATACAAAACGAATGCAAGTAACATACTTTCCAAACTAAACCTGGATATTACAATTCATGGTGTGATTCCAGAACTCTCATTTTCCTTAAGTCTACAAAACGTAAACGTTTAGTGCGACTGCAAAGTGACGTTGACCGATGTTTCAAACGGCGCACTTGTTTCTAACCTTAGGTGGCTTGCAAGAGATTTTCACTGCTACGGTGTTTACGGAATAAGGAAAGATTGCAAAAAAGTAATTCTGGCGTCGTGTAAATTCTATCAATCTCTTTACATCGTTGTTGTTGCCCAATACTTTGAGGTTAATTGGAACTCCATAATGGCAACTATGGCAACACCAGAGTTTAACAAAAAGAAGCATTTCAAAAAATTGTAAAATTTCGGTTTTTGGAAATTATCTTAAAAACTAAGCCTTCAAAAAAATTAGGTCATACAAAGATTCCCAACAAAGAAATGGCTAATCCGACTTAGTTTTTAGGTATATGGCAACATTTGGTAAAGAGACAAAAATAGACAAAAAAGTGTGAATCAGCTCCCAATCCACTCAGGGAGGCTTTTACCTGTAACAGTGAAAGGTAAAAGACAAACGCAAAGCCTTACAATTGCTAACATTCGCTTTTTAATCCCGAAAAGACGAAAACGGTTGAGGTAAGTTTGCGATTATTTCCAACATTAGCATAAATGTACCTCGCAATATTTTGCTATCACACAAACCTCTCAGCAGTCCAATACATTTCTTATAATTTTCAAACTGAAACGGTCACAGTGCGTATAGTGCACCAGACCCAGCCATTATTGAATCAAGCGCCGCTCTTTTCCTGCACGTAATTCGTCCTTCAGATTCAGCACATGTGTGGAGCTAGCGACTAGAACGAGCCTGAGCTACCTTTTGAAAGCATTGTCTTTTATCAAAATCATGATCAGACAAAAGCACAAGTGAACTTACTGTCTTCATCTGTGATGACAAAGATAGGTGCACTAATTCTTCCACCACCCTTTATAGTAGAGGCAAACACTGTGATGCTGTAGTTGGTGTATTCATTCAGACCTGTCAGTGTTGCTTCACTTACTGGAGCACTCACTACCTTGATTTGTGGACTGCCATCTGGTAACGCCTTGTAGGTAACTGTGTAACTCAGTATAACGCCATTTTGATCAGCGGCTGGAACATTGTTCCATTGAACTAAAACACTGGTAGAGCTTGTGCTGTCTCCCTGGACATTAAATGGTGGCGCGTTTGGTTCTGTAAACAAGAAATAAATTATGGAAATTAATGGGACAATTGAGAATTGGTCTTCAAAGTACACGAGTTTAAAAAGGGGAATTATCAGAAACGTTTTCAAGAATAAGAAAACTAAATATTTAACATTTAGCCCACTCAATAAAGTCGTACATGAGAGCAGTGCCGATCGAACATGACATTGGGTTCCTGTAAGGCATGATTGAGTGACATATTTGATTTTTTTTGTTACAGCTAAAAAACCTCTGAAATATGAATGTTCTAACCTTATCACAAAACATATTTTTTATAAACGAAGCATCATTTTTACCACTGCCTTCGCTCAAATTCTCTACTCCCATAAGTTCAGGCTATTAAAATACCCTTTTATTTATATATTATAATTATGCAGAGCACATCAAAACGTACTATCTTCATCCGTGATGACAATGACAGCCTCGCTCACGTTTCCATCTCCCTTTACAGTAGAGGCAAACACTGTGATGCTGTAGTTGGTGAACTCATTCAGACCCGTCAATGTTGCTTGAGTTCTTGGAGCACTCACTACCTTGGTTTGTGGACTGCCACCTGGTAACACCTTGTAGGTAATTGTGTAACTCAGTATAACACCATTTTCATCAGCTGCTGGAACATTGCTCCATTGAACAAAAATGCTGGTAGAGCTTGTATTGTGTCCCTTCACATTAGATGGGGGAGCATTTGGTTCTGCAAACAGCAACAACATGAACAAACACAAGCGCATTATTAAGTTATAAAAAGTGCTTTTCCAGAAAACTGGCAATTGCAAGTAACAAATTTTGAAAACTTATTGCTTATTGCTTTTCCATGTTTCGTCGACTATACAAAAGGAACTAATTTGCCTAAAAACTAAAATTGTACAAAATGAAAATGTGAAACTAAACACACATCTATTGAACTTACTGTCGTCATCCGTGATAACAAAGATAGGTAAACTAGCATTTCCGCTTCCCTTGATCGTAAGGGCAAACACTGTAATGCTGTAGTTGGTGTATTCATTCAGACCCGTCAGTGTTACTTGAGTTGTTGGGGCACTCACTACCCTGGTTTGTGGACTGCCGTCTGGTAACGCCTTGTAGGTAACTGCGTAACTCAGTATAACACCATTTTGATCAGCTGTTGGAACATTGCTCCAGTGAACTAAAATACTGGTCGAGCTTCTATTTTGTCCCTGGACATTGAATGGGGGAGCATTTGGTTCTGTAAAATTCAAAAAGCCAGAAGATTAGTGACCTAAACAAGTTTGACAGGATTAAAGGAGAAGTTGACCTGCCTTTTTCCTAGTAACTGTAACACTTGGCCAAGGGTGGCTCGCAAAGTCTTCAATAGGATGACTCAAACTATACTTAAGTGGCTGTCTCCCTAAGATCCTCATAACCCAAATTGGTCACAAAATAGATTTCCTTCAAATCTTGTATGTGAATTGCACTTTGTCTGGGTACTTTAAAAACACTTTTCGTTTGGGCTCTAAATGCTTTCTTCGACAGTTAACAAGGGGGGTCCCCTGGTGGACAAAAATGGAAATTTTATTGGTACAAAAATGCCAATTTTCAATAACTTTGGTAACTCCTCACAACACTTAAAATTTGATGCAGGACAAAATTCTACTGTTCGTTGATAGGTACAACTCTTCCTTATCCTACAGTGTTACTGACATTTGCATGTAGTTGTTTTGAGTAGTTAAAACAGTTCCTTTTAACAACCCAATTTCACAGCTTTTATAAAAGTAGGAAAAATGGGTAAACAAAAATACATGTTAACAAAAAGTGAGACCTCGTCTAGTAAATTCCTTTCAGTCATGGAAAGTTAAAGACTTGGTCTTGATAATAAGAAAATAAAATCGTGCGGCCAGACGGTTTAAAGAACGTGGCGTCGCTTTGAAACACCAGTATTTCTAAATTATGCAAATTACGAACCACAACCTACGCGTGGAATTTAAGAGCAACTGTGATGCAAGCAATGCTCCCTTACATCAGGAAAACACGAAAATAGTTTCAAACTACAGCAGGACACAAATGTAAACTGGTAACATTTCGCATATAGCTTTAATTAAAATGTACACCATTCAAATAGCTTATTAACTATGCTCAATTCACAAGATAAACAAGTTATAAAGTACATGCCCGTCGATGATTGCTAATTATGCTTTATAAAACAACCTTGATCTAGAACTATTGATCTGAGAATAAATCAATAAAAGCAAGTCATATTGAGTGTACTACAGCTTGTGTTTTGCAAACTAATTTAGCGAACACTTAATGCCTTGCAAAATTATGAAATCAAAGAAGGGCATCTTGTTATGTTTTCATTTGCACCCATTACCTCAATTATTCTGGCATGTTCGATCAAATACAGATCCGTGCGTTTCAGAGATCATCTTAGAAGCTTCAAAACAGTTGGTTTTGGGAAAATTCTTTGTTCAAAAGCCTTCACTTAGACCAAGCTTTCCATATATTACTTCTCTCGTGTTAAATTTTTCAGGCAGTAGCCGCTGACCAGTAGTTAATGCCAACAAAAAGACCTGTTGCAGTCGCGTTTCTATTTGAATGTATGATCGCTCACCAATGAAGGGTGAGTTCATTTGAAAATAAGGGCTGGACCTCATGAGGGAAAATTAAAAATTCAAATTTTTGCCCTTAATTTAGAGCGGCAAGCACATTACCACAGTGTGTGACGTGGTTGTTATTTTTTGGTATTTTTAGCAAGGTGAAATAACGTGATAACTCGGACTTTGGGGGAGCATCTTAACATGTTTGAAAATAAACTTCTAGTTTCATCCAAGCTGTTAAATTCTGGAATCTGACCCTGGCGAAACGTCCATACAGCAAAAATATTACTACTTGATAGAAATATCCTCTGTTGAATACTTTCTGTTTGGTAAAACAGTTGTGGCAGCTTAGTCCATGAAGACTTAATGGTTATGATCCAGTTTGCAGTATGTAGTCCCCAGAACCACCTGATCGTGAGGTACTGCTCTACCAAATGTAAACCTACAATACCCCAAAAAACGTCTTGCTTTTGAAATTTCGCCCCGACTTAGTTTTGCTGCACTTTCTCTAGATTAGCATTATACCGCCAAACATAGTGAATGTCACTTCCGGAGGGCATGTACTTAAAGGCCGGAACGCCGGAACGCCGGAACGCCGGAACGCCGGAATACTAAAAGTCGGAACGCCGGAACGCCGGAATACAAAAAGCCGGAACGCCGGAATCCTTAAACCCGGAACGCCGGCATTCTTAAACCCTGAACACCGGAATATTTAAACCCAAAATGCCGGAATACCTGAACTCTAAATGACGATTTAATATACACAAGATCGCTGAAAAGACAAACAATTAGGGTTAAGCCACGCTACCGCATTATTAACGTTACCTTCTGACTCCCGCCAAAACCATTCTACTCACTATCCCCTCCCCAACCCCCTGCCTTACGTTTTCCCGGCAACCATAATTGTTATAATTTATTTGATTACTGGGCTGTTTCGCGCTGGCATCGACATGGAGGACTCTCCAGCAAGGTAAGTGTATGTAGCTGAAATTTTCTCTTTGACTTAAAGCGTTTAAAGTAACATTTACAAAGTGATAAACTGTTATTCCCTTCCTTTAGTACCAGCCAAAGTCCAGGTTTTGGCGGAGTCAGAAGGTAACGTTAATAATGTAGCGTGGCTTAACCTTAATTGTTCGTCTTTTCAGCGATCTTTTGTATATTAAATCGTCATTTAGAGTCGAAGTATTCTAGCGTGCCGGGTTTTAGTATTCCGGCGTTCCGGGTTTAAGTATTCCGGCGTACCGGTGTTCCGGGTTTAAGTACATGCCCTTCCGGAGTTGATCACAAACTAGCCTGGGTAGTATGAGAACCAGGCTTAATCAGTGGAAGTTACGAGTATCCTCAGATTTTTGTTAGGGATTGAATAGCAGGTGAGATACTCGAGCTCGCGCAAAAATTACTACTATAAGTTCTATCTCTACTAGACTACTTAATCTAACTGTACAGTAGACGCCCGTTACCTAGAACAGAAACCTGTTTCCTCTTGACTACTGTTTTCAGTCATTTACTACTGGCATTGCCGAAGGAATTTTTGATTTCCTTGAAACCCTACTTTATTCTAAATTAACCCTATAATAAGGGAGGGGGGGTGCACGGACTCTGCCTTTGGGGACCACTTGAAACTTTTCTATTATTTTTTAATGAGCGAACAAGCACCGCCAAAATTGTGTTGAAAAAATTAGTTGGGAACAAATAAGTGTGGTAGCTCAATGTACAGTGAGATTCACGTTGCTAAGGCAATCAAACTTTGACAGGCGTGTTCATCTGAAATTGTTTGGTACATTACTGTTTTAACCGAAAACAAAAATGACTTTCTTACTGAAGGTGTCATGCTATTAGATAATTTTAGAGTTCTTTTATTATTTTTGTTCACTTTTTGGTCAATTGGGTGGCTTTCCGAAGTCTTAGGGAAATCACGAAATCCAATATAATGGATCCAATTGGAAATTATGACATAAATCTGACGTCGTGTGACGTCATCAGTATCCCTTGCCGATCTCAAAGGAGACATTCTTGGACAAAATTCTTGGACATACTTTTGACCCTCTAAGTTTCATTTTCATTACTTTATTGCTATCAGAGTTTGCTGGTGGCCTGCCCCACAACGGCTACAGAAGACCAAAGAAGGCCCGGTCTAGATAGGGTTAAGGTTGTCTCTTAACTGCAGCTGATTACTTTCTCAAAACTGAAGGAACCTTACAAAGCCCCAGAAATCAAAAACAGGAAGGTTATTTTCACATCTATGAAGACGTGTCCAGCTGTACGAGTAATTTTACTTAGCTAATTTTACTTAGCTCAGCTAGCTGAGCTCCAACCCTTTATTGCAAAAAAATTCACTATTAATTGGTGAAGGATCATGAATTCAAATTTTAGATAGCTAACAGCCAAAACGTGAGTGCAAAAGTTAGCAGTACCCGATGTTGTTGTTGACATTAGTAACTGGTCAGCGGCTACTGCCAGAATAATATAACACGAGAGAACCTGGAGAGAGCTAAATGCATGAAAGCTTGTTGTAAATGAAGGTTGTTGAACGAAGAATTTTCTCAAAAACCGACTGTTTGTCACTTCTAAGATGATCTCTGAAACGCACGGATCTATATATTTGATCGAAGATACAGAAAATTGAGGCAATGGGTGCAAATGTAAACAGAACAAGATGCCCTTTGTTGATTTCATTGTTTTGCAAGGCACTAAGTGTTCGCTAAATAAGTTTGCAAAACACAGGCTGTGATATATATGACTTGCTTTTATTGATTTATTCTCACATTAATAATTCTAGATCAAGGTTGCTCTGTAAAGCGCAATTAGCAATCATCGAGTGGCATGTACTTTATAACTTGTTTATCTTGTGAATTGAGCATAGTTAATAAGCTATTTGAATGGTGTACATTTTAATTAAAGCTATATGCGAAATGTTACCAGTTTACATTTGTGTCCTGCTGTAGTTTGAAACTATTTTCGTGTTTTCCTGATGTAAGGGAGCATTGCTTGCATCACAGTTGCTCTTAAATTCCACGCGTAGGTTGTGGTTCGTAATTTGCATAATTTAGAAATACTGGTGTTTCAAAGCGGCGCCACGTTCTTTAATCCGTCTGGCCGCACGATTTTATTTTATTATAATTAAGACCAAGTCTTTAACTTTCCATGACTGAAAGGAATTTACTAGACGAGGTCTCACTTTTTGTTAACATGTATTTTTGTTTACCCATTTTTCCTACTTTTTTAAAAGCTGTTAAATTGGGTTGTTAAAAGGAACTGTTTTAACTACTCAAAACAACTACATGCAAATGTCAGTAACACTGTAGGATAAGGAAGAGTTGCACCTATCCACCAACAGTAGAATTTTGTCCTGCATCAAATTTTAAGTGTTGTGAGAAGTTACCAAAATTATTGAAAATTGGCATTTTTGTACCAATAAAATGCCCATTTTTGTCCACCAGGGAACCCCCGTTGTTAACTGCCGAAGAAAGCATTTAGAGCCCAAACGAAAAGTCTTTTTAAAGTACCCAGACAAAGTTCAATTCACATACAAGATTTGAAGGAAATCTATTTTGTGACCAATTTGGGTTATGAGGATCTTAGGGAGACAGCCACTTAAAATTGGAGTGTTCAGTGTTGAGGAGTTCGTGTGTGGATGTACGGGAATTTATGGTCAGTAACTACGGCTTTAGAAGGATCAACAATATTGGTATATACCATCCAAATAATATCATTTTTCGCACGCTCTGATTGGCTACTCAAACTTAAGGATAGTTTACGCTATTCGCTCCATGAAGAGGCGGTCACGTGGCCCTTAGTTTTTCACCATTTAACCGACAAAATGATATTATATTTCGTGGAATGGTTATTCCCTTGAGTGTCAATATACACAAAAAATTCCCAACTCAGTGTTGGTGAAATGTGGTGGAAATGGTGAAGATACTAAGCCACCACTATTGACCTCCAGTTCGGTAAATCATCGTCAAAAATAAGACAATTCAAACGGTTTTAAACTGACTTCTCAACAACTAAAAGTAACAAGGAACAATGCGTTTCCTTGCTTAATAATTACTCTTCCCTTTTAAAATTTGCTTAAGAACTTACTGTCTTCATCTGTGATAACAATGATAGGCACACTAGTATTTCCATCTCCTTTCATCGTTGAGGCAAACACTGTGATGCTGTAGTTGGTGTATTCATTTAGACCCGTCAATGTTACGTGAGTTGTTGGAGCATTCACTACCTCAGTTTGTGGACTGCCGTTTGGTAACGCCTTGTAGTCAACTGTGTAACTCAGTATAACACCATTTTGATCAGCTGCTGGAACATTGCTCCACTGGACAAAAATAATGGTAGAACTTAAATTTTTCGTGCGGACATTGGATGGTGGCGCCTTTGGTCCTAGAAAGAAATCAAAATCCAAAACACAAGAATTACCGTACAAGGAAAGCATTACGCTGTTATTGTACCCTCTGATTGTACAATATTTGACAACCAAAGAAACTGTTGCCTTTTCAAAATTCAGACAACTTCTACTGTTGTAGAAGAACGTTTGGAAAATGTATTTAAAAGGGTCGAAAAAACGGCCACTGAAAACAGCAAGGTACGGACTTGGAACCCCCACCCCTCCCTCAATCGAAAACGTAGGAAAACAGTTTCGAATAGTACGCTTGCTGAAAGCATTCCGGCATGTCTCCGTACCATCGGCTTTGCAATATATCAAAAAAGACTGCAAGTGTTTTACCAGGGCTCAAAACACCGAGCAACTGATGAAAGCATAAGGTTTACGCGTGCAACTGTTTAAAATGTTGTTTTACTGATCGAATAGCTTAGTTTTTCTATGAATTCAAATCTGAAGTTCCTTATTTCATTCCTTCGAAGGGCATTAAAATGGCCAAATCAGTGTCATTTTGCGTATAACGTCCATGATATTCCTGCAGACGTTTTACATAAACGGAAATGGGCACTTGCATCGCCTGAATTCTAAGTGGTAAGTTTCTTCGTTCGCTTGGTCCAACCTTTAACGTGCTTGGTGCGCACCAAAGTTGGCCCTTTTACGTGTTTTCAAACGTTGGGTTACACGCCGCCCAAAACGGAGAATTGCACCACTTGAGTCGAAACAGCGAGTATGTTTGTACGAAACCTTATACAATTGCTAGAAAATTTAAATAGAATTTGCGCTAGTTGTTCTTTAAAAATGCAAGTACTGTTTGCTCTGAAATCAGAAAGGTTTTTATTTCAGATGAAAAACCTTAAGATTCTGATCTGATTTTTCATTTGCGTACCAGGATTCATCCCCCTGACCCAAATAGACATCAATTATTGGCTGATCTAACCTGCGATTAAGCCGAATTTTAGCATCGCTCTCATATTCTCTTACATCGGTCGCTCGCTAAAATTTCGTTTCGCTCTCCCCTCTTGAATATTTCACCGAGCGAAACGAAAATAGCGGCCTGATCGCAAGTTAGGCTGATCACTTCGTTTATCATTAAAAAATTTGAGAAAATACAAACGAGCAGATTGGTTTTAGTAAACAGACAATCCTAGATAATTTGGCTGAGAGTGACAAAATTGAAACGTCTGTGGGAAAATAAAGAGTCATTTTTCCAATATTTCCATCGTACAAAAAGTAAGGTGCCCTGTAATTAGTACGTAGCCACATATATTGGTTAGTGTTTCTTATCATACCTTAACAAATACGTCATATAAAAAATGTCAAATAACATGTCAACTAAGTTTACTTACTGTCTTCATCTGTAATAATACCAATGGGTTCGCTCAAATTTCCATTTCCCTTTATCGTAGAAGCAAACACTGTGATGCTGTAGTTGGTGTATTCATTCAGATCCGTCAGTGTTACGTGAGTTGTTGGAGCACTCACTACCTTGGTTTGTGGACTGCCATCTGGTAACGCCTTGTAGATCACTGTGTAACTTATTATAACACCATTTTGATCAGCTGCTGGAACATTGTTCCATTGAACAAAAATACTGGTGGAACTTGAATTTTGCCCCCAAACATTGGATGGTGGAGCGTTGGGTCCTAGAGAAAAAAAAGCAAAACGAATGAAGGGACGAATGGACGAATGTAACATACTTTCCCAACTAAAGCTGGTTATTGCAATTCATGGTGTGATTCCAAAACTCTCATTTTCGGTAAGCCTAAAAAACTTAGACATTTAAGTGCAACTGCAAAATGACGCTAATGGATGGTTCAAACGGCGCACTTGTGTCAAACTTAAGTTGGCTTGCAAGATATTTTCACTGCTACGGTACATGGAATGGGGAAGGATTGCAAAAACGTATTTCTGACATCATATAAACTCTATCAATCTCTTTACATCGTTGTTGTTTCTTAAGACTTTGAGGTTAATTGGAACGCCATAATGGACCATGGCAACACTAGAGTTCAACAAAAACAAGCTATTTTAAACATTGTAAGATTTTGGTTTTTAGAAATTTCCTTTAAAACTAAGCCTTTAAAAAATTAACTTGTGCAAGGATTCCCAACAAAAGAATGGCTAATCCGACTTAGTTTTTACGTACATTGCAACATTTGGTAAAGAGACAAAAATAGAGATAAAACGTCTGGAAAAAAATACAAAGAAAAGAATGCAGTTTGAGTCAGCTCCCAATCTATTCAGTGAGGCTTTGCCTGTCAGACTGATAGGTAGAAGGCGAACACAAAACCTTACAATCGCCAACATTCGCTGTTCAATCCAGAAAAGACGAAAACGGTTATGTTAAGTTTGCAAATATTTCCAACATTAACATAAATTTACCTCCCAATATTTTGCTATCACACAGCAGTCCGCTACATTTACTATAATTTTTCAAACTGAAACTGTCACACAGTTTAGTGCACAAGACCCAGCCATTATTGATTCAGGCGCCGCTCTTTTGCTGCGCATAATTCATCCTTCAGTTTTAGCACATGAGTGGAGCTAGCGACTACAACAAGCCTAAGCTACCTTTTAAAGTGCACCTAACCCCTAAATTTTTTTTTTCGGCTAAATAAATTCTGTTATCATCTCGAACATTTCTTCACCAAAATTTTTTGGTTTGGTTAAATTCTCGATTTTCTGTGCCCTGTTAAATTCAAGAAAAATTTGGTTCACGTCCAAGTAAGAGAAACCTGGGGCGAGCAATAGTTGTGACGTCAGATCAAGAACCAAGAATTCCACGCCGCTTAGTTTTTAGCTGTGTTTCTCTGACTTTATTTGTTCATCGAAATCTTCTGACCTTCTAGCTAATTCGAACAAAGTCATAGTATGACTGAAATTCCAATGTTGTAATCCAAAGCAGATAATGAGACGAGCTACGCGGATTCTGCTGATTTGTAGATGAATTTTAGCTCTGAATACGAGATAGATGCGGAACAGGAAGTCGACAGTACACCCGACAAAGGATGAAGAAAGTGCCGTCCTGCCCATATCTGCTAAAAAGCCGCTAACCAACGAAGAATGAATTGCTCAATGCAAAAAGGAAATAAAGGCAAACTAAAAACTGGAGCAGCAAATAAAGCAACTTACGATTGGCCTTGGAGGGCTGCGAAGAAGCCGGAATGCTGAGCTTCGCCCGTGAGTGTTTACATTTTATTTCGCACGTTCGGTCTTCACGTTTGGTCTTGGTTTTCCTGCTCTCCGCTTCTCGCATTTAAGATTTATATTCAAGCTGAGGGAACCTCTTATAGAAATGGGGATTTTAATAAAGAATTCCTTTCTTCATTTATTTATTTTACATTGAAGTAAATGTGGAAACTGCGATATTACTTACGTCTTGTCCATTTCTGTAACCAGCATTACCAATAACAACAATTTATAACACTAGTGACTCAGGAAGGACATTGACGAGAATTATAAGCACGAGAGTTTGTTAGTATCGGTTCAACTGAGATTTTCTTACCAATCATTTTTCTCGCGTCAACGTGCAAGCAGTTTCCTCAGATCCCAGCGCGAGCGGAAATGTACAAATTGTGTAAATCAACCGGCCCTCGCTCAACTCGCGACTCGAGGCTTCGCCGCCCATCGCTCACACTTCGATCTTCTTGTGGACTTTTTTCGCACAAAAAATGGTAATAAAAGAATTACGAAAGAAACTGTTTGTCCTCTGCTTCAACGGAGGATATGAACAAGGGATCTATGCACAGTAATGTTTTGTTATGCTCGAGTGATTTGATATGACTCAGGATAAAATTCTCATAGCGAGGCACGTTCATTGACTAGATTAAGGAATAATGGCAATGGTTTGTTATTGTGGAGAAAGCGCGTTCGGTTCTGCTGAAGGAGGACTTTCTATAAATACGGTCTTTAATTTTAAACCCTTCGCTGTTTTGGGCACTGCTTACACGTAATTATTTAGCGCTTACCGTGTGGCCAACCTGAATAATTCGCAAAGGTAATAATTTTCTGCGTACCGCGTATCGCGGGTATTCTGTGGTTAATCGGCCGTTGAATCATTGGAAATACGCAAAAAGGTATCGTTTGATCGGATACTAAAGTTGTTCATTCATTCATACCTACTTCTACGACAACAAATCTTTGCTTAAAATGCATCGAGCGTAGTATCGAGTGCTTGGAAGGCTGCCGCTTTGCTCGCTACTGCTTTACAAAATCCACCCATTTCGTCCCTTCGCCTCTGGTCGCTCGTCGTCAAAAAATGCAGCATTTTTGTAGTGATACGTCTTGTTTATCGTTTCTTTGGTTACTATGTCTCGGAGCAATACGAACGGTCAACAGTTTTCTGTACATCTTCGAGAGCTCAAGAGAAATATAGCTCCGATAGAGATAGCGCGAGACTGCGGGTTTTTGATTTGACGTCACAAGGTGACTAGTCTCATGCCCTCACTGCTCGACCCTGAACCAAAATGGTGTCTATTTTCGGCCGATTTTCCGTACTTCAAGCGCGCACAGAAAATCAGGCATTAAACCAAATCAAAAACTTCTTGTGACGAAATGCTCCAAATGATAACAGGATTTATTTGACGGGGAAAACATTTTTAGCGTTAGGTGCACTTTAAATGCATAATGTCCTTTATCAAAATATCACCAAAAAGCACAAGTAAACTTACTGTCTTCATCTGTGATGACAAAGATAGGCGCACTTATTCTTCCACTGCCCTTTATAGTAGAGGCAAACACTGTGATGCTGTAGTTGGTGTATTCATTCAGACCCGTCAGTGTTGCTTGAGTTCTTGGAGCCCTCACTACCTTGGTTTGTGGACTGCCATCTGGTAACGCCTCGAAGGTAACTGTGTAACTCAGTATAACACCATTTTGATCAGCTGCTGGAACATTGTTCCATTGAACTAAAATACTGGTAGAGCTTGTGCTGTTTACCTGGACATTAAATGGTGGAGCGTTTGGTTCTGTCAAGAAGAAATAAATTATGGGAAATAATGGGTCAATTAAGACTTAGTCTTCAAAGTACACGAATTTAAAACGGGGATATTTTACATTTAGCAAGCTCAATAGAGTCATGCAGGAGAGCAGTGCCGATTGAAGATGACATTGACTTCCTGTACGGCATAGTTGAGTAACATATTTGTTTTTTGTTTTTTGTTGTTGTTGGTGTTTTTTTTTTGGGGGGGGGGGGGGTTACAACCACAAACCTCTCAGCTACGAATGTTCCAATCTTATCACAAGACATTTTGTTTAAAACGAAGCATCGTTTTCACCATTGCGTTCGCTTAAATTCTCTAGTTCCATAACTTCATGTTATTTAAATACCCTTTTATTCATATATCATCATTATGAAGAGCAAATCAAAACGTACTATCTTCATCCGTGATGACAATGACAGGTTCGCTCGCGTTTCCATCTCCCTTTACAGTAGAGGCAAACACTGTGATGCTGTAGTTGGTGAACTCATTCAGACCCGTCAATGTTACTTGAGTTGTTGGAGCCATCACTACCTTGGTTTGTGAACTGCCATCTGGTAACGCCTTGTAGGTAACTGTGTAACTCAGTATAGCACCATTTTGATCAGCTGCTGGAACATTGCTCCATTGAACAAAAATGCTGGTAGAGCTTGAATTGTGTCCCTTCACATTAGATGGGGGAGCATTTGGTTCTGTAAAATTCCAATCGCAGGAACATTAATTACTGACCTACACAGGTTTGACAGGATCAAAGAAGAAGTTTAACTACCTTTTTCTTAGTAACTGTAACACTTGGCCATGGGTGGCTCTCAAAGTCTTCAATAGGGAGACTCAAACTATACTAACAGTCAAACCAGATGTTCTTTTCCGTGCAACTTTGCAAACTTCCGCCGCAACATTGGTAGTTTGATTGACAACTTGCTCGGAGCCATTTCCAACCGCCGCGAGCAACTTGCTCGCTTCAGTTTGCAAATTAGCTTGTGTACATTCCTCGGCAGATTGCTCTTGAAATCAGAAAACTGAGCTTGTACTACCAAAAAAATAACGAAAGCTGCATCGCTAGGAACAAGCGAGGCTAGTTGCTGCAATAATGCAGATGCAAGAGTAATTATGCGAACTAAATGAAGGGATTGAGGTTTTGAAGTTGTTCGCGTCGGCCAGTCGCAAGTTTATTTGTGTAGATTTCTCTTTGAATTCTTCTTAAATTTTGAAATGTTGCCTAGTTAAAAGCTATGAGATCCGCTTTTGAGATAAAGTTGCTTTTGTAGACAATATGTTGTGGTTTAAATTTCCTGTTTTTTTTTATATCACATGTAAAATTTGTCGTTGTTGCTTTAAATAAATTTGCTTCACGTTGTCGTTCGCATGACAGAACTCTAATTTCACCAGCTGGGTAATATTCCAAATCAAAGTTTCAATTTACCACCATTTTCATTACTACGTGACTTTTCTTTTCAAAACACCTTTGAGCACTTTGCAATACGCTTCCGTCAATCATACCTTATATGGGAAGTGTCTGATGTTACCGCAATTGAATTGAGCTCGTAGGAATAAAGATGACCCCAAATTATCCCGTAAATTTGCGCTGGCGAGTCATATATTGACTAGTAAGAGGCTTTAGAGTCGTTGATGTTGCGAGAATACTTCACGTTTGGCAGACATTTGTAAAGAAAATTCGACATTTCTTCAGAATTAAGTACCCGCTCGGTGGATTACCCTATCATACGCGGCGGATGGTAAGCTTGCGTTCAATTTCGTGAATAAGCTAAACCGAAGTGTGAAGTAATAATTCTTGCTTTTCTGACCTGAAAATAGCAAACGACATGTTATTCGCCAGGAGTATAATCTGGTGTACGAGGACGAATATTCAGGAGCGGATAGAATCATCATCAGCGTGCCTTCGATCAACCCATTCGTGAAGAAAATGGGCTTAACAAGTAAAAGGTACGTATGTCTTGTTGCCGTTTTTTGTTTTTGTTATGAACACTGCTGGTTCTAATCACCTATCACTTGAGGAATGAAATAAGGAACAAAGCATCAGCTTATGATGCGTTTTGTAACGTTTGTTGTTGAACGTTCGAGAATGTAAACATATATTTAAACGCTGTGACATGATAGGAAGGGGAATCGTTATTTCTACAAGCGGGAACGGGGAATCGAGGAAAATATTTAAGCTTACTTTCAAGTTTACTTCTTCGTTATAGCTCAATACGATTGCCAAAGAGCGTGATGAGGGAAACAGAACGATGTATTGTCGTAGGATCGCTGAATTTCACCGAGAACAGTTGCTATTTATAGATGAGTTTGAGAAGTTCTGATTCATCTATAAATAGCAACTGTTCTCGGTGA
This sequence comes from Siderastrea siderea, assembly GCA_964030785.1. NCBI lineage: Eukaryota > Metazoa > Cnidaria > Anthozoa > Scleractinia > Rhizangiidae > Siderastrea > Siderastrea siderea. The sequence continues at coordinate 44,574,764 of OZ034974.1, forward strand.
AATTTAGCGATGACATACGACGAAAAGTCGACGATGCATCGCCCTGTTTCGCTTATCACGTTCTTTGGTAATCACAGTGAGCTATAACGAAGAAGTAAAACATGAAACTATGCTTAAATAGTTTCCTTGATTCCCCATTCCCGCTTTTATAAATAACCATTTTCCTTGCTGCATGTCATGTCACAGCGTTACATGTTTACTTTTTCGAAACGTAGAACAATAAACGTTGTAAGCGCTTATGCTTTGTTTTTCATCAGTTCCATTCTTCAAGTGATAGGTGATTAAAATTAGCAGTGTTTCTTGCAAAAATAATCCAACAAGATATACGTACCTTTTACTTGTCAAGCCAATTTTCTTCACGAATGGGTTGATCGAAGGCACGCTGATCACGATTCCTTTTCCCTTTGCATACTCTATCCGCCCCTGAATTTCATCCTCGTAAACTTCGGGATATTGTCAGATTATACTCCTGGCGAATAACATGTCGTTTGCTATTTTCGGGTCAGAAAAGCAAGTTCATTACTTCACACTTCGGTTTAGCTTATTCACGAAATTGAACGCAAGCTTACCATCTGCCGCGTATGATAGGGTAATCCACCGAGCGGGTATTTAATTATGAAGAAATGTCGAATTTTAATTACAAATGTCTGCCAAACGTGAAGTATTCTCGCAACATCAACGACTCTAAAGCCTCTTACTAGTCAATGTATGACTCGCCAGCGCAAATTTACGGGATAATTTGGGGTCATCTTTATTCCTACGAGCTCAATCCAACTGCGGTAACATCAGACACTTCCCATATAAGGTATGATTGACGGAAGCGTACTGCAAAGTGCTCAAAGGTGTTTTGAAAAGAAAAGTCGCGTAGTAGTGAAAATGGTGGTAAAAAGGAGTTTGCCAAGAAAACTAGCGACGCAGCTATCAAATGACACAACTTCGCAACTGAAGCGAGCAAGTTGTTCGCGGCGGTTGCAAATTGGTCCGAGCAAGTTGTCAATCGAACTACCAATGTGCCGAAAGTGTCCAAAGTTGCCATCCGGTTTGACTGTAAAATTAGAGTGCTCAGTGTTGAGTAATTCGTGTGGAGATGAACGGGGATGTATGGACAGTAACTATGGCTTTAGAAGGATCAACAATATTGGTATATACCGCCCAAGAAAAAGCATTTTTTGCGCCCTCTGATTAGCTACTCAAACGTAAGGATAGTATTCGCTCTTCGTCTCCGCAGGAAGAGGCGGTTTACCATCTAACCGACACAATGATATTATTGTTCGTGGACTCAGTATTCCCTTGAGTGTCAATATACACAAAAAATTCTCAACTCAGCGTTCCTGAAATGTGGTTGAAATGGTAACGATACTAATCTACCACTATTGACCTCCAATTCAGAAAATCGGAGTCAAAAATAAGACAGTTCAAACGTTTTTAAACTGACTTCTCAAGAACTAGAAGTAACAAGGAACTTTGTGTTTCCTTGCCTTGGTAATTACTCTTCCTTTTTACAAGTTGCTTAAGAACTTACTGTCTTCATCTGTGATAACAATGATAGGCACACTAGTATTTCCATTTCCCTTCCTCGTAGAGGCAAATACTGTGATGCTGTAGTTGGTGTGTTCATTCAGATCTGTCAATGTTACGTGAGTTGTTGGAGCGCTCACTACCTTGGTTTGCGGACTGCCATCTGGTAACGCCTTATAGGTAACTGTGTAGCTCAGTATAACACCATTTTGATCAGCTGCTGGAACATTGCTCCATTGAACAAAAATACTCGTGGAACTTGAATTTTGCCCCCGAACATTGGATGGTGGACCGTTTGGTCCTAGAAAGAAAAGAAACGCAACGACTGAAACGACTAATGGACGAATCAAAGTAACATATTTTTCAAACTAAAGCTGGTTAATGCAATTCTTGGTGTGATTCCAAAACTCCCCTTTTTCGTTAAGCCTACAAAATGTAGACTATTAAGTGCGACTGCAAAGTGACGTTGACGGATGTTTCAAACGGTGCACTTGTGTCACTTGTGTCTAAAGTTAGGTGGCTCGCAAGAGATTTTCACTGCTACGGTGTTTATGGAATGAGAAAAGATTGCAAAAAAGGATTTATGACATCGTGTAAATTCCACCTGTTTCAATCTCTTTACATCGTTGTTGTTTCTCAATACTTTGAGGTTAATTGGAACGCCATAATGGAAACCATGGCAACACTGAAGTTCAACACAAAGAAACTTTGAAAAAAAATGGAAAATTCCGGTTTTTGGAGAATACCTTTAAAACTAATCCTTCAAAACAATTAGGTAGTAGGAGGATTCCCAACAAAGAAATGGCTACTCCGACTTAGTATTTAGGTATATTGCAACATTTGGTCAAGAGACAAAAACAGAGAAAAACATCTACAAAAAATACAAAGAAAAGAACGCAGTGTAAATCAGCTCCCAATCAACTCACGAAGGCTTGTACCAGTACGAGTGAGAGGTAGAAGGCGAACACAAAACCTGACAATCGCTAACATTCGCTGTTTAATACCGAAAAGAAGAAAACGGTTGAGGTAAGTTTGCGATTATTTCCAACATAAACATAAATGTACCTCGCAATATTTTGCAATCACACAAACCTTTCAGCAGTCTGATACATTTCTTTTAATTTTCCAAACTAAAACGTTCCGGAGTTTATATCGTTCCCCTCTGCTCTATTGTCGTATAGTGCACAAGACCCAGTCATTATTGATTCAGGCGCTGCGGCTCTTTTGCTGCGCGTAATTCCTCCTTCAGGTTCAGCACATGAGTGGAGCTAGCGACTAGAACGAGCCTAAGCTACCTTTTGAAAGCATTGCCTTTTATCAAGATATCAGACAAAAGAGCAAGTGAACTTACTGTCTTCATCTGTGTTAACAAAGATAGGCGCACTAATTCTTCCACCGCCCTTTACAGTAGAGGCAAACACTGTGATGCTGTAGTTGGTATGTTCATTCAGACCCATCAGTGTTGCTTGAGATCTTCGAGCACTCACTACCTTCGTCTGTGGACTGCCATCTGGTAACGCCTTATAGGTAACTGTGTAACTCAGTATAACACCATTTTGATCAGCTGCTGGAACATTGCTCCATTGAACAAAAATACTGGTAGAACTTGAATTTTGCACCCGGACATTGGATGGTGGAGCGTTTGGTCCTAGAAAAAAAAGAGCCGCAGTATAACCAAAGCATTGCCCTTTGGTTGTACAATATTTTACAACGAAAAAACTGTTGCCTTTTCAGAATTCAGACGTCTTCTACTCTTGTGGAACAGCGTTTCCAAAATTTGTTTAAAAGGACAGGGAGCCAGCCACTGAAAACATCAAGGTACGAACTTGGAACCCCACCCCTCCCCCAATCGAAAAAGCGAGAAAACAATTTCTAGTAGCACGCTTCCTGAACGCATTCCGCTATGTCTTCGTACCATCGGCTATGCAATATATCAATAAAGACTGCAAGTATTTTAACAGGGCTCAAAACACCAAGAAACCGATGAAAGCGCAAGACCGAAGTATTAAGTCCAAGATACGTTTACGCGTGCAACTGTTTTAAAGGTTGTTTTACTGATCGAATAGCTTAGTTTTTCTGTTTTCAAACCTGAAGTACCTTTTTGGATTCAATTGAAGGGATGGAAAATGGCCAAATCCATGTCATTTTGCATAGAACTTACATGTTTTCCTCCAGGTCTGTTACATAGAGGGAACTGGGCATTTGCATCGGCGTCCTTTCTCAGTTTAGTGCATCACATGCAATTTTGCTGCGGTCTTTCAAGAACCAGCTCCTTGACGTTTAACGCTAAGAAAAGCTGAAGAATCTGGACAGTTTTCTCTAAACCGATGCTCGCAAAATTTGTCCAGGAAATTATTAGATGCAATGTACGTTTAGTGAAGACAGCGAGTATGTTTGTGAGAATTGAATTTCCTATGTAATTTCAATACCATTTGCACAAGTTGTTCGTTAAGAACTGTTTGATCTTAGATCCGAAAAGGTTATTATTTTAAATCAAAATCCTTAAGATTCTGATCTGGTTTTTCATTGGGTATCAAGATTCACCCACCTGACCCAAATGAACGTCGATTATTGGCTGCTCATTTAATGAATTATTAAAGAGTTTGAGAAAATACAAACGAAAACATTGATTTCAGTAAAAGGACAACCAAGACATTTTCGGTAAGAGCGACAAAATGGGAAGGTCTGTGGGGAAAAAAGAAGCATTATTCTCATTTTTGCATCGTACATAAAGTTAAATGTCCTGTATTTAGAAACCAAATTTATTGCTAAGTGTTTGTTATCATACTTGAACAAAAACGTCATATAAATATGTCAAAAAACAAGTCAACTAAGTTTACTTACTGTCTTCATCTGTAATAACAACAATAGGTTCGCTCATATTTCCGTTTCCCTTGATCGTACTGGCAAACACCGTGATGCTGTAGTTGGTGTATTGATTCAGACCCGTCAGTGTTACTAGAGTTGTCAGAGCACTCACTACCTTGGTTTGTGGACTGCCATCTGGTAACCCCTCGTAGGTAACTGTGTAACTCAGTATAACACCATTTATATCAGCTGCTGGAACGTTGTTCCATTGAACTAAAACACTGGTAGAGCTTGTGCTGTGTCCCTGGACATTAAATGGTGGAGCGTTTGGTTCTGTAAACAAGAAATGAATCATAGAAAATAATGGGAGAATTAATACTTAGTCTTCAATGTACACGAATTTCAAAAGGGGAATTATAAGAAACGTTTCCGGGAATAATTATACGTTAAGCCCACTCAATAGAGTCATGCATGAGAGCAGTGCCGATCGAAGACGATATTGAATTCCTGTACGACATGATTGAATAACATATTTGTTTTCTGTTACAGCCACAAAACCTCTGAACTATGAATGCTCTAACGTTATCACAAGACATCTTTTTATAAACAAAGCACCATTTTTACCATTACCTTCGCTCAAATTCTTCACTCCCATAGGTTCAAGTTATTAAAATACCCTCTTATTTATATATCATAATTATGTAGAGCACATCAAACGTACTATCTTCATCCGTGATGACAATGACAGGTTCGCTCACGTTTCCATCTCCCTTTACAGTGGAGGCAAACACTGTGATGCTGTAGTTGGTGAACTCATTCAGACCCATTAAGGCTACTTGAGTTGTTGGAGCCATCACTAACTTGGTTTGTGGACTGCCATCTGGTAACGCCTTGTAGGTAACTGTGTAACTCAGTATAACACCATTTTGATCAGCTGCTGCAACATTGCTCCATTGAACAAAAATGCTGGTAGAGCTTGTATTGTGTCCCTCCACATTAGATGGGGAGGCATTTGGTTCTGCAAACAGCATCAAAATGAACAAACACAAGTGCATTATTAAGTTTCGCAAAAAGTGCTTTACCAGAAAACTGGCAATTGCAACTAACAAATCAGTTTCAGAACTTATTCTGCTTCAGATTTCGTTAGTTTTCCCATTTTTGAACGAGTCTACAAAAGAAACTCATTTGCCTCAAAGCTAAAATTGTAGAATATCAAAATTTAAAACTAAACACGTATATTGAACTTACTGTCCTCATCTGTGATAACAAAGATAGGTAAACTAGAATTTCCGTTTCCCTTGATCGTAGAGGCAAACACTGCGATGCTGTAGTTGGTGTATTCATTCAGACCTGTCAGTGTTACTTGAGTTGTTGGAGAACTCACTACCTTGGTTTGTGGTCTGCCATCTGGTAACGCCTTGTAGATCACTGTGTAACTCAGTATAACACCATTTTGATCAGCTGTTGGAACATTGCTCCAGTGAACTAAAATACTGGTCGAGCTTCTGTTTTGTCCCTGGACATTGAATGGGGGAGCATTTGGTTCTGTAAAATTCAAAAAGCCAGAAGATTAGTGACCTAAACAAGTTTGACAGGATCAAAGAAGAAGTTTAACTGCCTTTTTCCTAGTAACTGTAACACTTGGCTATGGGTGGCTTTCAAGGTCTTCAATAAGGGGACTCAAACCAATTTTAAAATTGGAGTGTCCACGAATTCTTGTGGGGATGTACGGGGATGTATGGTCAGTAACTACGGCTTTAGAAGGATCAAGAATATTGGTGTACACCACCCAACTAATAGCATTTTCTGCGCGCTGTGATTGACTGCTCAAACTTAAGGATAGTATTCGCTATTCCCCTCCACACAAAAGGGCGTCACGTGGCGCTTATTTTTCACCACCTAACCGACAAAATAATATCATTTTTCGTGGACTGCTTATTCCCTTGAGTGTCAACATACACAAAATATTCCCAACTTACTGTTGGTGAAATGTGGTGGAAATGGTAAAGATACTAATCCACCACTATTTACCTCCAACTCGGTACATTATTGTCAAAAGTAAGACAATTCAAACGTTTTTAAACTGACTTCTAAACAAATAAAGGTAACAAGGAACTTTGAGTTTCCTTGCCTCGGTAATTACTCTTCCCTTTTACAAGTTGCTTTAGAACTTACTGTCTTCATCTGTGATAACAATGATAGGCACACTAGTATTTCCATCTCCCTTTATCGTAGAGGCAAACACTGTGATGCTGTAGTTGGTGTATTCATTCAGACCTGTCAATGTTCCGTGAGATGTTGGAGCACTCACTATCTCAGTTTGTGGACCACCATTTGGTAACGCCTTGTAGATAACTGTGTAACTCAGTATAACACCATTTTGATCAGCTGCTGGGACATTACTCCATTGAACAAAAATACTGGTAGAACTTAAATTTTGCCCCCGGACATTAGATGGTGGAGCGTTTGGTCCTAGAAACAAAAAAAATGCAAAAAACAAGAATTGCCGTACAAGCAAAGAAGAACGTTTGGAAAATGTATTTAAAAGGGTAGAAAAAACGGCCACTGAAAACAGCAAGGTACGGGCTTGGAACCCCCACCCCTCCCTCAATCGAAAACGTAGGAAAACAGTTTCGAGTAGTACGCTTGCTGAAAGCATTCCGGCATGTCTCCGTACCATCGGCTTTGCAATATATCAAAAAAGACTTCAAATGTTTCATCAGCACCAGGGCTCCAAAACACCAAGCAACTGATGAAATCACAAGTTTTACGCGTGCAACTGTTTAAAAGGTTGTTTTACTGATCGAATAGCTTAGTTTTTCTATGTTTTCAAATCTGAAGTACCTTATTTCATTCATTCGAACGGAATTAAAATGACCAAATCCGTGTCGTTTTACATACAACCTTCATGATCTCCTGCAAACCTGTTACATAGACGGAACTGGGCACTTGCATCGCCTGAATTCTAAGTGGTAAGTTTCTTCGTTCGCTTGGTCCAACCTTTAACACCAAAGTTGGTCCCTTTACATGTTTTAAAACGTTGGGTTACGCGCCGCCCAAAAGAGAGAATTGCGCCACTTGAGTCGGAAAGCGTGTACTTTCAAGCATTTTGACATTTAACGCGAAGAAAAGCTACAAAATTAATAGAGTTTTCCCTAGACTGTTGCTCGCAAAATTTGTCAAGGATATTATTAGATGTAATGTACCTTTAGTAAAGACAGCGAGTATGTTTGTAAGAAACCTTATACAATTGCTACATAATTTCAACAGAACTTGCGCTAGTTATTCTTTAAAAATGCAAGTACTGTTTCCTCTGAGATCAGAAAGGTCTTTATTTCAGATGAAAAACCTTAAGATTCTGATCTGGTGTTTCATTTGCGTATCAAGATTCATCCCTCTGTCCCAAATAGACGTTAAGTATTGGCTAATCACTTCGTCAATCATTAAAAAGTTTCAGAAAATACAAACGAGAAGATTGGTTTCAGTAAAAAGACAATCCTAGATAATTTCGATGTGAGTCACAAAAAAGGAAGGACTGTGGGAAAATAAAGAGGCATTTTCCCATATTAGCATCGTACAAAAAGTCAGGTGCCCTGTAATTAGTGTTTCTTATCATACCTTAACAAATACGTCATATAAAAAATGTCAAATCACAAGTCAACTAAGTTTACTTACTGTCTTCATCCGTAATAACAACAATAGGTTCGCTCAAATTTCCATTTCCCTTTATCGTTGACGCAAACACTGTGATGCTGTAGTTGGTGTATTCATTCAGATCCGTCAGTGTTACGTGAGTTGTTGGAGCACTCACTACCTTGGTTTGTGGACTCTCAGCTGGTAACACCTTGTAGGTAACTGTGTAACTCAGTATAGCACCATTTTGATCAGCCGCTGGAACGTTGCTCCATTGAACAAAAATACTGGTAGAACTTGAATTTTGCCCCCAGACATTGGATGGTGGAGCGTTTGGTCCTAGAAAGAAAACAAAACGAATGCAAGTAACATACAAAACGAATGCAAGTAACATACTTTCCAAACTAAACCTGGATATTACAATTCATGGTGTGATTTCAGAACTCTCATTTTCCTTAAGTCTACAAAACGTAAACGTTTAGTGCGACTGCAAAGTGACGTTGACCGATGTTTCAAACGGCGCACTTGTTTCTAACCTTAGGTGGCTTGCAAGAGATTTTCACTGCTACGGTGTTTACGGAATAAGGAAAGATTGCAAAAAAGTAATTCTGACGTGGTGTAAATTCTATCAATCTCTTTACATCGTTGTTGTTGCCCAATACTTTGAGGTTAATTGGAACTGCATAATGGCAACTATGGCAACACTAGAGTTTAACAAAAAGAAGCATTTCAGAAAATTGTAAAATTTCGGTTTTTGGAAATTATCTTAAAAACTAAGCCTTCAAAAAAATTAGGTCATACAAAGATTCCCAACAAAGAAATGGCTAATCCGACTTAGTTTTTAGGTATATGGCAACATTTGGTAAAGAGACAAAAATAGACAAAAAAATGTGAATCAGCTCCCAATCCACTCAGGGAGGCTTTTACCTGTAACAGTGAAAGGTAAAAGACAAACGCAAAGCCTTACAATTGCTAACATTCGCTTTTTAATCCCGAAAAGACGAAAACGGTTGAGGTAAGTTTGCGATTATTTCCAACATTAGCATAAATGTACCTCGCAATATTTTGCTATCACACAAACCTCTCAGCAGTCCAATACATTTCTTATAATTTTCAAACTGAAACGGTCACAGTGCGTATAGTGCACCAGACCCAGCCATTATTGAATCAAGCGCAGCTCTTTTCCTGCACGTAATTCGTCCTTCAGGTTCAGCACATGTGTGGAGCTAGCGACTAGAACGAGCCTGAGCTACCTTTTGAAAGCATTGTCTTTTATCAAAATCATGATCAGACAAAGGCACAAGTGAACTTACTGTCTTCATCTGTGATGACAAAGATAGGTGCACTAATTCTTCCACCACCCTTTATAGTAGAGGCAAACACTGTGATGCTGTAGTTGGTGTATTCATTCAGACCTGTCAGTGATGCTTCACTTACTGGAGCACTCACTACCTTGATTTGTGGACTGCCATCTGGTAACGCCTTGTAGGTAACTGTGTAACTCACGATAACACCATTTTGATCAGCTGCTGGAACATTGTTCCATTGAACTAAAACACTGGTAGAGCTTGTGCTGTCTCCCTGGACATTAAATGGTGGCGCGTTTGGTTCTGTAAACAAGAAATAAATTATGGAAATTAATGGGACAATTGAGAATTGGTCTTCAAAGTACACGAGTTTAAAAAGGGGAATTATCAGAAACGTTTTCAAGAATAAGAAAACTAAATATTTAACATTTAGCCCACTCAATAGAGTCGTGCATGAGAGCAGTGCCGATCGAACATGACATTGGGTTCCTGTAAGGCATGATTGAGGGACATATTTGATTTTTTTTGTTACAGCTAAAAAACCTCTGAAATATGAATGTTCTAACCTTATCACAAAACATATTTTTTTATAAACGAAGCATCATTTTTACCACTGCCTTCGCTCAAATTCTCTACTCCCATAAGTTCAGGTTATTAAAATACCCTTTTATTTATATATTATAATTATGCAGAGCACATCAAAACGTACTATCTTCATCCGTGATGACAATGACAGCCTCGCTCACGTTTCCATCTCCCTTTACAGTAGAGGCAAACACTGTGATGCTGTAGTTGGTGAACTCATTCAGACCCGTCAATGTTGCTTGAGTTCTTGGAGCACTCACTACCTTGGTTTGTGGACTGCCACCTGGTAACACCTTGTAGGTAATTGTGTAACTCAGTATAACACCATTTTCATCAGCTGCTGGAACATTGCTCCATTGAACAAAAATGCTGGTAGAGCTTGTATTGTGTCCCTTCACATTAGATGGGGGAGCATTTGGTTCTGCAAACAGCAACAACATGAACAAACACAAGCGCATTATTAAGTTATAAAAAGTGCTTCACCAGAAAACTGGCAATTGCAAGTAACAAATTTTGAGAACTTATTGCTTATTGCTTTTCCATGTTTCGTCGACTATACAAAAGGAACTAATTTGCCTAAAAACTAAAATTGTACAAAATGAAAATGTGAAACTAAACACACATCTATTGAACTTACTGTCGTCATCCGTGATAACAAAGATAGGTAAACTAGCATTTCCGCTTCCCTTGATCGTAAGGGCAAACACTGTAATGCTGTAGTTGGTGTATTCATTCAGACCCGTCAGTGTTACTTGAGTTGTTGGGGCACTCACTACCCTGGTTTGTGGACTGCCATCTGGTAACGCCTTGTAGGTAACTGCGTAACTCAGTATAACACCATTTTGATCAGCTGTTGGAACATTGCTCCAGTGAACTAAAATACTGGTCGAGCTTCTGTTTTGTCCCTGGACATTGAATGGGGGAGCATTTGGTTCTGTAAAATTCAAAAAGCCAGAAGATTAGTGACCTAAACAAGTTTGACAGGATTAAAGAAGAAGTTGACCTGCCTTTTTCCTAGTAACTGTAACACTTGGCCATGGGTGGCTCGCAAAGTCTTCAATAAGATGACTCAAACTATACTTAAAATTGGAGTGTTCAGTGTTGAGGAGTTCGTGTGTGGATGTACGGGAATTTATGGTCAGTAACTACGGCTTTAGAAGGATCAACAATATTGGTATATACCACCCAAATAATATCATTTTTCGCACGCGCTGATTTGCTACTCAAACTTAAGGATAGTTTACGCTATTCTCTCCATGAAGAGGCGGTCACGTGGCCCTTGTTTTTCACCAATTAACCGACAAAATGATATTATATTTCGTGGAATGGTTATTCCCTTGAGTGTCAATATACACAAAAAATTCCCAACTCAGTGTTGGTGAAATGTGGTGGAAATGGTAAAGATACTAAGCCGCCACTATTGACCTCCAGTTTGGTAAATCATCGTCAAAAATAAGACAATTCAAACGGTTTTAAACTGACTTCTCAACAACTAAAAGTAACAAGGAACAATGCGTTTCCTTGCTTAATAATTACTCTTCCCTTTTAAAATTTGCTTAAGAACTTACTGTCTTCATCTGTGATAACAATGATAGGCACACTAGTATTTCCATCTCCTTTCATCGTTGAGGCAAACACTGTGATGCTGTAGTTGGTGTATTCATTTAGACCCGTCAATGTTACGTGAGTTGTTGGAGCATTCACTACCTCAGTTTGTGGACTGCCGTTTGGTAACGCCTTGTAGTCAACTGTGTAACTCAGTATAACACCATTTTGATCAGCTGCTGGAACATTGCTCCACTGGACAAAAATACTGGTAGAACTTAAATTTTTCGCGCGGACATTGGATGGTGAGGCCTTTGGTCCTAGAAAGAAATCAAAGTCCAAAACACAAGAATTACCGTACAAGGAAAGCATTACGCTGTTATTGTACCCTCTGATTGTACAATATTTGACAACCAAAAAAACTGTTGCCTTTTCGAAATTCAGACAACTTCTACTGTTGTAGAAGAACGTTTGGAAAATGTATTTAAAAGGGTCGAAAAAACGGCCACTGAAAACAGCAAGGTACGGACTTGGAACCCCCACCCCTCCCTCAATCGAAAACGTAGGAAAACAGTTTCGAGTAGTACGCTTGCTGAAAGCATTCCGGCATGTCTCCGTACCATCGGCTTTGCAATATATCAAAAAAGACTGCAAGTGTTTTACCAGGGTTCAAAACACCGAGCAACTGATGAAAGCACAAGGTTTACGCGTGCAACTGTTTAAAATGTTGTTTTACTGATCGAATAGCTTAGTTTTTCTATGAATTCAAATCTGAAGTTCCTTATTTCATTCCTTCGAAGGGAATTAAAATGGCCAAATCAGTGTCATTTTGCGTATAACGTCCATGATATTCCTGCAGACGTTTTACATAAACGGAAATGGGCACTTGCATCGCCTGAATTCTAAGTGGTAAGTTTCTTCGTTCGCTTGGTCCAACCTTTAACGTGCTTGGTGCGCACCAAAGTTGGCCCTTTTACGTGTTTTCAAACGTTGGGTTACACGCCGCCCAAAACGGAGAATTGCGCCACTTGAGTCGAAACAGCGAGTATGTTTGTACGAAACCTTATACAATTGCTAGAAAATTTAAATAGAATTTGCGCTAGTTGTTCTTTAAAAATGCAAGTACTGTTTGCTCTGAAATCAGAAAGGTTTTTATTTCAGATGAAAAACCTTAAGATTCTGATCTGATTTTTCATTTGCGTACCAGGATTCATCCCCCTGACCCAAATAGACATCAATTATTGGCTGATCTAACCTACGATTAAGCCGAATTTTAGCATCGCTCTCATATTCTCTTACGTCGGTCGCTCGCTAAAATTTCGTTTCGCTCTTCCCTCTTGAATATTTCACCGAGCGAAACGAAAATAGCGGCCTGATCGCAAGTTAGGCTGATCACTTCGTCTATCATTAAAAAATTTGAGAAAATACAAACGAGCAGATTGGTTTTAGTAAAAAGACAATCCTAGATAATTTGGCTGAGAGTGACAAAATTGAAACGTCTGTGGGAAAATAAAGAGTCATTTTTCCAATATTTCCATCGTACAAAAAGTAAGGTGCCCTGTAATTAGTACGTAGCCACATATATTGGTTAGTGTTTCTTATCATACCTTAACAAATACGTCATATAAAAAATGTCAAATAACATGTCAACTAAGTTTACTTACTGTCTTCATCTGTAATAATACCAATGGGTTCGCTCAAATTTCCATTTCCCTTTATCGTAGATGCAAACACTGTGATGCTGTAGTTGGTGTATTCATTCAGATCCGTCAGTGTTACGTGAGTTGTTGGAGCACTCACTACCTTGGTTTGTGGACTGCCATCTGGTAACGCCTTGTAGATCACTGTGTAACTTATTATAACACCATTTTGATCAGCTGCTGGAACATTGCTCCATTGAACAAAAATACTGGTGGAACTTGAATTTTGCCCCCAAACATTGGATGGTGGAGCGTTGGGTCCTAGAGAAAAAAAGCAAAACGAATGAAGGGACGAATGGACGAATGTAACATACTTTCCCAACTAAAGCTGGTTATTGCAATTCATGGTGTGATTCCAAAACTCTCATTTTCGGTAAGCCTAAAAAACTTAGACATTTAAGTGCGACTGCAAAATGACGCTGATGGATGGTTCAAACGGCGCACTTGTGTCAAACTTAAGTTGGCTTGCAAGATATTTTCACTGCTACGGTACATGGAATGGGGAAGGATTGCAAAAACGTATTTCTGACATCATATAAACTCTATCAATCTCTTTACATCGTTGTTGTTTCTTAAGACTTTGAGGTTAATTGGAACGCCATAATGGACCATGGCAACACTAGAGTCCAACAAAAACAAGCTTTTTTAAACATTGTAAGATTTTGGTTTTTAGAAATTTCCTTTAAAACTAAGCCTTTAAAAAATTAACTTGTGCAAGGATTCCCAACAAAAGAATGGCTAATCCGACTTAGTTTTTACGTACATTGCAACATTTGGTAAAGAGACAAAAATAGAGATAAAACGTCTGCAAAAAAATGCAAAGAAAAGAACGCAGTTTGAGTCAGCTCCCAATCTATTCAGGGAGGCTTTGCCTGTCAGAGTGAGAGGTAGAAGGCGAACACAAAACCTTACAGTCGCCAACATTCGCTGTTCAATCCAGAAAAGACGAAAACGGTTATGTGAAGTTTGCAAATATTTCCAACATTAACATAAATTTACCTCCCAATATTTTGCTATCACACAGCAGTCCGCTACATTTACTATAATTTTTCAAACTGAAACTGCCACACAGTTTAGTGCACAAGACCCAGCCATTATTGATTCAGGCGCCGCTCTTTTGCTGCGCATAATTCATCCTTCAGTTTTAGCACATGAGTGGAGCTAGCGACTACAACAAGCCTAAGCTACCTTTTAAAGTGCACCTAACCCCTAAATTTTTTTTCGGCTAAATAAATTCTGTTATCATCTGGAACATTTCTTCGCCAAAATTTTTTGATTTGGTTAACTTTTCGATTTTCTGTGCCCTGTTAAATTCAAGAAAAATTTGGTTCATGTCCGAGTAAGAGAAACCTGGGGCGAGCAGTAGTTGTGACGTCAGATCAAGAACCAAGAATTCCACGCCGCTTAGTTTTTAGCTGTGTTTCTCTGACTTTATTTGTTCATCGAAGCCTTCTGACCTTCTAGCTAATTCGAACAAAGTCATAGTATGACTGAAATTCCAATGTTGTAATCCAAAGCAGATAATGAGACGAGCTACGCGGATTCTGCTGATTTGTAGATGAATTTTAGCTCTGAATACGAGATAGATGCGGAACAGGAAGTCGACAGTACACCCGACAAAGGATGAAGAAAGTGCCGTCCTGCCCATATCTGCTAAAAAGCCGCTAACCAACGAAGAATGAATTGCTCAATGCAAAAAGGAAATAAAGGCAAACTGAAAACTGGAACAGCAAATAAAGCAACTTACGATTGGCCTTGGAGGGCTGCGAAGAAGCCGGAATGCTGAGCTTCGCCCGTGAGTGTTTACATTTTATTTCGCACGTTCGGTCTTCACGTTTGGTCTTGGTTTTCCTGCTCTCCGCTTCTCGCATTTAAGATTTATATTCAAGCTGAGGGAACCTCTTATAGAAATGGGGATTTTAATAAAGAATTCCTTTCTTCATTTATTTATTTTACATTGAAGTAAATGTGGAAACTGCGATATTACTTACGTCTTGTCCATTTCTGTAACCAGCATTAACAATAACAACAATTTATAACACTAGTGACTCAGGAAGGACATTGACGAGAATTATAAGCACGAGAGTTTGTTAGTATCGGTTCAACTGAGATTATCTTACCAATCATTTTTCTCGCGTCAACGTGCAAGCAGTTTCCTCAGATCCCAGCGCGAGCGGAAATGTACAAATTGTGTAAATCAACCGGCCCTCGCTTAACTCGCGACTCGAGGCTTCGCCGCCCATCGCTCACACTTCGATCTTCTTGTGGACTTTTTTCGCACAAAAAATGGTAATAAAAGAATTACGAAAGAAACTGTTTGTCCTCTACTTCAACGGAGGATATGAACAAGGGATCTATGCACAGTAATGTTTTGTTATGCTCGAGTGATTTGATATGACTCAGGATAAAATTCTCATAGCGAGGCACGTTCATTGACTAGATTAAGGAATAATGGCAATGGTTTGTTATTGTGGAGAAAGCGCGTTCGGTTCTGCAGAAGGAGGACTTTCTATAAATACGGTCTTTAATTTTAAACCCTTCGCTGTTTTGGGCACTGCTTACACGTAATTATTTAGCGCTTACCGTGTGGCCAACCTCAATAATTCGCAAAGGTAATAATTTTCTGCGTACCGCGTATCGCGGGTATTCTGTGGTTAATCGGCCGTTGAATCATTTGAAATACACAAAAAGGTATCGTTTGATCGGATACTAAAGTTGTTCATTCATTCATACCTACTTCTGCGACAACAAATCTTTGCTTAAAATGCATCGAGCGTAGTATCGAGTGCTTGGAAGGCTGCCGCTTTGCTCGCTACTCCTTTACAAAATCCACTCATTTCGTCCCTTCGCCTCTGGTCGCTCGTCGTCAATTAATGCAGTATTTTTGTAGTGATACGTCTTATGATTCGTTTCTTTGGTTACTATGTCTCGGAGCAATACGAACGGTCAACAGTTTTCTGTACATCTTCGAGAGCTCAAGAGAAATATAGCTCCGATAGAGATAGCCCGAGACTGCGGGTTCTTGATTTGACGTCACAAGGTGACTAGTCCCATGCCCTCACTGCTCGACCGTGAACCAAAATGGTGTCTATTTTCGGCCGATTTTCCGTACTTTCCGCACAGAAAATCAGGGATTAAACCAAATCAAAAACTTTTTGTGACGAAATGCTCCAAATGATAACAGGATTTATTTGACGGGGAAAACATTTTTAGGGTTAGGTGCACTTTAAATGCATAATGTCCTTTATCAAAATATCACAAAAAAGCACAAGTAAACTTACTGTCTTCATCAGTGATGACAAAGATAGGCGCACTTATTCTTCCACTGCCCTTTATAGTAGAGGCAAACACTGTGATGCTGTAGTTGGTGTATTCATTCAGACCCGTCAGTGTTGCTTGAGTTCTTGGCGCCCTCACTACCTTGGTTTGTAGACTGCCATCTGGTAACGCCTCGAAGGTAACTGTGTAACTCAGTATAACACCATTTTGATCAGCTGCTGGAACATTGTTCCATTGAACTAAAATACTGGTAGAGCTTGTGCTGTTTACCTGGACATTAAATGGTGGAGCGTTTGGTTCTGTCAAGAAGAAATAAATTATGGGAAATAATGGGACAATTAAGACTTAGTCTTCAAAGTACACGAATTTAAAAAGGGGATATTTTTCATTTAGGCCACTCAATAGAGTCATGCAGGAGAGCAGTGCCGATTGAAGATGACATTGACTTCCTGTACGGCATGGTTGAGTATCATATTTGTTTTTTTGTTTTTTGTTGTTCTTGTTGTTTTTTTTTTTTTTGGGGGGGGGGGTTACAACCACAAACCTCTCAGCTACGAATGTTCCAATCTTATCACAAGACATTTTTTTAAAACGAAGCATCCTTTTCACCATTGCGTTCGCTTAAATTCTCTAGTTCCATAACTTCATGTTATTTAAATACCCTTTTATTCATATATCATCATTATGAAGAGCAAATCAAAACGTACTATCTTCATCCGTGATGACAATGACAGGTTCGCTCGCGTTTCCATCTCCCTTTACAGTAGAGGCAAACACTGTGATGCTGTAGTTGGTGAACTCATTCAGACCCGTCAATGTTACTTGAGTTGTTGGAGCCATCACTACCTTGGTTTGTGAACTGCCATCTGGTAACGCCTTGTAGGTAACTGTGTAACTCAGTATAGCACCATTTTGATCAGCTGCTGGAACATTGCTCCATTGAACAAAAATGCTGGTAGAGCTTGAATTGTGTCCCTTCACATTAGATGGGGGAGCATTTGGTTCTGTAAAATTCCAATCGCAGGAACATTAATTAGTGACCTACACAGGTTTGACAGGATCAAAGAAGAAGTTTAACTACCCTTTTCTTAGTAACTGTAACACTTGGCCATGGGTGGCTCTCAAAGTCTTCAATAGGGAGACTCAAACTATACCTACAGTCAAACCGGATGTTCTTTTCCGTGCAACTTTGCAAACTTCCGCTGCAACATTGGTATTTTGATTGACAACTTGCTCGGAGCCATTTCCAACCGCCGCGAGCAACTTGCTCGCTTCAGTTTGCAAATTAGTTTGTGTACATTCCTCGGCAGATTGCTCTTGAAATCAGAAAACTGAGCTTGTACTACCAAAAAAATAACGAAAGCTGCACCGCTAGGAACAAGCGAGGTTAGTTGCTGCAATAAGGCAGATGCAAGAGTAATTATGCGAACTAAATGAAGGGATTGAGGTTTTGAAGTTGTTCGCGTCGGCCAGTCGCAGGTTTATTTGTGTAGACTTCTCTTTAAATTCTTCTTAAAGTTTGAAATGTTGCCTAGTTAAAAGTTATGAGATCCGCTGTTGAGATAAAGTTGCTTTTGTAGACAATATGTTGTGGTTTAAATTTCCTGTTTTGTTTTACATCACATGTAAAATTTGTCGTTGTTGCTTTAAATAAATTTGCCTCACGTTGTCGTTCGCATGACAGAACTCTAATTTCACCAGCTGGGTAATATTCCAAATCAAAGTTTCAATTTAAAAAGGAGTTTGCCAAGAAAACTAGCGACGCAGCTTTCAAATGACACAACTTCGCAACTGAAGCGAGCAAGTTGTTCGCGGCGGTTGCAAATTGGTCCGAGCAAGTTGTCAATCAAACTACCCATGTGCCAAAAGTGTCCAAAGTTGCCATCCGGTTTGACTGTAAAATAAGAGTGTTCAGTGTTGAGTAATTCGTGTGGAGATGTACGGGGATGGATGGTCAGTAACTATGGCTTTAGTAGGATCAACAATATTGGTATATACCTCCCACGAAAAAGCATTTTTCGCGCCCTCTGATTAGCTACTCAAACTTAAGGATAGTATTCGCTCTTCATCTCCGCAGGAAGAGGCGGTTTACCATCTAACTGACACAATGATATTATTGTTCGTGGACTCAGTATTCCCTTGAGTGTCAATATACACAAAAAATTCTCAACTCAGCGTTCCTGAAATGTGGTTGAAATGGTAACGATACTAATCTACCACTATTGACCTCCAATTCAGAAAATCGGAGTCAAAAATAAGACAGTTCAAACGTTTTTAAACTGACTTCTCAAGTACTAGAAGTAACAAGGAACTTTGTGTTTCCTTGCCTTGGTAATTACTCTTCCTTTTTACAAGTTGCTTAAGAACTTACTGTCTTCATCTGTGATAACAATGAAAGGCACACTAGTATTTCCATTTCCCTTCCTCGTAGAGGCAAATACTGTGATGCTGTAGTTGGTGTATTCATTCAGATCTGTCAATGTTACGTGAGTTGTTGGAGCGCTCACTACCTTGGTTTGCGGACTGCCATCTGGTAACGCCTTATAGGTAACTGTGTAGCTCAGTATAACACCATTTTGATCAGCTGCTGGAACATTGCTCCATTGAACAAAAATACTCGTGGAACTTGAATTTTGCCCCCGAACATTGGATGGTGGACCGTTTGGTCCTAGAAAGAAAAGAAACGCAACGACTGAAACGACTAATGGACGAATCAAAGTAACATACTTTTCAAACTAAAGCTGGTTAATGCAATTCTTGGTGTGATTTCAAAACTCCCCTTTTTCGTCAAGCCTACAAAATGTAGACTATTAAGTGCGACTGCAAAGTGACGTTGACGGATGTTTCAAACAGTGCACTTGTGTCACTTGTGTCTAAAGTTAGGTGGCTCGCAAGAGATTTTCACTGCTACGGTGTTTGTGGAATGAGAAAAGATGCAAAAAAAGGACTTATGACATCGTGTAAATTCCATCTGTTTCAATCTCTTTACATCATTGTTGTTTCTCAATACTTTGAGGTTAATTGGAACGCCATAATGGAAACCATGGCAACACTGAAGTTCAACACAAAGAAACTTTGAAAAAAAATGGAAAATTCCGGTTTTTGGAGATTACCTTTAAAACTGATCCTTCAAAACAATTAGGTAGTAGAAAGATTCCCAACAAAGAAATGGCTAATCCGACTTAGTTTTTAGGTATATTGCAACATTTGGTCAAGAGACAAAAAAAGAGAAAAACATCTACAAAAAATACAAAGAAAAGAACGCAGTGTAAATCAGCTCCCAATCAACTCACGAAGGCTTGTACCAGTACGAGTGAGAGGTAGAAGACGAACACAAAACCTGACAATTGCTAACATTCGCTGTTTAATACCGAAAAGAAGAAAACGGTTGAGGTAAGTTTGCGATTATTTCCAACATAAACATAAATGTACCTCGCAATATTTTGCAATCACACAAACCTTTCAGCAGTCTGATACATTTCTTTTAATTTTCCAAACTAAAACGTTCCGGAGTTTATATCGTTCCCCTCTGCTTTATTGTCGTATAGTGCACAAGACCCAGTCATTATTGATTCAGGCGCTGCGGCTCTTTTGCTGCGCGTAATTCCTCCTTCAGGCTCAGCACATGAGTGGAGCTAGCGACTAGAACGAGCCTAGCTACCTTTTGAAAGCATTGTCTTTTATCAAGATATCAGACAAAAGAGCAAGTGAACTTACTGTCTTCATCTGTGTTAACAAAGATAGGCGCACTAATTCTTCCACCGCCCTTTACAGTAGAGGCAAACACTGTGATGCTGTAGTTGGTATGTTCATTCAGACCCATCAGTGTTGCTTGAGATCTTCGAGCACTCACTACCTTCGTCTGTGGACTACCATCTGGTAACGCCATATAGGTAACTGTGTAACTCAGTATAACACCATTTTGATCAGCTGCTGGAACATTGCTCCATTGAACAAAAATACTGGTAGAACTTGAATTTTTCACTCGGACATTGGATGGTGGAGCGTTTGGTCCTAGAGAAAAAAAAGAGCCGCAGTATAACCAAAGCATTGCCCTTTGGGTGTACAATATTTTACAACGAAAAAACTGTTGCCTTTTCAGAATTCAGACGTCTTCTACTCTTGTGGAACAGCGTTTCCAAAATTTGTTTAAAAGGACAGAGAGCCAGCCACTGAAAACATCAAGGTACGGACTTGGAACCCCACCCATCCCCCAATCGAAAAAGCGAGAAAACAATTTCTAGTAGCACGCTTCCTGAACGCATTCCGCTATGTCTTCGTACCATCGGCTATGCAATATATCAATAAAGACTGCAAGTATTTTAACAGGGCTCAAAACACCAAGAAACCGATGAAAGCGCAAGACCGAAGTATTAAGTCCAAGATACGTTTACGCGTGCAACTGTTTTAAAGGTTGTTTTACTGATCGAATAGCTTAGTTTTTCTGTTTTCAAACCTGAAGTACCTTTTTGGATTCAATTGAAGGGATGGAAAATGGCCAAATCCATGTCATTTTGCATAGAACTTACATGTTTTCCTCCAGGTCTGTTACATAGAGGGAACTGGGCATTTGCATCGGCGTCCTTTCTCAGTTTAGTGCATCACATGCAATTTTGCTGCGGTCTTTCAAGAACCAGCTCCTTGACGTTTAACGCTAAGAAAAGCTGAAGAATCTGGACAGTTTTCTCTAAACCGATGCTCGCAAAATTTGTCCAGGAAATTATTAGATGCAATGTACGTTTAGTGAAGACAGCGAGTATGTTTGTGAGAATTGAATTTCCTATGTAATTTCAATACCATTTGCACAAGTTGTTCTTTAAGAACTGTTTGATCTTAGATCCGAAAAGGTTATTATTTTAAATCAAAATCCTTAAGATTCTGATCTGGTTTTTCATTGGGTATCAAGATTCACCCACCTGACCCAAATGAACGTCGATTATTGGCTGCTCATTTAATGAATTATTAAAGAGTTTGAGAAAATACAAACGAAAAAAGACAACCAAGACATTTTCGGTAAGAGCGACAAAATGGGAAGGTCTGTGGGGAAAAAAGAAGCATTATTCTCATTTTTGCATCGTACATAAAGTTAAATGTCCTGTATTTAGAAACCAAATTTATTGCTAAGTGTTTGTTATCATACTTGAACAAAAACGTCATATAAATATGTCAAAAAACAAGTCAACTAAGTTTACTTACTGTCTTCATCTGTAATAACAACAATAGGTTCGCTCATATTTCCGTTTCCCTTGATCGTACTGGCAAACACCGTGATGCTGTAGTTGGTGTATTGATTCAGACCCGTCAGTGTTACTAGAGTTGTAAGAGCACTCACTACCTTGGTTTGTGGACTGCCATCTGGTAACGCCTCGTAGGTAACTGTGTAACTCAGTATAACACCATTTATATCAGCTGCTGGAACGTTGTTCCATTGAACTAAAACACTGGTAGAGCTTGTGCTGTGTCCCTGGACATTAAATGGTGGAGCGTTTGGTTCTGTAAACAAGAAATGAATTATAGAAAATAATGGGAGAATTAATACTTAGTCTTCAATGTACACGAATTTCAAAAGGGGAATTATAAGAAACGTTTCCGGGAATAATTATACATTAAGCCCACTCAATAGAGTCATGCATGAGAGCAGTGCCGATCGAAGACGACATTGAATTCCTGTACGACATGATTGAATAACATATTTGTTTTCTGTTACAGCCACAAAACCTCTGAACTATGAATGCTCTAACCTTATCACAAGACATCTTTTTATAAACAAAGCACCATTTTTACCATTACCTAATCGCTCAAATTCTTCACTCCCATAGGTTCAAGTTATTAAAATACCCTCTTATTTATATATCATAATTATGCAGAGCACATCAAACGTACTATCTTCATCCGTGATGACAATGACAGGTTCGCTCACGTTTCCATCTCCCTTTACAGTGGAGGCAAACACTGTGATGCTGTAGTTGGTGAACTCATTCAGACCCATTACTGTTACTTGAGTTGTTGGAGCCATCACTAACTTGGTTTGTGGACTGCCATCTGGTAACGCCTTGTAGGTAACTGTGTAACTCAGTATAACACCATTTTGATCAGCTGCTGCAACATTGCTCCATTGAACAAAAATGCTGGTAGAGCTTGTATTGTGTCCCTCCACATTAGATGGGGAGGCATTTGGTTCTGCAAACAGCATCAAAATGAACAAACACAAGTGCATTATTAAGTTTCGCAAAAAGTGCTTTACCAGAAAACTGGCAATTGCAAGTAACAAATCAGTTTCAGAACTTATTCTGCTTCAGATTTCGTTAGTTTCCCCATTTTTGAAGGAGTCTACAAAAGAAACTCATTTGCCTCAAAGCTAAAATTGTACAATATCAAAATTTGAAACTAAACACGTATATTGAACTTACTGTCCTCATCTGTGATAACAAAGATAGGTAAACTAGCATTTCCGCTTCCCTTGATCGTAAGGGCAAACACTGTAATGCTGTAGTTGGTGTATTCATTCAGACCCGTCAGTGTTACTTGAGTTGTTGGGGCACTCACTACCCTGGTTTGTGGACTGCCATCTGGTAACGCCTTGTAGGTAACTGCGTAACTCAGTATAACACCATTTTGATCAGCTGTTGGAACATTGCTCCAGTGAACTAAAATACTGGTCGAGCTTCTGTTTTGTCCCTGGACATTGAATGGGGGAGCATTTGGTTCTGTAAAATTCAAAAAGCCAGAAGATTAGTGACCTAAACAAGTTTGACAGGATTAAAGAAGAAGTTGACCTGCCTTTTTCCTAGTAACTGTAACACTTGGCCATGGGTGGCTCGCAAAGTCTTCAATAGGCTGACTCAAACTTTACTTAAAATTGGAGTGTTCAGTGTTGAGGAGCTCGTGTGTGGATGTACGGGAATTTATGGTCAGTAACTAGGGCTTTAGAAGGATCAACAATATTGGTATATACCACCCAAATAATATCATTTTTCGCACGCTCTGATTTTTCTACTCAAACTTAAGGATAGTTTACGCTATTCTCTCCATGAAGAGGCGGTCACGTGGCCCTTGTTTTTCACCATTTAACCGACAAAATGATATTATATTTCGTGGAATGGTTATTCCCTTGAGTGTCAATATACACAAAAAATTCCCAACTCAGTGTTGGTGAAATGTGGTGGAAATGGTAAAGATACTAAGCCGCCACTATTGACCTCCAGTTCGGTAAATCATCGTCAAAAATAAGACAATTCAAACGGTTTTAAACTGACTTCTCAACAACTAAAAGTAACAAGGAACAATGCGTTTCCTTGCTTAATAATTACTCTTCCCTTTTAAAATTTGCTTAAGAACTTACTGTCTTCATCTGTGATAACAATGATAGGCACACTAGTATTTCCATCTCCTTTCATCGTTGAGGCAAACACTGTGATGCTGTAGTTGGTGTATTCATTTAGACTCGTCAATGTTACGTGAGTTGTTGGAGCATTCACTACCTCAGTTTGTAGACTGCCGTTTGGTAACGCCTTGTAGTCAACTGTGTAACTCAGTATAACACCATTTTGATCAGCTGCTGGAACATTGCTCCACTGGACAAAAATACTGGTAGAACTTAAATTTTTCGCGCGGACATTGGATGGTGGAGCCTTTGGTCCTAGCAAGAAATCAAAATCCAAAACACAAGAATTACCGTACAAGGAAAGCATTACGCTGTTATTGTACCCTCTGATTGTACAATATTTGACAATCAAAAAAACTGTTGCCTTTTCAAAACTCAGACAACTTCTACTGTTGTAGAAGAACGTTTGGAAAATGTATTTAAAAGGGTCGAAAAAACGGCCACTGAAAACAGCAAGGTACGGACTTGGAACCCCCACCCCTCCCTCAATCGAAAACGTAGGAAAACAATTTCGAGTAGTACGCTTGCTGAAAGCATTCCGGCATGTCTCCGTACCATCGGCTTTGCAATATATCAAAAAAGACCGCAAGTGTTTTACCAGGATTCAAAACACCGAGTAACTGATGAAAGCACAAGGTTTACGCGTGCAACTGGTTAAAATGTTGTTTTACTGATCGAATAGCTTAGTTTTTCTATGAATTCAAATCTGAAGTTCCTTATTTCATTCCTTCGAAGGGAATTAAAATGGCCAAATCAGTGTCATTTTGCGTATAACGTTCATGATATTCCTGCAGACGTTTTACATAAACGGAAATGGGCACTTGCATCGCCTGAATTCTAAGTGGTAAGTTTCTTCGTTCGCTTGGTCCAACCTTTAACGTGCTTGGTGCGCACCAAAGTTGGCCCTTTTACGTGTTTTCAAACGTTGGGTTACACGCCGCCCAAAACGGAGAATTGCGCCACTTGAGTCGGAAAGCGTGTACTTTCAAGCATTTTGACGTTTGACGCGAAGAAAAACTACAAAGTCAATAGGGTTTTCCCTAAACTGTTGCTCGCAAAATTTGTCAAGGATATTATTGGATGTAATGTACCTTTAGTGAAAACAGCGAGTATGTTTGTACGAAACCTTATACAATTGCTAGAAAATTTAAATAGAATTTGCGCTAGTTGTTCTTTAAAAATGCAAGTACTGTTTGCTCTGAAATCAGAAAGGTTTTTATTTCAGATGATACACCTTAAGATTCTGATCTGATGTTTCATTTGCGTACCAAGATTCATCCCCCTGACCCAAATAGACATCAATTATTGGCTGATCTAACCTGCGATTAAGCCGAATTTTAGCATCGCTCTCATATTCTCTTACGTCGGTCGCTCGCTAAAATTTCGTTTCGCTCTTCCCTCTTGAATATTTCACCGAGCGAAACGAAAATAGCGGCCTGATCGCAAGTTAGGCTGATCACTTCGTCTATCATTAAAAAATTTGAGAAAATTCAAACGAGCAGATTGGTTTTAGTAAAAAGACAATCCTAGATAATTTGGCTGAGAGTGACAAAATTGAAACGTCTGTGGGAAAATAAAGAGTCATTTTTCCAATATTTCCATCGTACAAAAAGTAAGGTGTCCTTTAATTAGTACGTAGCCACATATATTGGTTAGTGTTTCTTATCATACCTTAACAAATACGTCATATAAAAAATGTCAAATAACATGTCAACTAAGTTTACTTACTGTCTTCATCTGTAATAATACCAACGGGTTCGCTCAAATTTCCATTTCCCTTTATCGTAGATGCAAACACTGTGATGCTGTAGTTGGTGTATTCATTCAGATCCGTCAGTGTTACGTGAGTTGTTGGAGCACTCACTACCTTGGTTTGTGGACTGCCATCTGGTAACGCCTTGTAGATCACTGTGTAACTTATTATAACACCATTTTGATCAGCTGCTGGAACATTGCTCCACTGAACAAAAATACTGGTGGAACTTGAATTTTGCCCCCAAACATTGGATGGTGGAGCGTTGGGTCCTAGAGAAAAAAAGCAAAACGAATGAAGGGACGAACGGACGAATGTAACATACTTTCCCAACTAAAGCTGGTTATTGCAATTCATAGTGTGATTCCAAAACTCTCATTTTCGGTAAGCCTAAAAAACTTAGACATTTAAGTGCGACTGCAAAATGACGCTGATGGATGGTTCAAACGGCGCACTTGTGTCAAACTTAAGTTGGCTTGCAAGATATTTTCACTGCTACGGTACATGGAATGGGGAAGGATTGCAAAAACGTATTTCTGACATCATATAAACTCTATCAATCTCTTTACATCGTTGTTGTTTCTTAAGACTTTGAGGTTAATTGGAACGCCATAATGGACCATGGCAACACTAGAGTTCAACAAAAACAAGCTATTTTAAACATTGTAAGATTTTGGTTTTTAGAAATTTCCTTTAAAACTAAGCCTTTAAAAAATTAACTTGTGCAAGGATTCCCAACAAAAGAATGGCTAATCCGACTTAGTTTTTACGTACATTGCAACATTTGGTAAAGAGACAAAAATAGAGATAAAACGTCAGCAAAAAAATACAAAGAAAAGAACGCAGTTTGAGTCAGCTCCCAATCTATTCAGGGAGGCTTTGCCTGTCAGAGTGAGAGGTAGAAGGCGAACACAAAGCCTTACAATCGCCAACATTCGCTGTTCAATCCAGAAAAGACGAAAACGGTTGTGTTAAGTTTGCAAATATTTCCAACATTAACATAAATTTACCTCCCAATATTTTGCTATCACACAGCAGTCCGCTACATTTACTATAATTTTTCAAACTGAAACTGCCACACAGTTTAGTGCACAAGACCCAGCCATTATTGATTCATGCGCCGCTCTTTTGCTACGCATAATTCATTCTTCAGTTTTAGCACATGAGTGGAGCTAGCGACTACAACAAGCCTAAGCTACCTTTTAAAGTGCACCTAACCCCTAAATTTTTTTTTTCGGCTAAATAAATTCTGTTATCATCTGGAACATTTCTTCGCCAAAATTTTTTGATTTGGTTAAATTCTCGATTTTCTGTGCCCTGTTAAAGTCAAGAAAAATTTGGTTCACGTCCAAGTAAGAGAAACCTGGGGCGACCAGTACTTGTGACGTCAGATCAAGAACCAAGAATTCCACGCCGCTTAGTTTTTAGCTGTGTTTCTCTGACTTTATTTGTTCATCGAAGCCTTCTGACCTTCTAGCTAATTCGAACAAAGTCATAGTATGACTGAAATTCCAATGTTGTAATCCAAAGCAGATAATGAGACGAGCTACGCGGATTCTGCTGATTTGTAGATGAATTTTAGCTCTGAATACGAGATAGATGCGGAACAGGAAGTCGACAGTACACCCGACAAAGGATGAAGAAAGTGCCGTCCTGCCCATATCTGCTAAAAAGCCGCTAACCAACGAAGAATGAATTGCTCAATGCAAAAAGGAAATAAAGGCAAACTAAAAACTGGAACAGCAAATAAAGCAACTTACGATTGGCTTTGGAGGGCTGCGAAGAAGCCGGAATGCCGAGCTTCGCTCGTGAGTGTTTACATTTTATTTCGCACGTTCGGTCTTCACGTTCGGTCTTGGTTTTCCTGCTCTCCGCTTCTCGCATTTAAGATTTATATTCAAGCTGAGGGAACCTCTTATAGAAATGGGGATTTTAATAAAGAATTCTTTTCTTCATTTATTTATTTACATTGAAGTAAATGTGGAAACTGCGATATTACTTACGTCTTGTCCATTTCTGTAACCAGCATTAACAATTACAACAATTTATAACACTAGTGACTCAGGAAGGACATTGACGAGAATTATAAGCACGAGAGGTTGTTAGTATCGGTTCAACTGAGATTATCTTACCAATCATTTTTCTCGCGTCAACGTGCAAGCAGTTTCCTCAGATCCCAGCGCGAGCGGAAATGTACAAATTATGTAAATCAACCGGCCCTCGCTTAACTCGCGACTCGAGGCTACGCCGCCCATCGCTCACACTTCGATCTTCTAGTGGACTTTTTTCGCACAAAAAATGGTAATAAAAGAATTACGAAAGAAACTGTTTGTCCTCTACTTCAACGGAAGATATGAACAAGGGATCTATGCACAGTAATGTTTTGTTATGCTCGAGTGATTTGATATGACTCAGGATAAAATTCTCATAGCGAGGCACGTTCATTGACTAGAATAAGGAATAATGGCAATGGTTTGTTATTGTGGAGAAAGCGCGTTCGGTTCTGCTGAAGGAGGACTTTCTATAAATACGGTCTTTAATTTTAAACCCTTTGCTTTTTTGGGCACTGCTTACACGTAATTATTTAGCGCTTACCGTGTGGCCAACCTCAATAATTCGCAAAGGTAATAATTTTCTGCGTACCGCGTATCGCGGGTATTCTGTGGTTAATCGGCCGTTGAATCATTGGAAATACACAAAAAGGTATCGTTTGATCGGATACTAAAGTTGTTCATTCATTCATACCTACTTCTGCGACAACAAATCTTTGCTTAAAATGCATCGAGCGTAGTATCCAGTGCTTGGAAGGCTGCCGCTTTGCTCGCTACTGCTTTACAAAATCCACTCATTTGGTCCCTTCGCCTCTTGTATCTGGTCGTTAAAAAATGTAGAATTTTTGTAGTGATACGTCTTGTGATTGCTTTCTTTGGTTACTATGTCTCGGAGCAATACGAACGGTCAACAGTTTTCTGTACATCTTCGAGAGCTCAAGAGAAATATAGCTCCGATAGAGATAGCGCGAGACTGCGGGTTCTTGATTTGACGACACAAGGTGACTAGTCCCATGCCCTCACTGCTCGACCCTGAACCAAAATGGTGTCTATTTTCGGCCGATTTTCCGTACTTCAAGCGCGCACAGAAAATCAGGGATTAAACGAAATCAAAAACTTTTTGTGACGAAATGCTCCAAATGATAACAGGATTTATTTGACGGGGAAAACATTTTAAGGGTTAGGTGCACTTTAAATGCATAATGTCCTTTATAAAATATCACAAAGAAGCACAAGTAAACTTACTGTCTTCATCAGTGATGACAAAGATAGGCGCACTTATTCTTCCACTGCCCTTTATAGTAGAGGCAAACACTGTGATGCTGTAGTTGGTGTATTCATTCAGACCCGTCAGTGTTGCTTGAGTTCTTGGCGCCCTCACTACCTTGGTTTGTAGACTGCCATCTGGTAACGCCTCGAAGGTAACTGTGTAACTCAGTATAACACCATTTTGATCAGCTGCTGGAACATTGTTCCATTGAACTAAAATACTGGTAGAGCTTGTGCTGTTTACCTGGACATTAAATGGTGGAGCGTTTGGCTCTGTCAAGAAGAAATAAATTATGGGAAATAATGGGACAATTAAGACTTAGTCTTCAAAGTACACGAATTTAAAACCGGGATATTTTACATTTAGCCCACTCAATAGAGTCATGCAGGAGAGCAGTGCCGATTGAAGATGACATTGACTTCCTGTACGGCATGGTTGAGTAACATATTTGTTTTTTGTTTTTTGTTGTTGTTGTTTTTTTTTTGGGGGGGGGTTAAAACCACAAACCTCTCAGCTACGAATGTTCCAATCTTATCACAAGACATTTATTTAAAACGAAGCATCCTTTTCACCATTGCGTTCGCTTAAATTCTCTAGTTCCACAACTTCATGTTATTTAAATACCCTTTTATTCATATATCATCATTATGCAGAGCAAATCAAAACGTACTATCTTCATCCGTGATGACAATGACAGGTTCGCTCGCGTTTCCATCTCCCTTTACAGTAGAGGCAAACACTGCGATGCTGTAGTTGGTGTATTTATTCAGACCCGTCAATGCTACTTGAGTTGTTGGAGCACTCACTACCTTGGATTGTGGACTGCCATCTGGTAACGCCTTGTAGGTAACTGTGTAACTCAGTATAGCACCATTTTGATCAGCTGTTGGAACATTGCTCCATTGAACAAAAATGCTGGTAGAGCTTGTATTGTGTCCCTTCACATTAGATGGGGGAGCATTTGGTTCTGCAAAGGGCATCAACACAAACAACCACAACTGCATTATTAAGCTTCTAAAGTGCTTTTCCCGAAAACTGACAATTTCAAGTAACAAAGTTTCAGAGTTTAGTGTGCTTCAGTTTTCATTCACTTTATCTTTTTTCGTCGAATCTACAAAAGGAACCAATTTACCTAAGAACTAAAAGTGTACAATATTGAACTTACTGTCGTCATCTGTGATAACAAAGATAGGTAAACTAGCATTTCCGTTTCCCTTGATCGTAGAGGCAAACACTGTGATGCTGTAGTTGGTGTATTCATTCAGACCCGTCAGTGTTACTTGAGTTGTTGGAGCACTCACTACCTTCGTCTGTGGACTGCCATCTGGTAACGCCTTATAGGTAACTGTGTAACTCAGTATGACACCATTTTGATCAGCTGTTGGAACATTGCTCCAGTGAACTAAAATAGTGGTAGAGCTTGTGTTTTCTCCCTGGACATTGAACGGGGCAGCATTTGGTTCTGTAAAATTCAAAAAGCCAGAGGATTAATGACCTAAACAGGTTTGACAGGATGAAAGAAGAAGTTTAACTGCCTATTTCCTGGTAACTTTAACACTTTGCCATGGTTGGATCTTATAGTCTTCAATAGGGACACTCAAACCAAACTTAAAATTGGAGTGTTAAGGAATTCGTGTGGGGATGTACGGCGATGTATGAACTAGGGCTTTAGAAGGATCAACAATATTGGTATATACCACTCAAGTAATAGCATTTTTCGCGCCCTCTGATTGGTTACTCAAACGGTAGGATAGTATTCGCTATTCACCTGCGCTCAAAGAGGCGGCACATATTTTTTACCATCTTACCGACAAAATGATATTGTTTTTCGTGGAATGGTTATTCCCTTGAGTATCAATATACACAAAACATTCCCAACTCAGTGTTGGTGAAATGTGGTGAAATGGTAAAGATACTAAGCCACCACTATTGACCTCCAGTTCGGTAAATCATCGTCAAAAATAAGACAACTCAAACGTTTTTAAACTGACTTCTCAACAACTAAAAGTAACAAGGAACAATGCGTTTCCTTGCCTTAATAATTACTCTTCCCTTTTACAATTTGCTTAAGAACTTACTGTCTTCATCCGTGATAACAACGATAGGCACACTAGTATTTCCATCTCCCTTCATCGTAGAGGCAAACACTGTGATGCTGTAGTTGGTGTATTCATTTAGACCCGTCAATGTTACGTGAGTTGTTGGAGCATTCACTACCTCAGTTTGTGGACTGCCGTTTGGTAACGCCTTGTAGTCAACTGTGTAACTCAGTATAACACCATTTTGATCAGCTGCTGGAACATTGCTCCACTGGACAAAAATACTGGTAGAACTTAAATTTTGCGCCCGGACATTGGATGGTGGAGCGTTTGGTCCTGGAAAGAAATGAAAATCCAAAACACAAGAATTGCCGTACAAGCACAGGATTACGCTGTTATTGTACCCTCTGATTGTACAATATTTGACAACCAAAAAGACTCTTGCCTTTTCAAAATTCAGACAACTTCTATTGTTGTAGAAGAACGTTTGGAACATATATTTAAGAGGCTCTGACTGTAAATATCGAGAATCGGCGGGCAAGCTCAGAAAATCGAAAATCCTGATAACTTGCCAGAAGAACACTTTTGGGGAGCTATCTTCGAAAATATTACTTAAACCTGCTGGAATTCTATTGTTTTCGGGAAATTCGGAAAAACGGTTTTGCTTAATTTATTACGCAATAATCAGGCTTAAAATTAAACAAATTGAAAACGCTTGCTTTAAAACCGTTTGTAACGCAAGAAAACAACTTAAATTTTAAATGATGGCAATACCCTTATACTTTCTATCAATAGGAATTGCATGGAGTTTTGCTTTATTTATGTGGTTTGGTGGTTCTTTGAAACAAAGGCATTTTGCGCACTTCGGAAAAAGGCAAAAATTGGTAAACAACAGAGGCTTAAAATGGGTCTTGGTATGTTTAATTTCGAATTGATATAAACACCGTGATAAAGTTTGGCCCTACTTCTATTATGATATGAAATAAAAAATCTGGGCAATTCAGGCTCGCGCTGACAAAATCAAAAATTCGTGAACCAGTGTTGCCAAAATTTGCATAATGGTTTGGGTGAGCTCAATTTAGAGGATTTTATTCACTGAAGACACACAAAGAATGAACTAAAACATTTCTTCAATCTATTCTCGCATTGTTTTGGGCTTGTACTATTTCTACGTAAAACTAAAGAGAAGGAGAAGAAGTTTTAAAAGTTCTACACAAGCTGTTGCGCGACCCGTGTTACGTGAATATTTTTGTCAATTTGTCAACCTACTTATGGCAGTTTTTGAATGCGGTCTCCTAAATTGGCCGCTGTTTTGTGCATGGCTAGTTCTCCAGCGAATACCGTACGCATCCCTGTGTTTGGGGCATACTGTCATGTGCAGTTGATATTCTACTGGGACGAAAATTCCGACAGGCAAGTCTAGAATTAGTTTCGTATACATATGACACCTTTCTCTTCGAGAGAAGAAAACTGCAACATAGTACGGTGTTGTGTACGTGACTCGATCGCTCTCTTCAAACGGCTACTAAGATTTTTGGCGACTTTTTGAAATGACACTATTTTGTCCTGGAAGCAAAAGTGCATCATTGTTATTATGATTTATACGTATTTGTCAAAACATGTGCTGTTTCTATCAATATTATTACACTTGTATAAATATGTTTAAAATTAAACGCAAACCACGGACGTCCTGGCAGCGGGATCGGTATTTATGAGTCCTTAATGCGACTGTATATCTGAGAGATATCAATACACAGTTTGTTTGGTTTTACTTTGCAAGATCGCTGAGAACTCTTTCACAGTTTTGGAGGAAAAGATTTTCATTGAAGAATATTTTCACGTTTGCATGAACTTGCAGTGATCGGTTGCGTGACTTGATTATTTTGAGTGGTACTTTGTGTTCCTTACCTTACACAGCCATTTTAGCTCTCAAATTATACGTGTACGTCAACTTTAAT
This sequence comes from Siderastrea siderea, assembly GCA_964030785.1. Taxonomy (NCBI): domain Eukaryota; kingdom Metazoa; phylum Cnidaria; class Anthozoa; order Scleractinia; family Rhizangiidae; genus Siderastrea; species Siderastrea siderea. The sequence continues at coordinate 44,607,594 of OZ034974.1, forward strand.
GATTAATAAAAGAAACCGTTTGGATTTTCGAGAACATTAGTATTTTCCCAAAGAAACCGCAAATAACAAAGAAAGGCCACTGGTGCTGCAGAGTAAAGACATCTGACAAAATATGATAACCCACTGCACAGTCTTAAGTTTCACCAACAATTTTCCAAATTTGTTCGTAATTCTTCAGAAAGATAAATGAAGATACTAGCGAATGCATCATCTAGTAGAAAGACCATCTAAAAATAGTTACGGTCAACGATTTGTCATATTTCAAGTCATCCTTCCATTACAGTTTTTTTCTTATTATCCAAATTATGCAAATTTTGGCAACACTGGTTCACGAATTTTTGTTTTTGTCAGCGCGAGCCTGAATTGCCCAGATTTTTTATTTCATATCATAATAAAAGTAGGGCCAAACTTTATCACAGTGTTTATTTCAATTCGATATTAGACATACCAGGTCCTATTTTAAGCCTCTGAAGTTTACTAATTTTTGCCTTTTTCGGAAGTGCGCAAAATGCCTTTGTTTCAAAGAACCACCAAACCACATAAATAAAGCAAAACTCCATGCAATTCCCATTGTTAGAAAGTAGAAGAGTATTGCTATCATTTAAAATTAAAATTGTTTTCTGGCGTTGCAAGTTGTCTACAAACAAGCGCCTTCAATTTGTTTAATTTTAAACCTGATTTTTGCATAATTAATTAAGCAAATACCGTTTTTTCCGAATTTCTCGAAAACAATAGAATCACAGAAGGTTTAACTAATATTTTCGAAGATAGCTCAGCAAAGGTGTTCTTCTGGGAAGTTATCAGGATTTTCGATTTTTTGAACTTGTCCAACGATGCTCGATATTTACAGTCAGAGCCTCTTAAAAGGGTAGAAAAAAACAGCAACTGAAAACAGCAAGGTACGGGCTTGGAACCCCCACCCCTCCCTCAATCGAAAACGTAGGAAAACAGTTTCGAGTAGTACGCTTGCTGAAAGCATTCTGGCATGTCTCCGTACCATCGGCTTTGCAATAAATCAAAAAAGACTGCAAGTGTTTTACCAGGATTCAAAACACCGAGCAACTGATGAAAGCACAAGGTTTACGCGTGCAACTGGTTAAAAGGTTGTTTTACTGATCGAATAGCTTAGTTTTTCTATGAATTCAAATCTGAAGTTCCTTATTTCATTCCTTCGAAGGGAATTAAAATGGCCAAATCCGTGTCATTTTGCGTATAACGTTCATGATATTCCTGCAGACGTTTTACATAAACGGAACGGGGCACTTGCATCGCCTGAATTCTAAGTGGTAAGTTTCTTCGTTCGCTTGGTCCAACCTTTAACGTGCTTGGTGCGCACCAAAGTTGGCCCTTTTACGTGTTTTCAAACGTTGGGTTACACGCCGCCCAAAACGGAGAATTGCGCCACTTGAGTCGGAAAGCGTGTACTTTCAAGCATTTTGACGTTTGACGCGAAGGAAAACTACAAAATCAATAAGGTTTTCCCTAAACTGTTGCTGGCAAAATTTGTCAAGGATATTATTGGATGTAATGTACCTTTAGTGAAAACAGCGAGTATGTTTGTACGAAATCTTATACAATTGCTAGAAAATTTAAATAGAATTAGCGCTAGTTGTTCTTTAAAAATGCAAGTACTGTTTGCTCTGAGATCAGAAAGGTTTTTATTTCAGATGAAAAACCTTAAGATTCTGATCTGATGTTTCATTTACGTACCAAGATTCATTCCCCCTGACCCAAATAGACATCAATTATTGGCTGATCTAACCTGCGATTACGCCGAATTTTAGCATCGCTCTCCTATTCTCTTACGTCGGTCGCTCGCTAAAATTTCGTTTCGCTCTTCCCTCTTGAATATTTCACCGAGCGAAACGAAAATAGCGGCCTGATCGCAAGTTAGGCTGATCACTTCGTGTATTATTAAAAAATTTGAGAAAATACAAACGAGCAGATTGGTTCTAGTAAAAAAGACAATCCTAGATAATTTGGCTGAGAGTGACAAAATTGAAACGTCTGTGGGAAAATAAAGAGTCATTTTTCCAATATTTCCATCGTACAAAAAGTAAGGTGCCCTGTAATTAGTACGTAGCCACATAAGTGATTCTTGGGAGGCCTGATGTTTTGGATAGAAGGCCTTCTGCGGTGGTTCAACTTTTTCAGCCGGGCAATCGATGACCGTCTTGCCTTGGGAGCACCTTTCGGTATGTCGTTGAAGGCTGCAAGCTTGAGTAAATCTTGAATGGCAATGAATGCAGGTATACGTTCTTGCAAGCTTCGAAATATCCTTGATAACGAATGCGTGCCCCTCATAAATTGCGATTGTAAGAATATTCGTTAGTTTGGCCGGTGGGTTCCGCCTTAAAGATGCCATACCACTTCACCCTCCAAGCGCTCAGGCTCATAGACACGGATACCCAGCCAATCCGAGAAATCTAATTTATGATTGAGGTGTCCTTCAACCTGGTCAAGTTCATCGAGCGAAGTTTTCGGGCAGTTGTTTGGAGTAGCTCTGAGTTCAAAGAAACTCTTAGCAAACTCCCGTGCTGCTGTTGTGCTTCGATCTGGTCTTGCACCGCGGTGTATCGCAATGCAGCGCCAGAGACACAAGTTGTCCTAGTAGGTGTCAAGTGCTACCATTGGACCCGCGCGCCCTCGCGCAAAGTCACACAGCCAGTCTGGCAAGGGGCCTGTGCCCAACAGTGGCTGACGGTCGAGCACGACCTTTACATCAACATTGAAGTGGTTTACTAACACCCACTTCATGTCCAGTCTATTGATGTTGTCAGGGTCCAGGCGTACCTTCTCCCGCTCACTCAACCATTTCTCCGCCTCAGACAGGCGTTCAAACCAAGGCGAGCCAGTGTTAGTGTACATCACCATTAACGAACCGTCTTCAATGTTGCGTAGCTGATATGAAAAGATGTGTCTGGCGTAGAAAGATGTGTGAACTTTCTCTCGTATTTTTGCCATAAAACTGGGTGTCAAATCTCTTTCCAGGCCTCGGATGAATCGCCAGCGGATGAAACGGCGCCCCCTTTCCTCTTTTCCCTCATGTTCAGCGACATTGAACAGATTTTGAAGATCATTCTGGTAGTTTGTCACCCTTCGGGTGTTCTCCGGAGGAAATGAATCGAACTTCCTCAGAAGTTCTTGCCTTCTTCTCCCCATTCTTTGACGAGGAGGAGCAGTCGGTTGTAAGCTTTGTGGAAGCAGAGGTTTGGGTAGACGCTTCTCCATTTCTTGGGAAATGAGTTCATCCAGCACGTTCTGAACAATCTGTCGAACAGCAGGTGCGTTTTCTGCAAGTAATTGCTCTAAATACTGCAACGTTGCTGGATCAATTTTCGCAAGTTGTTCTTCCAAATTTTCTTCAAAGTTTTGCCTTTGTGCGGCTTGCTTTGGTATATACCTGTGCAGATATTTCTTCAATTGGAAAATATTTATATTCTATAGCTGACGTGACTTCAACACGAAATATTTGCGTGACACATCCGCGCTGGTACTGCCTCCCCCCATCCTGCTTGCTTCGCTTTGTGCGCTGGGTGGTTTAAAAGAGGAAATTACGGGTGTAGGAATGAGGTGGTATTCATTAAGTACCGACATTACTACTCAGGCCATCCTTAACGCTTTAATCATACATTCCAGATCGGTCATTCGTAACCCTCCCTTGTCGTAGGTTTGGTAAAGACCAACCCCTTTTATCTTATCCCTCTTGTTCTTCCACAAAAAGGTAAACAGCCTTTTTTTTAGCAGTAGAGATAACATAGTTCGGAACGTCGACATTAAAGGCGGAATAGATAAGTTGAGATATTCCCAGTGATTTAACTGTCAGTACTCGTCCAAACAGGGTTAAATCTCGCATTCTCCACATGTCCAGAATTGTTGGAAGTTTTCCAATCTTAAGGTCAAAGTTCTGATAGTCGTTACCCTTTTTGTCATACGAAAGATGAACTCCTCAACATAGTGTTGGACAACTGACCCACTTGAAGCCCAAAGGCTTATCCTTATTGTTGGCTGATCTTCCTAACCACATAGCCTTAGTTTTCTCTTTGTTTAGGGTGAGGCCCGAAATTTTACCAAAGTCTACTAAAATTTGTAAGGCGTTCTCAACCGATGGTATGTCAGCGCAGATTAGGTTGGTGCCGTCTGCGAACTGGCTTATTTTAATCTCATTGCCACATAGTGAAACTCCTTTTACAGTGTCACTTTGACGGATTTTGTGGTTAGACATAAGCTTGGCAGTTAACACAAATAGGAACGGGGAGAGCTGGCATCCTTGCCTCACCCCCCTTGAAGGCTTTATCCACTTCGAGGCGTAGTCATTGTTAAGTACTGTGCTTTCAATATTTTTATAAAAAATTTCAATCCACCTTCTGAGGCTTTCGCCAAAATTGAAGGTTTCTAATGCTTTATGCATAATTGGCCATTCCAATATATCAAAGGCTTTACGGAAATCTATTGAAAGTAATATCCCAGAACTTTTGTCTGTTTTAGTTTGTTCCAACAGATCACATATAAGTCTTATGTTGTCCCCGATATATCGTCCTTTAATGAATTAGTGCTGTAAAGTAATTTGCATAGCATTTTTGATCGCACTTTACACTGTTGACCCTAATCTCTAACCTCTAATAGATCATCAGCAAGTGCCAATCCCAACACGCGTATTATCCTTTTAACTATTTACATCTGTTGCATGTTGGAATAATAATGTAACCACTGAGCTCCGAACCACCTTAGAGAGCAAAACAACCACAGTGCAAAGTGACACGATTCGTTTTAGACACCGATGTTTATTATAACATTTGTAATTTCTCGTTTGTTTCGTATGTTATCTTTTCACGCATTCTTAGGAAAGCATCTACAACCAGTGAGGTATGTAACACTGCTTACCGGTAGAGCCACTGAAGTTGAGTTGAGTGTACGTTACCTTAAATCCGAGGCCAAAGCCCCAAATGGCACTACCAGGCATGCGCATTTAATCAAAACATTGAGACCAATTGTTTTGTCACCGTTTTCAAAAATAGGAAATAACGGATCAATTATTACGAACCAATCGTTAGAATTTTAAGTCATTCGGCGGGAGATAATTTAGAAAACACCCAAAACGCTCATTGCAAAAACTCCGACTCTGGTGTTGACAACCTGAACGGAAGTCAACACCAGGGTCAAGTGAACTGTGAATCGTCAGTGGATATTATAGGTCTCTGTTCGTTGTCCTGATTAGTCGACGATTCCGTGATGTCTCAAGATCGTCGACCAATCAGGACAACGATTAGAGACTCATCTACTGACGATTCACAGTTCACTAGGCTCTCATGATGACTTCCACTCAGGTTGTCGAAACGTCAATGTCATCACAAACACTCTTTCTCAGGACTACACTCTCTTGGACGATCATAATCTCCGACCTATGGTGTTTAGCTCTCAATCACAAATCCCAATAGATGACAATGGGTTTATTTGTTTCCTTCACTTGCCAGAGCACGAAGAAGCTTGATTTGATTAGATCATTCTCGCGCTGCTCGCAAGAGCAGTATTAAGACGGCTTCCCCTAAAAACAACAAGGCAGAAAATAAACCAAATAGTCCAGTGTAGAGTTCACCTAGGCCTTTGAATGAAAATACTTAAGCAAAAGACGCGTTTTCACAGTGTTATCCTTAACCTGAAGTAAAATGAGACGATACAGTTTGGTTTAAAACACGCTAACAGTCTTGGTACGCGCGAGACTGTTGCTTTGAGCCGCTTGGTTGTAACCATTTTAAATACATTTTAAATGCACAAAAAAATAATAGTTTCCTCACAAAATCTGCCTTTGAAACTTGTCAAATGAAGCAAACAAAATGCTTCCCATAATCCTTTTATAAGCTGTCTCCGTTTTTCACGGCCTCCTACACGAGTGATTTTTTTTCTGCAGCGATTTCTAAACTAATTTCAAATCGCCTGTGTAGACTACCAGTAACTATATTATAAAATTCTCTAATATATTTCAGCAACAATGATATCCTTAACCCTATTTAGACCGGGGAGGACTGATGGGCCATTTCCGAGTGGTACTTGTGCCTCTTTTTCAAAGCGAGTCTCGGTGCACAGCCTTTCATATGAAAATGAGTTTCCATTCACATGCAAATAAAAATCATTTTCGTATGAAAGGTTGTGCACCAGGCCTCGCTTTGAAAAGGAGGCATAAGACAACTGGCAAATGGCTTATTCATACTAATTCAATATGGCGGACATTTGCTTTTTTCAATATCTGTTATGTTTGTTTACCTTTTACGTTTTTGGTCAGACAAATATTTGGTTTATTATCCAAACTTGTTTACACCGGAAAATTTTAAGCTCGGTAAATAAATAAGAGAGAAATTATATTAATTACCTGTCAAGGGCATGGTACAGAATGAGTACAGCATCGGGAGCCCACATTTTCTTTTGGTCCCATATAATAAATGAAACGCACTTCTTGTTTATTTATTGACCTTAAAATTTACCACCTTTCTTTATTTTACAGCACACAGGATGCTTTCACATTGTTGATACTAGCAGTATGCAGGAAGCGTGTAGAAACCTTGTAAAACATGACCTATTGTAGCTATAGCGTCCGACCGGTGTACGGTAAGTCAGGAGTTCAATTCCCGTCATTTCAGACTTTTTGTTTCTACCACGCTTTTGACTTAATAGATATAACATCTTTCTCGTTGTTTATTACCTCTTGCTATACATAATAGCGGAGCACCATTGCTAAGCCAATTTGGTAACCTGTCAAGCCAAGAAATTTTGATAGTGGCGTAATAGTCACGTGACCGTCCGTCCGTCCGCACAACAGGGTCACCAATATGAGGTGGCATACACTTGAGATAGCCCTGTGCTGTATCCTGCGTTTTGGTGCAAAATTGCATGGTGACCCGCGTTTTAGCGGCATGTAGTACCTCCAGGAACAACGGAACACGAAACACCCCGGAACACCCCCAAAACCCGGAACATCCTCAAGAAAACCCGGAACACCTCCCAAAAAAACCCGAAACAGAGCAAAATGTCAAAAAAAAAACTCAAAATACCTCTAAAGAATAGCGAACCCAAGGAAAAGAGAAATCTGAATACGAAACACGAGACTTTTAATTACTACAAATTACTATACAATACAAATGTCCACCTTCTGTTCCTTTCTTTAATAACAGAACGCTTTAGTGCATGGCACTATCACAGGTACCTGTAGCATCTTTTCATTACAATGTTTGGAAAGTCAAACGGTATCGTATAAAAGGGAAACAGTGTTAAGATCAAGAATTGATCCTAGGGTGATTCTACAGGATAGTTCTCAAACTGAATTTTACCTAAAAACTTTCAAGGCAAAAAAAGGCCATTCAAATTAATTACAAATGCTACGTGAAAAAAGTGGCGTGTTATGTTGGGGTACAGTTTATCTTCAATTTAGTTAAATTATTTTGTTTTTAACTTAATACCATCAAGAGAAAATGCAATACTGACCCAGTGAGAAGATTGAATTTCAAGTGCATACACAATAACAAAACAGAGAAATTAATTCTAGTACACTCTCGGACTGAACGCCTTCGTAATATAGCTCTCGTGGCACTCTGTCAGTGGCATTCCCTCAAGGATTACTAGCGAGCATGGCACAAATGACGGCTCTACTGCTTGAATGCATGCGACTCGAATGGGCGTCGGTTTTCCGTGGTCGTGCATACTTGTCCCCTTTTGGGGTCTTTGTAAGACTGCCTCTCCTTTCTGGCCACACAAAAATCGAAAGGTGCGTTGGGTACTGTTCCTTGTGATGTCTGAAGTGCCCCCCTCCATCCTTGACAGACGTTAATTCTGGAATTCATCTGTTTTAATCGGAAGGGATTTATATTTTGAATGTTATTGCTTTGAGGATATAAACGCTTTACGTGTTCATTTACTGGCAATTTGGGGCTTGATCTTCTGAGATCTTCTGAGTCAGGAACCAAAAAAGACGCCTGCTCTTTAAAACTCATTTACATTGTGAAAAGTCAGTATTGCAAGGTATCAAGTTAAAAAGAAAACAATTTAACTGAACTGAAGATAAATTGTATCCCAACATAGCACGCAACTCTTTTCACGTAACGTTTGTAATTAATTTGAATGGCCTTTTTTGCCTTAAAACGGTTTAGCTAAATTCAGTTTGAGAACTATTTTGTAGAATTACCCTAGGATTAATTCTTAATCTTAACACTGTTTCCCGTTTAAAAGTACGATACCGTTTGACTTTTCAAACTATGTACTAAAAAGATGTTTAAGCTACCTGTGATAGTGCCATGCACTAAAGCGTTCTGTTATTAAAGAAAGGAACAGAAGGTGGACATTTGTATTGTATATTAATTTGTAGTAATTAAAAGTCTCGTGTTTCGTAGTCAGGAGTTTCTCTTTTCCTTCGGTTCCCTATTTTCTAGAGGTGTTCTAAGTTTTTTTAGAGATATTTTGCGCTGTTCCTGGTTTTTTGGGAGGTGTTCCTGGTTTTCTTGTGGATGTTCCTGGCTTTGGAGGTGTTCCGGGGTGTTCCGGGGTGTTCCAGGGTGTTCCGGGGTGTTCCGGTGTTCCGTGTTCCGGTGTTCCTGGAAGTACTACATGCTGTTTTAGCAAAGACAACAAAAGCTTAAAAACAGTTTTATCAATGGAAAGAAAAAGATTTCAAAAGAATAATCAGTTGTCTTTTTGGTGGAAGGCCAAAAGTTCAAGTTTCGAATTTGTCTTCGAGAACTTCATCTTTGTTGTCCATTTTGCTGCGAACTCGGTCGGAACAACGTTTGAGTTCGCAGCATTTCGCAGCGGTCCCGATGCCAAATATAGCAGGGCTAATGCTTTCTGGTTTTTTCTGTCCACAACCATGTTCCGAACACATTTTTCCAGGAAAAACGCCAGTATTTTCATGTCGATAGGCGTCTTGTCACGGAAAAAGAAATAAGTAGTAAAACTAACTTCTACAATTAGTGTCTGCGTCGGTGGCCTAGTGGAATAATGCTACCTGTGACGTCGGCGAGTCAGCTTCGATACTCATCGGGGGCATGATTTTTTTTATATAACGACTTGAATAAGAGTATTTTTACAAACCATCAAAAAACAAAAAATGTGGAGCTCCGCTTTTAGGCTTGGCTAAATCTGTTTGTTACTGAACAATTAGTTGGTGACGAATTAGCGCCCATAAACGTTCAAAAACATGAACAAGCTTGTGTGATTGCCTACTTTACTATTACAATGTTGACGACAGCTATAATATTAGAGACATACCTGACTCAAGCGTGACAGCTGCGTAAGATGCGTTAAATCCTGAGTACTGATTGGCGAGAGATGTGAATATCACTTGAATGGAATTCCCCACAGAGTACACCGGAGAAGGAAGGTACTGACCATACAGCTGGAGTGGCTGATTCCATCTATTATCAGAAGCAACCTTTGTGATGTTAACGTAGGCTCCACTCCTCGTGCCCAAATCGAAGTGGTGGAAAGTAAGCTTGATGATATGTCCACTGGGAACTGTGATATTCCAGATACATCTGATGTACTGAGGGAAGTAGTTTGGAAAATTTGGGCTGGAAAAAAATCCTCTCGTACTAGTGAGAAATTCTGCAGATGTACACGCTACAAAAACAAAAAACAGGTGCCAACACGAGATTTTAGTATATGCAATAATCAATGTGAGTAAGTACCCCTAGCACGAGATTTAATGAAGTTTTGTTTGTCATGTTTTCTGTCACAAATAGCGACTCCAGAACAAGGGAAGTAAAGATATGTATCAATCTGAGCTCTCGCCGAATCTGCCAATAATGTACGTTTCTTCAGGTCGGCGTGTTTCGTTTTTCTTATTTAGCTAGAAGGCACGATACTGATAAATATGATACAAGAATAAAAGTTAAAAAAAAGAGAATCGAAGAACGAGCTGGTTGTTTGAGTATCCATTAATCTTACATGGCCCTGATAGCAAAGATTAAGTGCCGCTACAATTTAAACTCAAAATTTTATTTGCAACTGCAAGTGTTTGGTAAGTATATCTACAGCTATAAAACAGAACAAGAATTCTTGTTATAACTTGCCAGGGATTACGCCAGTGTGGTTGACTTGAGTGTAAGTGGCCCTAAATCCGCTGTAATGGTAACTATTATTACCATTGGAGACAAACATCACCTTCAGGATTTGACCGAACGAATAGTATACTAAAGGGCTGTAACGACATTTTCTTCCACTTGACACACCATCCGAAGATAAGCCATGTTGAATTTCCAGATAATCACACGAGCAAGCTTCGCAATAGTCAATGTTCATGTGTTCAATGTCAAGCACAATGCGTTTTCCTTTGCTCGCTATGATTTGCCAGCTGCATGTCTGGCTGTATGAGTAGCTTCTGGGATAGAAGGGACTTGTGATGACTCCTGATGTTTCATTCAGGGTCATCAGATTTGGACAAACTGCAAGACAAAACATGACAATCAAAGCAAGCAAAGGACATTCACCCGCAGGATCCATAACCTGTTGAAAGATTCAGTTAACTCCCAACTTCCTGTCCCCCACCTCTTTCCTTGCTGCCTATTAACCCTTGTCTCCTAAGTTTTCATAGTCTTAAGGTTCAAAATAAAAAACAGAGAAGCAAAATCCTGCTTGTAAAATAAAAAATGGAAATAAAGAGTACTTCTCATTAGCTTTTGTCCTATTTCCTGGTTTTGCGTCTTGATGTGGCTGGGAGGTACGAGCGCCCTGTCCTGGTGGGATTGCCCCTCAGACAACTAGCCCGCAGTTGCTTGCGGTAAAATAACCGCTACGAGCAGGAAAAAGGTGGGATGAGAAACCCATTCTAGTAGCGTACATTCAACTTAAATCGTTTGTAGAATTAAATTTATCAAACACGTTTTATCTGAGTTTAGTTCAAGGATAAAATATTTCAAAAGTGTTTATTTTTGTTGTCCCCTTTCAGTCCAACACATCCAATAAAATGAAAAAGTATTATGATTTACAACAGGATGCAATCTTGATATAAAAATAGAGCTGATTATTTTTTGTTGACGTATACTGCCAAAATCTCAGGTGTCCTTTCTTTGCTTCTAGATTTTTTACGAGAATTCAGATTCGTGAACCGAACTTCATTCAGATTGCTATATATATGTTTTATTGGACCTTCGCGTACTGAAAATATAAAACTCGCCAATTTGCAAGGTAAGCTAGAGTAAGGGCAAGCTAGGAAAGTTAGAGTAACGAGAGATAAAGTTTACTAAGTTTAGTTATCTCAGCCGATAAAGAAGGAAAGAAAAGCGATGAGAATATTGCAAATGAACTTGCATTACTCTTAATAGTCCCTTTCTTTGTTAGTTGAGGACAACCATGACAAAATGAATATTACAGCTATACAATAATTCACATCAATTTACAATACTGCAACCTTTCACAGTGTTACAATAATCTTACAATATACAAAATATGGACAGGATTGGTGAGAAAACAAAGAGTGTAAACAGGTAAACTAATAACATAACTGATAAAACACACACGACATGTTCCTAGCTGATAAGATATTGAGCTACGACGTCCTTATTGTCCATTTCCTCTAAACTTTATATAAATTGTTGTTTTCGGCCCAAATGTATTTTACTGTTTGGTTTGGGAAGAACTTTCCTTCTCCTGCATTCCGAGAGATACAGTTTACCGACAAGTAACAGATAATTCAGTAGGGCACATTGTGAGGTTATTTATAATACAAAACGAAACCTTTCGCAGGCTGCGTTGACCACGATGTCTTGTTAAGGAAAAGAAATAGGATTCAAAATCAGTCCAGAACTGTTTCGAATAAGCATAATGAAACATAAAGTGGTGTAGAGTTTGAGGTTCATGTCTACAGAAAGACCACTTTTCACCTTCAATGAAACCAATCTTTTATGGTTTGGTGTTAGTAAAGAGAATGACGTTTAGAACTTTGCATTGAAAGGCTTTTAACCTGCGCTGACTTGAACGAACTATAACTTTTTAAAAACGGCTTGACAAATGCATATGATCACCAAATCTCTTGACTTTTCCTATCAGAGAAAATTTTCCTGTATCAATGACGTATCTATAATTTTGACGTTTCCATAGCACCCGTCTACTCAGAAGGGTGTTTTGGCTATTTTCTGTTTTTTTAAAGTCTTTTTTCAGTTTTTCTCCTTTCGTTTCTAAGAAGAAGAGAATCCTTTACTTTCGTGTGCTTGTTTTGATTAAGTATGTTTCTTAGAACAAACTCATATATTTTTCGATGTCATCATTGTCAGCTGTATGACTGCAGGCTCGGGATTAAAGATGATGGTCTCAAAATTCAAACTGGCTGGTTTGTGACGTCATTGTCACGTCATGTCACGTCATAACTGACACGTCATAAGCCCAGTCTGTTAAGCTAATGACGTGCTACAAACGTGCCAAGTTTGATCACAAGGGCGTAAATACTTTTCGAGATCTATAGGGGGGTACAAAGTGCCCCCCTCCCCCAGGCCCAGAAACTGAAAAGAAGCCCAGGCAAAATATGGTTAAATAAGGTTCAAATGCAACGGTATGAGGTAAACTGTAGGTCTGTGCTAGTTGATCCTCTGCGAAATTAAAATCACGCTTCAATTTCTGGGAATAATTGAGTGGTTTGGCTTCAGTACTAACATTGAGTAGTAGTCCTTAGATTTTTTTGTTTTGGTTTCATCGAACAGGCCACTAGAAATGTTGAAAGAGGGGCCTGTTTTCAAAGGGTGGCAGTCAGTACATCTCAGGTCGAGAGGCGCCCAATGGTGCAGGCTATTCCATATCAGATAATTAGTTCTATCATGGTTTTTGCGAACATATTAAAAGATTCGATATGTAGATCACAGTGAAGGGCACTGACGCCAATAATTCCAGATGTGGAATACATTTTATAGAAGAATATTTTGTTGTTTATCTGGATTTCCTGGTTATCAAAAATGATGCAGCACTATTCTTGTTCCACCGAGAACATCTTAAGAAATTCTGACTACCAATTCAAATAAAACTGAGAATTTGTAAAAAGTTCTTTAGTGCCGTAGTTACAGCTTAATAGTATAGAGGATCACCATAATCTTTCAAAGAAGTATTTAAGGTAACACTTCCATGTGCCTTTGCACTGAAAATTCTTCTTGACCAAGGGAGCCCGAGAGACTTCATCATAAAATCCAAATATGGCAAGGCCACCGTCCTCAAAACTATTTAATACTGACAATCTAGTCACATTGTCCTTTCCTTTCCATTGTATTGTTTAGAATGGGTAGTAAAGAGGTTATCTAAACATATTTCTGAAGAAGTAGAGATTTAAATCCAAAGCAAGTGCGTTCCCAAATATAAAGTGGCTGTCAAACGAGAGGGGAATCGCCGCTCTTGTCTAATTCCAGCGTGTGGTCAAGCGTTATTTCGAGAGACAAACGAGAGATAAACGGACTGCAAGCAGTCTACTCAGTTTTGGAACCATAACAACATATCTATTGACTATTCAGATCCAAGACCGAAGCGGTAGATATTGATAGCTCGATAAATGAGTTTCTGAATAAACAGGGTATTTCCAAACTTTTTGAGGAACAAAAGCAATCGTGCAAAAGAAAAAATTCTCAATAAGAGAATGTACTAATATATTGGAAAGTTTCAAAACAACAACGGAATTCCTGTTGAATCTCATAAAAGGTGTTGGGACTTAATAAGTCAGACTTTTTTACCCCGCCGTCAGGACGGGGTCTAGTAATACCCACTTTTTACCCCGCCGTCAGGACGGGATCTAGTAATACCGTTTTTTTTTCGTGGTCACTTGCCCCAGACCTACGCTGGGTCAAAACAGTACTTGCCGGTAATCTTCGTTCGTTAAGCGTTTATTCGCCAAAATTTTTATGAAAGTTGGTGCAGAAAATTACTGTCGATTTAATGGCATAAAAACCCATTCGGTGAAAGCAAGAACGAAGGTGCTAGCGAGCTTTGAAGCTGGGATGAATTCGCCTAACTTGCCCTGGCACGTAAACATTACATCACTGAAACACAGAAGCCGATTCGGGGAAGTCCCTTGCTTCCGCCAAGTTGAATAATTCAACAGTGAAATGCAAGCATTTTTTGGCAGTTTTGCTTTGCTTCGCCAAAATCTTTAGAGAAAGTTGTGTAGAAAAGTACAAGACATTCAATCCAGTTGACTTCTCTTTTCGATGAGAGCAAGGACGAAGGTGCTAGCGAGCTTTGAAGCTTGGATGAATTCGCCGAACTTGCCCTGGCACGTAAATATTACATCACTGAAACACAGAAGCCGATTCGGGGACGTCCCTTGCTTTCGCCAAATCATGCATCGAATCATGGCCTAAAATTAGACTTGTACGTTTCTTTTTTTCGGTAGATAACCGTTCCCTTTAGATTTTATGATATTTTTCTTTATTAATAGATCTCATTTCCGTGCCCTTACGCAGAGATGTCAGTTAGTTTTTTTAAAAAAACGTGACGTAACTGAGTCACGCTATAGTCAAACTATTTCATCACGTTCTTTTTTCGCGAGTGCTGGAAAAGGGGAACGACCAAGAAATGAGGGATGGGAAAAGTGATCATACTGTCAGGGATTCATGTTATCACAAGGAAAAGGGTGCAGAGAAGACGTGGGGAGGGGAGTGGCAGCAAACACGTCAAAGGTACGATAAATCACTAACTTCATAAATTTACACCACTTGGGCTCGTATCTTGAGTGACCATAATGTATTTTGCACCTTGAGGGGAAGGGGAAAACGGCGGGGTCTAATGCCCCTGGGGCTTTTCTTGTTTCCTTTGTTTTGTGCTTTTTTTTTTGTTGGTCACTAGCCCCAGAATCCCTGTTTTCACTCGGCCAAACAAATATTTGTCGCAAACTTCCACTACACCACTTGGGCTCGTATCTTGAGTAACCGTAATATATGTTGCATTGTGAGGGGGGGGGGGGGGGGAACAAAGGCGGGGTCTAATTCGCCTAGGGCTCTTCTTGTTAGAAAGCGTAAACGAGTCCTTTAAAAAAAGGAGAAATGTCCAACCTTCAGAAACAAGCAGTCGTTACTCTTATCGAAAAGAAAGGTAAAGATCGAACCTTCATAGAGAAACACGGCAGGCGATTTCGCGCAAACTCGTTTGTTTGTTTTCCTCGACTATCACTAAGCGGAAAGAGAGAGTGCTCGTAGTCTATTTACTTTGAGCTCTTGTTAACCGTTTATAAGTCGTGTTTCCCGTTTGTTTTACCGTTCTAATATCTTCTTTTCGTGAAGTTAACCGTGTAAAAAGAAATTTCAATGTTCATAGCTGAAGAACAGGTTCAGCAAAGCATCTACAACAGGACGGGATTTTTATTTGTACAAGGGGTTTGATCTGTAAAATTGAATTTTTTCCATTGGACATCCATCATTCGACAATTCCATTTTTAGTGTACGCGAAACGATGCTTGCTGTGTCAAAAAGGAAATGTCCCTTGCAAAATGCGTTTTAGGTGCACCACTTGGCCTTCAAGCATTAGTAGCACGTCATGCCACAGATTTCTTCTTTCAGGCCGTACGGCCGGGGGGAAATTATGTAGGGCAGTATTGCTCACTTCTAGCACTCATACATATACTTTACATGTTTATTTATTTCATTTCAGAGTGCTACGCGGTACATCACATTACTTACGATGCCACAGATTTGCCTGGCTGTAAATCAGCGTATAAACAGCTCTAACCCTCTTTCTCACCAAGCGGTTCACGTGCATGCCGAAAGATCCCACCTTCCGTAAGACAATGAAACACAACGAGAACTTGAAAAGATAGAGGGATTTGAGTGGTTAGAATCAACAGAACTACAACCTCGGGCAAAATTCTTCGAATAGATCCGCCTGTTTTCCAATATCAACGCCGTAATTGGACAACGCCATACATGCACAAATTGCCCCCTCCCCCCCCTACAATGCTGTTTCGGTCAGGATGCTTGACCATTCAAATCCTAGGAGGACAGATAATTATGTAGTAGTGTAAGAGGTTTTATTAAAGACAATAGAAAAATACGAGAGTGTTTTCGATTTGTCTCAAGTGGTTTTGTCCGAGATTGTCTATAGGTCAGTTATATCATAGTTACTCGAGGGACTGGTTATGAAACCTTGCAAGTTTCAAAGGCCATAACAAAGGTGCTGCAATTTATGTTGAAAGTTCTACGAAAGTGCACAATCTTTTGTTTTACGATCGCACACTACGGCTGAATAACTTAACAGTGATATTTTTATTGGTTCGTTGCTCATGCAAAATTCAAAACCTATTGTTGTTTGTGCACCGTCAAGGCTAAAAACGGTAACAAAAACATAAAACAAAGGACTTTGGTGAGCTTCATAACCAGATTCTTTTATTAACTATGGTTATATGTATTCTCAACGTTGTCAACTTGCAGTCAACTTTACTGTTGTTTTATCTTGTCTAATTCACCATTATTGTTGTTTTCTCTTGTCTAATTCACTAGGTTATCGTTTTTATGCATATGTCAGTGATGTTTAGTAAAAAATGAAAAAAAAGATACTCCCATTACACAAGTTGTCAACGGTTTTTTTGCTGCTAACGTTACTATCGGTACGGTTTATAAACAACTTAAGCGACTCTTACGCTTATGTTAGTGGATTTCTCACTACAACTAGCTTTCAGCAGCTGAAATGGATCTTTTAAGAAGATACGATACCGACAAAACATAGTCAGATTATTGAGAATGTGCATATATGGCATGCATCCATTGTAAATATTCTAACAGTACTTTACTCAATTCTTTTCTTTAAGTGGGAAGCAGAACATTCCTAGCCTTCTTAACAGCCATATCAGGCGTAACTCCGTTTTTTCCTTTTCTTCTGCCAAAGCATTCAGCCGTTCCTTGTGGCGATTAACAACTTCCTCGTTCATGCGGTACTAAGGACCTTACGATTTTTCCTCTTCTTGGGAATACTCCATTTCTCAGCTTGATTGAGAGCTTTGAGATGATTGCTCGCTTTCCTGTGAGCTCTCGCTTTCTTCGCTATCTTGGAACTTTCTGTAGCCTTTTTGAAAGAACTCAATCACTCAGTTGCTCCACATCTTGACATAACTTACACGAGTTTAAGAACATACTAAACCCTGATCAGCGACGTGCTTCTTTTCTAGATATCACTAGGGGGCGCAGTTACACAGCAAGCTACTCTACCCTTCCCGTACCCCCTTGTGCCCTTCCTGTACCCCCCTCTGTAACGCTCCTGTTCTCCTCGAGCAAACACATTTGGTGGAACATAGGTAGAACATAGGTAGACTGTCGAGTTTCTTTTTTTTCAGACTGAAATAGGACTATTCGTGGTTCACCTGTCCGATTCTCACTCGGTTGAAAACGGTTTTCAGGGCTTTTTTTTGCTTTATGTTTATTGACAGAAAAACAATCTTACAAACATAACTTTACTAAAATTACAACTTACAATATTTAAGCAAAGGAAATAACATACAACTACGGTATCGCAATATTATACAGTATGGCAAAGTTATATTACTCACAAATTGTTATAATACGACATAACGGGCAATTAAATACGTTCTATGTTACATTTAAATCTGTTTTAAAAAGAGAAGAAGAAAAGGTAGATAGACAGAGAAAAAAGTCCCCCCAAAAAAAGAAAACCAGAAAAAACAAACAAACAAACAAACGTATTCTACTGCACAGCCCCTGAATACTTCCATCATCTAATATTAGTATTACTAGCAAAGATGATATAAAACCCTGCATGTATTATGGAAGAGCGCATGCCACTGCAATAAAGACCTTTTTTGAAATTATTGTACATTCGCATTCTTTTCGAAACATTGACAGGCATAGATGCATTGTTTTAAAAGAATGACAAATAAGTGCAGTCTGCGTCTTGGGTATTTGGTTAGCTGCGGTAAAGAAGGAATGTCATTGAACGCTATTTGACCTATTTGTTTATTTGAGAGATCAATGTTAGTACTGTGTACATGGTAAAACCAAGTTAACGCCTCAGAACAAAAGGTTGATGCCACAGAGCAGTCCATAAATGTATGTTCTATGGAGTCAGGATTTTGGCAAAAATTGCACAATTCATCATTACTCAATCGGAATTTGCAGCGTTCTTTTTTAGTTACTGTTATTATATGCAGTAATTTGAAAGAAAATTGTCTTAATTTATTATCCTTGGTAGACTGACATATGATTATTTTTCCAATCTGCAAAAAAATCGGGAAATTTCATTTTACACTTTTTTTTTATACCAGTTGGCCCGATGGCGCATTTCTCATTGAAAATTTTATAATAAGTTTTTGCAGTGCATTTTGGCTAATTCTATAGGAGTGCTTCTTGGAAAGAACGAAACCATTGTTGTATTTAACGATTCGTTTGAGGGTCTTTCAGATACCATAGCTTGCCTTTTCAAGTCTGAAGGGATGGTTGAAATCAAGTGAAAGTAATGAAGAAAATTTACTTTTAGCTTAAACTTATTTTGAAATTCTTCAAGCGTTAAGAAGTTCCCATCGGCATTTACGACGTCTTGAACAAAGAGAATTTCGCGCTTAAACCAATTTCTCCAAATACGGTATTATTTTCAATGGTAATCGCCCTATCATTCCACAATAAAAATTTTCCATAAGAAAAAACCTCAGTGTTCATTTTAAGTTCTTGAAAGTATTCCAAAAGTTCTCGTTAAAAGACAGGTAAGCATTTGTTAAAGTAGGAAACGTTATAATCGCATCTGAGAAAGAAATGCAAACCACCGTACTCTATAAAATAATAATTTGGAATTGCTTTCCATGAATCGTCGGATTCACTCAGTAACCTGTTAATCCAAGCTAGACGTAGAAATTTAACCATCGTAGCCAAGTTAACAAAATTTAGTCCCCCTCCCGCGAGGGGTTAATACACGACTGTTCTCTTTATTTTATCTTTTCTGTTTTTCCACAACAAGGAGAAGAGTTGTGCTTGGACACTTTTGATAATTGCATTTGGGACAGAAAGCATAAATGCTGCATAGACTAGCTGACACATGCCTATCGCTTTAGCCAATAAGGATCTGTCCTATAGCTTAAGATCCTTCGAAAGCCATGAAGCGCTTGTAGAATTGGGTTTAGGGTGGACTTCCCAAAGAACTCTAGCCTTTTTTAAGAGCTCTTATCTATTTCGTCCAGTAATGTGGTGGACAATTTTAAAATTAGAACTCAAGTTCATTACACCAAGTTTTTTCGCACAACGGACAGATTCGAGGAAACCTTTTCACCATGGCGGCTAGAGTCAAATGTACGACTTTTGTCGATGTTATGTAATTTATATATTTTTTCTGGAATAGTAAAACGAAATAATAGCGGAGCCAGCGCGCTAGCGCGTCAGCGGAGCTCCATTGCTAAGGAAATTTGGTAACCTATCAACCCAAGAAATTTTGGTACTGACGTAATAGTCACGTGACTGTCCGTACGTACGTCCGTCATCCACACCACAGGGTTACCAATACACTTCATACACTGGATATAGCCCTGTGCCAAATCCCATGTGCTTTTGGCGCGAAATCGCATGTTGACCCGCGTTGTAGCAAAGCAAGCAAAGACAACACAAGTCAAAAACAAATTTGTTAATGGAAAAAAAGTTCAAAAGAATACTCAGTTGTCTTTTTGGTGGAAGGGGAAAAGTTCAATTTAGGCGAAAAAAATTAGGCGATAAAGTTCAGGTGAAAAGTTCAAATTTGCCTTGTCCGTTCTGTTCGAACTCGGTCGGCACACCGCCTGAGTTCGCAGCCTTTCGCAGCGGTTTTGATGCCAAATATAGCAGAGCTAGTGCTTTTTGGTTTTTTTCTGTCCACAACCATGGTTTTTATGGCGTCCGCACATATTTTGCCAGGAAAAGCACCAGCATTTTCATGCTGATAGGCAGCTTGTCACGAAAAATGAAATAAGTAAGTAATAAATAAGTAATCAATAAGAAATAAGTATTAAAATTAACGCTCATGGCCAAGTGGACTAATATCGAGCTTCATACGCCGACGACCCGGTTTCGGCTCCCAGTAGGGTGGAAATGTTTTTCTTTTCTTTTTTGTTTTTTTAATTTAACGACATGAATGAGAGTATTTTCACAAATTAATAACTGCCAGCAAAAAAAACAAACAAAACAAAAAGGGGGCTCCGCTTTTAGGCTTGGCTAAATCTATATATTATAACGGAGATACAAGAGGGGTACAGGGTGGGTACAGGAAGGGTACAGAGGGGTACAGGAAGGGTAGACTAGCTTGCCGTGTAGAGTTTAGTCTGTTCTCACAACTCGTACATGTCAGTTCAAGGTGTGGGGCGGCACTGAGTTCTTTCAAAAATACTACGGAAATTTCCACGATAGCGAAGAAAGCGAGAGCTCTCAGGAAAGCGAGAAATCATCTCAAAGCTGTCAAGTAAGCGAAGAAATGGAGAAATGGAGTCTTCCCAAGAAGAGCAAAAATCTTTAGATCCTTGGTACCGCATACATGATGAAAAAATGATGAAAAAATGCTGAAAACCGAAAACAATGGTCTATTTTTGTTTACAACAACTCTACTAGTACACTTATACTGTAAATAAGTGCCTTTGGCCACAGATGGTCAGGATGGGAACAGATTGCAACTTGAAAAAATCGGGCCGCTTTTTTTTGTTTTCTATGCTGTCTAGCAAAAGCCATTATTCACTGAATAAATTTTATTCTCCTTTCAAGA
Organism: Siderastrea siderea; assembly: GCA_964030785.1. Taxonomy (NCBI): domain Eukaryota; kingdom Metazoa; phylum Cnidaria; class Anthozoa; order Scleractinia; family Rhizangiidae; genus Siderastrea; species Siderastrea siderea. The sequence continues at coordinate 44,628,261 of OZ034974.1, forward strand.
ATTCATTTCATTTCTCCTTGGAGTTCTCAGAAAACCATTTTGTAGATAAGAAAATGCGCTTGGTTTTGATTTAAGCGGAATTTGACACCAAGGTGACAAAAATACCTGTGGCAGAGCCCCTTTAATCGCCACTTGCAAGAGTTTGGAAATTTCGCTCGGGTTCCCCTACCAGTCGACGTAACTTTTGAAGAGCACTTCCATCATCGTTCCATGCTTTTTCATAGCAGTTTTCTAGACAGTTCATGCCAGAACAATCCAAGATAATTTTACGTCGAGCTAGCGTTGAAATAAATAAATATTTCTCTCTCAAGTTAAGTGATACAGATTAATTATTTTTAGCGCAAATATGTTTCAATGGACAACGAATCACTTGAGAACCAATCAGGGTTCGTAGAGAGCCGGAGCGTTCAGGCAAGCTTAGTGTGTTTTTTGTTCCTATTGTGTTAAAAACGACCCTTATTTATATGGAGGAAATCCGAATTATGACGTTAGCCATGGTCGCTTTTTTCATTTGCGGAAATTAGAGATTACACAGTGCTTATTTCTTTGTAAAATATTAAACAAGAGTGGCGAGGAGGAAGGGAGGATTGTAGGAGGGAGGCCTTCTTTTTAATTGGAGATTGGGGCGGGATTAATACCAACTTAAAGCAAACACCACTGAACCGCTGCCAACAGCTACCTGCACCTTACAAACGACTTATTGACGACAATAACAAGACAGACAAACAATGGATAAACCAACTAATTTTCTAACAATAGACCAACGGACATTTGACTAACAAAAGACGGATCGAAACGCACCAATCACGTTTTACAGTCTTCACAGCCAATAACATCACAGCTTAACTGACAGACGACCAATAACATCACGAGATCGTCGACCAACCAGGACAACGACCAGAGACTTAAAACATCTACTGACGATTCACAGTTCACTTGACTCTGATGATGACTTCCTCTCAGGTTGTCGAAACGTCACCATAAAACAGTCCTTCTCAGGACTACACTCACCCGGACGATCATAATTTACCAAAGTTTTTGATGCTCGTCTTACATGCATGGGGGCGATAGTCTGTGGCTCGTCTTGTGTTATAAGAGTGAATTGGGTTATTGGTAACAAATAAATTGAAAAATGAAGGTGGGAGTAAGTGATGATGATAAGAAAACATGAATTTTGTAAATGTTGCAATAACTGAGAGAGGGATAGACTAGGGTATAATATAAAGATAACATAGTTTTGGTAGACAAGTCAAAAGAAGTTCTGTAAATTACACCTATGGATTTAGCGACCTTTTTACAAACATCATTGCTGTGAGATTTCCAGAAAAGGTTTTGGTCTATGAACACTCTAAGAATTTAACAGCTCCCGTCTTGCTTAAGCAGGTTTTCGTGAAATGAAAGAGATATGTTGCTGTTAGTTTGCTTTCGCTTAGATTTAAAGATAACGTGAGAAATCTTGAGAAAGATGTTTTTATTGTTAGTGACACAAGAGTAGTAAGTCTGTTGGGCAAGATGAGCCTCGTTTTGATGTAATGATGACGTCATGACCGGAACCGGAAGTCACGTGTTTTTAGGATGGGAAACCGCTGACCAGTGGGAAAAAAGGGATCGCGGGCTCATGCAACCGGAAGTCACGTGTTTTCGAATGGGAAACCGCTGACTAGTATGAAAAATCGATCGTGGGCTCAGGAGGAAGCAAAACCGCTGAGAAAACGCGGGCTCAAAGTCCAAAGTCCAATTTTTGGAAGGGGGGTAGTCCTTGGAGTGAAAACAACACAAAATTAATAAATACTTTTTATTGTTATACTTTTGTTTACAATAAGGAGGAGGGTTTTCCTGAGTGTTCCTTTTTGAATTTGTCCTTCAACAGATTCCTTAATGTTCAATAGAGGGTCCCCACCATTGTTTTTGACATCGAGTTATTCTTCGCCATTGGTTGTTGTCACGGATCCATTGTTGTAGTTGACGTTGATATGTTTGATTTCTCATCAAAGGTATGGCAAAGGAACTGTAGAATGGGGGTGGTGGTGGTGGCGCCAAATGTTCTCGATCACACTGTTCACATTCGATGATCTTGTTGGGGCAACATTTCTCACTGGTATCCATAAGGGTAGGTTTGAAAGGTGTGTGGATCCACGACTCTATTGTCATAGACGAGCTGGTAACGTTTGTAATCGGGGAAGGTGTAGAGTTGGTAGTGTTTGGGATCGCGCACAATCTGGTACGTTTTGATAACCTGGGTTTGGCGTGGACGTAGAAGTGGCTTCTGGATTTCATCTAGGACATTCTGACGCATGATGTGGTAGTTGAGTTGGGTTTTGCCTTCCCAGTTGAGGCGGAAACCCCGTACTTTAAATTCTACCTTACCCTGGTGGGTTTGGTACCCATAGTTTTTGGGACCCCCTGAGACAAATTCCACAATGAAATCGTTGCCTTTTAATTCACTCGTAAAGTCGCCGAGGTAATTCCCCAAGGTTGGGTTACCTTGTCCTTCGTCTGTGTAGTAGATGACGGAGTCGGTGTCGTAGTAGAGGACTCTTTCCCCCAGCTTCTCTAAGGCGGCATAGAGTCGGAGTCGGGCCCAACAGGTAGTGAAACAGGCTACAAAGATGTTGAGGTTAGGTGAGACAGGGATGTCTTCGTCTTGGTAGGTGTAATGCAGTTCCACCATGTCGTCGTTAATGACAGAGACATGTTTTACTTCTATAGTGCTTGTATTTAGGAAACGGTGGAAGGCTTGAGGGTCATCAAACGTTTGGACTTGGGTTTTATTGAGACGTTGTCCAAACTTGCCCCACATGGAATTGAGCATCATCTTGGCTAGGGTACGCAGGCCCGGGTTGTATTCGATTTTGTCATACTCCAATTGGATGCCTTCATGCTGGTAGTACTCTTCTATGTACCTTTGTTTGGCTTCCTCTGTTTCTACCCCGGCGGGCCACCCACTGGCTTCTTGCTTAATTTTCAACCAGGTGTTGACGTAGTCTTTGAAGAGTCCTTCACACGTCTCGTCAAAATGCCAGACCTCATAGATGTACTGGATTTCGTACCCCAAGTCCACCGCTTTAGATAATTCCGGGCTACACCATGTCCCAGTCAGGGCCCGCTGTTCGTCGGTGTGCATGCATTCTGCGCATCTCTCTAAAGGTCGTTTGGGCATCTCTTGTTCCACACAGGCGGCACAGAGGGGAAAAAGGAGTTTGGAGTCATGACGGTAAGGCAGGACAGGGTGGTAGAGGTGACGTGGCGGCAGGACTTTGCATTTGACGAGGCCAAAGTACTGACGGATGTCGGTGTGACCCGGATTGAAGATGAAACGAGGATGTCCTTTGGGATAGACACACGTCTTGTTCACCCATGGGTACAAGGAGGTCACATCAATGTAATGTATTTGTTGACCGGGCGTCACGCGATGGTACAGTTTCACGGCATTGGTACGACCCCCGCAGAAAGCGTCGCGTGGATTCAAAGGTTCTGTCAAGTCAGGGGTCCCCAGGTATGTTCGGATGTCCAAGGAGGTGTCTTTGAGACGGGACCAATCACATTCCCACATTTCCACGACAGTGAACCCTCGCTCTCTAAATTGTTGGATCCTTTGCTGGGTGGTCTCGTAGACATCTTGCATGGTTCGATCATAGTGGCGGAGATGGCTTTCGTGACGAAGGGGGAAACAGCGAGGACAACCGTGCCAGAAACACCCGTGAAATTCGTAGACGGTGTTGGTACTGCCATCGAAACCGTCGACATGGAAGTCAGTGCCAGGGATGCGATACTCGCCGGCATTGCGGGCATGTTGAATGGTCTGCTGTTCTTGGGCACACCAGGTTAACCATTCCAGGGCCACCTTGGAATAGTTGATATTGTTCTTCCAACCACGAACGGGTTCACTGGCAATACTGTTGGGGATCATGCGGTTCATGCGTAAATCGCGGTTACAAGCAGAGGCAATGGTGATGTGGTCGAAGGGGTTGAAGCCCGTCAGCGTTTCAAACAATCGTTTGAATGTCAAGCATCCTTCTTTCAAGAGTTTTACATCGGATTTGCAGTAGTCGAGCAGTTCTTTGCGGAAGTCAAAGACTTTGTCGCGTTGCTCTTGATGCCACGTTTCCAAGGCTTGCTTGCCTTCGGGTGACATGGTTTCGGGCATGTAGTAATCGAGGGCCGGGAAGGGTCCTACGTAGTTTTGATGGTCTGGATGATTGAACTTGTGGGGGAAGTACCCTTTGCAGGCATCTGTCAATCCAAAGGTTTTGGGAAACGCGGACAGAGGCATCTGGAAGAAACTCAATGAATCGATGAAGCGGATACGATCGTGTTGGACTTGCAAGAGTTTACACCCGTTCCGGAGTTGTTGGACGATCCGGTTGTCACCATAGTATTGATGAATGATAAAGTAACCATCGTACCCTTGGAAGTTATGGGCCAACACATTGACTTGACGGGTATCGTTGAGTGTCAAGGTATCCAGCCATTCCAGGAAATCTCGGACGCAATGGTTGCCAGGGAAACACATGGGTTGGTCGTTGTCTTCGGTTTCGGCCACGACGAGATTAGCGATGTGTTGTTCCTGGGGTTGCATGGCTTCAATATCAAAGAAGACATGCAAGGGTGGTTTGCTGTCCTCCTCCTCCTCGGGTGTGGCATCCACACCCGCCCTACGTTTAGCGCGTGGTCCTCCAGACCGTTTCCTTTTCTTGTCTTGAGGTTTGGGGGCTGTTTGGATGAAACAGCGATGGGTTTCACCGTCCACGTACTCATGACAGGAGGGGCAATCAATATACCCACATTGATGTTTTTCAATCTTGTCTAATCCTACTTCCTGCTTGCCACATTTAGGACAGCGACGGCGCCGAAAGCAGACGGAGGAGTCTAGGTTGGTCACGGGTTTGCCGGCGTGGTCCTTGACGAGATGCATTTGGAAACAGGTGTCTCCAAAAAAGTCCCGATGACATTGTTGGCAACGTTGAGTGGCTTTCTGGCCTCGAGGGTAAGCCTCCAAGAAATCAGGACACTCTTTTTGGCAACAGGCCCTGCAATGACCTTTTTGTTTGGTGCATCGATGACGTCCCTCAACCTCATAGGGTTTCCAACAATGGGCACAGACGTAACTGGACCCGAAAAAGGCTGGCAAACGGGTAATGACATCATAATGGCCTTTCTCGTGCAACAGGATGAGTTGTTTGTCTTGAAGGGGACCAAAGGTCGTGATGTGAAAAGAACGGTCGGCATCCACCAACAGGATCTGGTAACCGGCCAGGGAAGGAGTGGTACTGAATTGGGTCAAGGCATCATAGCCACAAGGACCGAAGGGTACGTTGGCCTCGTGATGGAGCAGCAACGCGAGTTCTTTTTGCAGTTTAGTTCCTTGTCGAATGCTGTTGTATTTCGGGTGATTGTCCACTTTGGCTTTGGCGGTGACGAGGGCTCTGGCACAACAGAGATCGTCGTCATTGCGGATCTGGATAATGGAACGTTTCTGGCCTATTAAATTTCGGAGAGGTTGATGCCCGGGTTTGTTCTGGCGTCGACTGCCGGTTCCTTGAGGGGCATGATGGACTTGAGTAATGGAGACTTGAAAGGAATCGTCCATTTCAAATTGTTCATTGCTATTCAAGGCTTGGGCTAAACGTTGGAACAAAGCCTCGACACGGTCGCCGCCTTGACGCCATTCTCCTGCTCGTAATCCCCAGCCCTGAAAATTATTATGGAGTCTGTTGGAGGCGATGGTAAAGTAGAGGCGATCTTGATCGTGGAGGGCAGGTGTGGTGGTGGTCAACACTTGATTCACCGCGCGACGTAACCCCTCTTGGAGAGCTTGAGTAATGTTTTGACCTGGAATCAAGTTGCCCCTTTGGCGTAACTGGGTATTGAAATGACGTTCACGTACTCCCAGACGGCTGCTCAAACGGTCGACATAGGGTTGGAGTTCAAACTCGAAGACACCCTCCGTATTGGCATCCAAACCTCCACCAGTTTGTTGAAGGAGATGGGTTTGAAAGGCACGTTGCCGTTCGAAGCGATCCAACGCCTCTTCACAAATCTCATCACTGTCCGCCATCTCTTCGGTGCATAACAAAGGTTCATGAGAGGAATTCGCTGTCGTCTCTTCGTTCTCAGAGGCCGAGGTGTGTAGCAAGGTCAAAATCTCTTGAGTGGTCAGTCCACTTGGGCCTGGTTCCTCCTCCTCCTCTTGGCGAGAGGACATGATCAGATGAACTTGGTGGTGACCGGTGCTCGGCTTTTATAGGGATTAAAGTCATTCCTCGCAAAGTATTGTGGGGCAACGAGGGTGGGGGGACCCCCCTCCCCCCTCTCTAGTTAGGGTCCATGGTGCATCACGGGAACGAATGAGAGACTATAAAACAGATCGACCCTCGAGGTGAGTCATCTCAAAATGGACTCTGACCATGAGAAGCTGCTAGAGACCTTTGAAGAATTCGAAGTAGATTTGGAAGTGGAAGAGATCTTAGAGAAAGTGAAGAGGGAGGTGCTATTGAACGACGAAAGCTTTGTCGAGTTTGGTGAACGTTTGAAGGAACTTGAGCCGGAGAAAGTAGAGGCGCAGAAACGCCGAGCAGAACAGGCGCGTTCCTATCATCAGCTGTGTTACCCTCAAATGACCTGTGACTGGTTCATCGAGGGGCTAGATTATTGTTGTAACTACTGGCGGTACGAGTTTCAACGTCCTGCCACACCTCCCGCAGCACCGCCACCATCGCCCGATGTCCAGCGAAAGAGAGACCCGTCCCCGCAGCCGCCGTCACAGACCCCCCGTGAACTACTGCCAAAGCGACGACGACGACGATGACTACACCAACGACGACGACTATGACCCCCACGACGACGACACTGCCGACGAGTACGAACTGACAGTCCTCAGGGCTAAACGAGCACGCGACATGGCCAAATCTGCACGGTACCGGACCGAACACCCAGAGAAAGTGGCCGCCTACAAAAAAAAGTACCGAGAAACACATCGAGAGTTCCTAACGGAGACCCAAAGGCTCTACCGGGAAAGGCGCCGAACCCGCAAGGCGGAGAACAGAAAGCGCTATCAGGAAAGGCATGCAGACCGTGTGGCGGAGTCCCATAAGCGCTACCGGGAAAGCCATCGAGCCCGCGTGGCGGAGGCCCAAAGGCGTTACCGGGAAAGATATCCAGAGCGTGTGGCGGAGTCCCAAAGGCGTTACAATAAAAAGCGTCGGGAACGGTACCAAAAGCATGTGGCGAACAATGAAAAAAAGAGAACTCGAGAGAAATTGAAGGCTTTAGGACCTTTGAAACTGACCATCCCCCTTACGGATTATTTGAAATCCGTTCCTGTGACGCTGGAATCTGTGGATACAAACGGACCGCCCACGGACTCTCATACTCTCCTTGATTTGGATTCGGGTACCATGCAAGTCGCGGACCCCCCTGACTGGGATGACCTTTCGTTTTTGCAGGACTTATTTTCCATGTCACCCGACGATTGGCAGCAGGTCATGAACGATGTCGAGGATTTTGATGTGGAGGCATTGCTGCCCCCTGAAGACCTCGTTCATGACATGTCATCCGACGAGGGCGTGGATTTGATGTATGATTTGGTGTCTTAACCCCTCGTCTCAGTATTTTGGCAGAACATTCGTCTTAGTATTTTTGGCAGAACATTGTGGTAGAACTTTTTGAAGGCACAACTCATGAACAAAATGAGACATTGATTGATTGACATTTTCATTTTTTATTGACTCAACATGTGATGATTTGTTATTAAATTTTACAATTTTAAACGTTTCTTGGTTTGCATGATTTTCTTGACCACCCGTTCCGTCTTGGTTTTCTTGCCGGGTAATCGATCAATGGCTTGGATCATCTTGGTATCGGCTTTCCATTTATCTTGCAAATTCTTGGCACGGCTGTAATCAATGTCGTGTTGCTTAGCAATCTGGTCCAAGCGATTGATCCCTGGATCCCCCCGTTTCAGACGTTTGGCCAAATGGGTGCCAGGGCCCATGTATTGATACCCAGGCCAATGAAATTCTTTGCCGGTTTTCGCAATCCATTTTTGGACATCCAAGGCTCCGCCTCGTTGGGGGCGTTTCCGTTTGATACCCCTTTTTCTCTTGGTGGGCATGTTTTTAGTCACTGTCGTAATCCAATCGACGTCGTAACTTTTTACCTTGGGCCCAATCTTCCCAACCGGGTAAGGGTTTCAATCGTTCCACTTCTCGGGCGGGTGCTTTGCCTTTGCGACTCTCGGCTAACTTTTTTTCCAAGGTCTTGCGTTGTTCTCGAATGGCTTCTAAACGCGATTGTAGATCCCCTCGACTGGTGGATGGGCTCCCTTTCTTGACAATCTTACTGGTGGTGGCTGCTCCTTTGCCTTTCTTGGTTGCAGGGGTAATGGGAGGTTTGGGAGTCGACGGGCTGCCTTTTATCATGCGCTTCAACCATTGTTCCACGGGTCCCGTCACCAAATCCCCGGCTTCTTCCTCGCCTTCTTCGCCTGGTGGGCCACCCGGTGCACCAACCCCCACCCCGCCAGGAAATTGACGAATGCGTTTGGTTAACTTGGTCAATTCTTGACTCAACGGTTTGGTTTGAGCATTGACCAAGGCTGGGGGTAATTGGGGATTGGCTAACAAGACATGTTTTTGGGCGGCGAGCGTGGCGGCTTTGTTCAACAAGACATTTTCGGTGAGTTCTCCTTTGTAATATTGAATGAGTTGTTCCAAATCCTGGTGGGGAATCATGTAGACCTCGTCCATGGTCGGGGCAAAAGGTCTTCCAATGCACGACAGCTTTCACAACAGGTGATATTTATGCTTCCAATAAGAGTCTTTCCATGTCTTGACACGTTAACGAACACATTGACATAACACCTCGTGAAGTCCTTGAAACAACCCACGTCCTTTTTGTTGGACTAACCACTGACGACGTTTTTTCACGGAATGTCGACGACGTCCCAAATCACGTAGCACCTTTTTATAGGGTTGAAGTTTAGCCAGCATGGGTGGGGTCACAGGAATCTTGTTTTTTAAAAAGTTCAAGACCAATTCACTCACAGCATTGATTTGATCGGCATTGGCATGTTGTAACAACTCTTGACGTTTGGAACCATTGGCTTCTTGTAACATGGACCGTAAAAACGGTAATTGACGTCGAAGACGTTGCATCCTTTATCGGTGACGACGACGATACCGTTGGTTGGCTTTTTGGATCGTGCGTTTTATACGTTTATCCGTTTCCAAGGCCACGGCTTTCCCCAATCCTACCATGGCGGGGACCAATAAATTTAAAAACCCTCCTCGTTGACGACGTCGTCGTCGTCTTCTCCTCAAGGATACCATGGACGGCTCGTCAACAGACGTTGCAGGGCTTTGTTTTGTTTGATGGCATCCCGCGACTCTTTATAGCCTTGACGGGTATTGCGTTTGAAATCTTGCCACCAACCCCCACCTCGTTGTCGGTAATGTTGTACATTATCGGTAATGCCTTTCAAGGCTTGGCCACCTAATTTGCCTAAAGCGAGTCCAAACCCAGGCGCTGGCCCTGATAGAAACATACTCATGCCATGAGCAATTTTATCCACCAAACGGGGTTTGCGACGAATTAAAGCCCCTCCTCTTTGTTTCCTTTTTCTGCGTCGTCGTCGTTGGACGGCCATGGTTCTAAGAGTGTGGGACTGGGAGGGAGCGGCTTTTTATTGATCCAATAATCTTTGGGTCTCAAGGGACGAGGACATCCGTCCACATAGCATAGGGCTTCCACGGGTTGGTACACAAAATGACCATGGTAATCTTGCACACATCGTTTGGGTAATGGAGGGGTGAAATCCACAATGGTATCATCCAAGGTTTGCATCTTGATTAAAAATCGTTCCAGATCCTCCAAGGGAACACCACGCACATGGGTTTTCAATTCGGTCAAGGCTTTGGCATAGGTGGTAAACGCAAATCGACTCATGGTCACTTTAAATCGGTATTGTTTAAAATCATTCCATCCTTTGACCACGGTGCCCACCGCCGCCAAACACGCTACCAATGTACTGTTTTCCAAAAGGGGTCCAGCAATCATGCCGGCGGCCATCAGGAGTAATGCCATGCCATTGAACAAGGCATTGATACACTTGTAATGATTCAACATTTTTCGATAACACCACCATTGTTGATGATAAAAGGCATACAAGGAATCCATCCGTTGTAATAATTCCGGTGGGAATCGAAGACCATGCTGTTTCGATCCATTCAATAACGACACGACGGTTTTCATCTTTACGGCGAAACCCGGGACGACGAGGTTTGTACGCTGGGTGCTCCTCCCTGTTTGTAACTGGTTACAATGCTATTGGTCATGGTGACATTAGCAATTTCACGTCCTTGGGCTAATTGTTCTTGATCTTGTAACAGCATGCGTAAACGTCGTTGTAAATCTGCTTGACGTAAGGTACGAGGGGGTGGAGTCTGAGATCCTCGAGGAGTGGATGGACTGGAGGAAGGTGTCCTAGGTGAACCGGGGAAAAGTCGTCGTCGTCTACCACGTCGGCCACCACGACGGCCACCGCCACCACCACCTCCTCCACCTCCTCCTCCACCACCACCACCACCACCACCACCACCAGCTCCACCTGCTCCACCACCAGCACCCCCAGCACCCCCAGCACCACCAGCACCACCACCACCACCACCACCAGCACCACCAGCACCACCAGCACCACCACGCCCACCACCACGTCCGCCACCACGTCCACCACCACCTCTAGTCCTAGGACCACGACGTCCATTACCATTACCCCCTGCACCCGCTGCTGTCCGAGCACCTGCCACTGTTCTTCTTCGTGGATCGGGTGACACGCGTGCGCTTCCCCAAGTAGGTGGGCTGTCCGGGGAAGACGGTGGGGTGGTATGTATGCTACGGTAGGATTGACTTCCTGGACTTCCTACCCCGGCTGGGGAAGAGGCCTGTACAGGGGGCGCACCATCCAGATCGGGCCAGCTCGCGATGACGTCCGCAGGGGGGATGGATTCCATAAACTGCCAGAGGGGATCAGGGGGCATTTCCTCCATGGCGGCGTCGATAAGGCCTTGGTCTCCCGTCAAATACAAATCTTGCCATGCCCTTGGGGACATGAGATTACTGCTGGACGCCCCCACCCCCGCCGGGGCCGTGGTATCGTACGATTGCGGAGGTTGACGGTCATCGTCATCGGCCATGGTCGCTTTCTCTCTCTTTTTCCTGTTCCAAGGGTGCCTTTATAGTCGTTTTTGATAGGTGCGAGTCCATCCTTCGTCTTTTAACAGGTGACTCAACAACCGTTGTTGATCGGAGGAGGCGGGATGTAAATCCAACACCAAATACCCATACGGTCGTGTGGTGGCTTGATGAAACGTCTCCAACGTGTCTTTCCAAGTGGTCGGAAACGATTGCAGCATGACATTGCGTACCCCTAATTGATCTCGGGGGTTCTTGAACGCCACAATGTAATGGGCATTGCGGGATATACTTTTAGCATAGCGACCCACGGGAAACATGTCTTGGCACAAGTATAGTACGGTCACCCCTTGATGATGGGAATGTTTGGTGAATAAATCCAACACGCGTTTATCGTGACTCCCTTCATCCATTAAATCATCCAAGACCAGGACCCCCTGTCCTTGAGGAAACCATTGGACCAACGCGTCATGATCAGGAATCCCTTCGTGAAACACCACCCCATGATCTTGCATGCCTTGAAATCGATCTTGCCAGGCCCCATAACAATAATGCACTTGAGTCGGTGGGGTTTCAAACAAATCCGGGTTGTCTACCAAGAGTTTTTCCGTAAACACGGTTTTACCACATCCCGAAGGACCCACCACCAAGATAGAGGAAGGAGTATGAAAACGAAACGGTTTCCCCGTTTGCATGATGACGAACTACCCTTTTTTTAAAAAAAAGGCACCTTTTTATTGGAATCGGTGGGACTCGAACCCACGCACGACTAAGGCTCTACCGACTGAGCTACGACCCCAACACCACTTTTTTCCAACATATTTTATTTAACCATTACATTGATGATACGGATGACAACACAGTTGATACCATCTGGCTTCTTGGCCTACAATCAATTGTTGAAGGCGTTGACCGGCTTGATGGTCATTGCTTACATAATCATGATCCGAAAACTCATTTAAAAACTCTTGCAAGGTCCGTCCACGGGCTTTGGCTTTCAAATACAACAAGGCGTAATCACCACAACTCTTGCTTGAAATGGCTTGGAGGGACTTGCCATTGGTCACCACATACTTCCAATGTTGCACGATCCAATCTCGTAACGGAGTGGCTTGCACGTACGTGTCCATGGGCAAGGCATAACTATCGAGGACTTCACACACCTTTCCATCCGTCCACACCGCTAACCAATGTTGTCCCGGTTGATCGTGTGGGTCCGTATTCACAATGTACCCTTGGGGTTGGGTCTTGACAGGACTCTTGGGTAAACGATCACAGGCCACCGTCCCGTAAAAGACAGGGTTCAATTGGGGGTCGTCGCGGGCTAAATAATCCAATTGCACATTATTCAAGGCCACATGTTCCATCAGTGCTGGTAAATGTTATACAACACGGCTCCGTTCCTGTCAATCTCCAGCAAGTTCTCAAATTCTCCATACACGAGTACGGTTATATTGGTATTGGGGGCGGCTCCAAATTCTAAGACCAGTTGTAAATCTCCACTTTGCTTGGGGTTGAGGTTTTGATTGTCAGCACATCCATTGGCGACATTGTCAAACATGTACAAGGTACAATTTTTAGCTTGGCCCCAATCCAGCAGTTCCACCATATTGCCTTTCTTTTTACACCAGGCACCACTGGCTTGCAGAAAACGGAAGTAGCCTAGATTATCTCGGGTGCCATTGTTGTGCACCAAGTGCAGGGTTTCATAAGGGTATTCTTCTCCTTTGACAATCTGTCGAATGGAACTCAGACCAAATTTCTGGAAACAGAAAGGATCTCGGGTGACATCTCCATTGAAGGCTCGGCTGTCCAACAATCCCACAATCAATCGGTCAGGTATTCTGTTTTGAAACAGGTTAGGGATATCAAAGCGGACCAGGTTGCCTTGCATGCTGAAAGTCCGGATTTCACTGCGGACGGTCGGGTAAGCAGCCACTTGGCCTTCATTGTGTCTTTTTTCAGATAAACTCCTGTAGATGGCGTCATTCAAACGCAGTTGACAGAGATGAAACCGTAGTTTCACATCGCCTTCCATCAATCGGCCAGCTAGAGCCACTCCATTCAAAAACAGGTTGGGGCCATTGAAATGAAATTTCATCTTGATTTCTATGCCAGGCACCAACAATTTGCCAGTGTGAAAGACTTCCAAGTGGGGGGTAAACACTAGACTGTGGGTGACACCTGCAGCATACTTGGCGGTTTCGGCTACCATGGCGTCCAAGGCCCCTTTGTGATTGGCACTGAGAGCTTGCCAGGCTACATGGTCTCCTGCTTTGTCTGTGTTGTTGTTGGTCCATTGGGGTGGGAAATCCACTTGATTGAACCATCCTTGGGGTCCTAACACGGTCTTGCCATCTTCTCGGTCATAATTCAACAAGGTTTCCAGGTAAGCTTTGTAATGATAAGTGTCGGATTGAGGACTGATCAACGTGCCATTCAATTGCAAGTCAATTTGCTTGATGATGGAATGGGCTAAATTATTGACGGGCCACAATTTCTGATTGGCCACCAAGTTCCGGTCATCGTCATTTTTCAAACTCAATTCCATGGTAAAGTAACTGCGTCCCAAATCCACAAAATCGTCCAACCCCGGAATGATGAATTCCATGGGATTGATACCCGTGGTGGTGGGTTGAATGGTGACCATGCGATAGGCATTGATGCTAATGTCGGTGGGTGGCACCTTGAAAATCCGTAACGCCGAGTTGACGGTCCCTTCGGAACGCGGATGCGCTGGGGCAGCTTCGGTCATTTTAGCGGCGTCGTCGTCGTCGTCGTCGAGTGGTACCCCGTCGTCGTCGTGAGGGCTTTTTATAGCGTCGTCGTCGTGCTAAACGTTGTCTCAAATCAAACCCGGGGACTCTCATCACCTCGGCACTCAACCAGCCACCACGTTGTCCTCCCCTGAGTTTCCAAAACGGATACAGTCCTCCCCATTGAGACAACCCTCGATTACTACGAATTCGTCGAGGTCGTGAATGCACGGGATCCATTACACTCCCAAAATATCACGCGCACGTTTGACTTGCTTGGGAAACAAAGCACTAGCCACACGCACGGCGTCTTTCACGTTCTTCTGATTCAAGGCTTTCTTGGCTTGTTTGGTGATTTCTTTTTTAATGACTTGTTCGGCTTTGCGTTTAACACCGCGTGTTAACCCTGCATTCAATCCTCTCTTGATATTACTAGGCAGTTTTAAAGGATTTCGCGTGCTTTTAAGGCCTTGGAACCCACCACGCATGACCTCCCTCATCAACCCACTGCCATGTTGATCATACCACTCGTCTGTCCGAAATCGTGTCAAACTTCCCCCTCGCATGGTTGTCTTGTTTGCTCTTTCACCAAGGTCTATGCTTCACGTCACCCCGTTTGTCTTTTTATACCGTCATCGGCCTTTCTTTTTCTTCCGAGTGGTCGCTGCTTCGATGGCTTTTTTGCCACCGTAACCCGCCGCACCACCCACCGCTCCCAACGCGGCGGCTTTCCCCACAGCCATCAAGGCTGGCACGAGAGCGGCCAGAGGCAAGAGACCACCTCGTTGCCTTCTTCTTCGACGTGCTCTTGTCTTGGGCATCTTTGACTGACCATCCCTTTTTTTCCCTTTTTATGCCTTTTTGAAGTGCAAGGTGACCAGGGTGTTGCCTTGGCCAAACCTGACCAACTTATCCTCGGTGCCAGACGTTTCGGTGACTTGCATTTGAATGATTTCCACCACTTCATTACGAAGCGGTAGGTAATGAATGTGCAACGGTTCAAAGTACATGGTACCTCTGCCTTCCCGCTTGTAATGGATTTCACGCAACAAATCGGTCACGCGATTGCCGACCATCATACTGCCTGCCACGTCCGAGTACACGTGCAACGATCGCGAGGGATCTCCCACCACTGAACGAAACGCCACATTCAAGTTGGTGAAACGCCACCCACAACTCATACTCAATCGTAAATGATCCGGTGAAAATGAACGCACCGTCCAAAAGACCGGGTTGTGCTGATCGTCGTCGACATCGTTCCAATCGTTGCCAAGGGGTTGTTTCATGTTGGGGATTTGATCCCCCATGAAGTCTTGTTGTAAGTTGGGTCCCAAAATCAACCCTCTGCTAATTTTACGTAACCATCCCATCTTGACAGCCAACTTGGTGTAGATGTACAGGGCTGGCGTGTCGGTTTTGCAATGACAGACATTGGTGTTGTCAATGATGAGATCGTCGCCTTCCCAACGAAACTTGACGTATCTGTGTTTGCCTTGATCATTGGTAAACCGACCTCCTTGAATCGCCGTTTCCTTGCGTCGTTGTTCCAAGTGAGCAATGGCGGCTTTCATGAAACTCACGCCATCCACCACCCAATCCAAATGTTGAATGTCATTGATGAGGGTTTGCGCGCTGTCTCTTCGCCCGACCGTTTCCCCGTCTTTTCCACCCGGTTTGGGATAGGTTTGGTCCCAGGTCGTCGACATGATGTACCCATCTTTTTGCACCAACTCGTACAAATTGACGTGCGTATCCGGTAAGGAAATGGCACTCAACCCCACTTGCCATCCACCTCCTTGTAACCGTAACGGTTGAGGTAAACGAATCTTGAAGGAATTGGCTTGGTTGTTGGGAAATTCATGTCGGTTGGCATGACTCGGTAACGTCACGTAGAACGACATTTTCTCTTCTTCTTCTTCACACCACGACTTCCCTTTTAAAGTGGAGAGTCAAGAGGGTATGTCCTTCACCAAATTTCACGAGATCCCCATTGGTTTCGGCCATCTGGGTTTCCACGATTTCCACCACTTCGTTGCGTACTGGGACATATTGAATATGTCGAGGTTCAAAGTGGGTGGTGTTTTGAGGTTGGTACTTGATTTCTCGTAAGAGATCAGTGATACGACCACCCACCATACTGCTGGTGCCTACATCACAATACACATGCAAAGGACGCACCGAGGGAAATTCCAACGAGGGACGAAAGGTCTTGTTCAAATTCACAAACCGCCAAGGACACGATAGACTCAATTTCAGATAATCCCCCTCCACTTTCCAAAAGAGGGGCTTGTTGGCGGCATCGCGGATATCCGTCGGGGTGGGAATGGTGGAAATGCCTTGAAATTCTTGCAAGAGATTCGGACCTAATCGATACTGACCGGGGGACACTTGTTCAATCCATCCCATTCTCAGGGCCAAGGTTCTACCCCATGACACGTGCGCTACTTGTCGTTTGTAATCCACATTGGTGGTATTCAATAACAAATCCCCTTCGGAGGTCCATTCAAAGGTCGGGTATAATTTGACGCCATTGTCCTCGGTCCATTTGTTTTTGGGTTCGGTTTGTTTCGCACGGCTTTGCTCGTAACGGTACACCAGTTGATGAAAAAAGTGCGATCCCGTCGAGGAGGCCATCTCCTTTCTCATATCTCGCCCGTAGACAGTGAGTTCGCGACGTTGACGCCACCATCGATCGTTGCCTTGATCGTCTTGGGCATACACCCGTTCGTGCCATCGTACGTACAACAGAGGATGGGAATCGCCCACGCCTCCTTCTTCCGCTATCACGGGAATGATGGGTAAGGATAAACTCACCATGCCTACCATCCATCCTCGTCCCATAAATCGAATGGGTTTAGGCAATCGGTTTCTGAAATGATGGCTCTTGTTCCCAGGAAACTCTTTGGTACTCGCATGACTCATCAACGTCACGTAAAACGAAGAGTTGGGCACCAATGTCATTTTTTAGTCACGTCGTCGTCGTCTTTTGGGTGGGCTTGTCTCTTGGGTCTTTTTCCTCTTGGGTGGTTGGAGAGACGTGACGTCTTGACTACGAATCCAACTATTGTACTTGTCGGGCCACCCTTTCCACTTGACCAACCAACGATCTTTTTGTCGCTTAAGTACCTTTTCGATCCGAAACACCTCGGATACATGGACTTTTTGTAAATCCTCTTCATAAAACGTACCTTGGACGGGGGTATCATCCCATTCGTGAATCTTATACGTGGGCACCGGGCCCGGGATCACCCGATGCACCACAAACACTTCTTCGGTCCAACCGGGTAAATAGCCTTTTTCAAAGGTACGATGAATCTTATTGAGACGGACACGATCTCCCACTTTGAATGTAGGTTTTTTGTGACCTTTCAACCGTTGGGCATACAATCGTTTCCACACCGCTTCTTCGTTGTTCCACGTCACGTCTTGAGGGGCCATACCAATACTTCGATGACGGGTGGCATTATAGCCTTGCACCAACTCGGGTAAGACATCGTCAAAGCGTAAGGTGTTGGCCGCGGTAAAATAACGGTACAACCGTTCTTTCAAGGTGCGGTTAAATCGTTCCACCACACTGGCTTTCGCATCCCCTTCGGTCGAAAAATGTTGAATGCCTTGCTCGTCAAGCCATCGTTGAAAGGTCCGATTATAAAATTCTTTCCCTCGATCCGTTTGCAATCGATTAGGGTGACGTCGTCCTTCTTTCAAAATCTTCTCAAAGGCATGGACCAACGCCACCCCGGTTTTGTCTTTCAACGGTTGTACCCACGCGTACTTGGACAAGACATCCAAGACCGTCAGTAAATATCGTATACCCCGATTATACTTGGCCAAGGGTTGCACTTCCACTAAATCCGCGACCCATTGATCATCTAATCCTCCTACAATGACGGGGACGGTGGGAAAACGACGACGCCGCGGTTTATGTAACGTGTAGGCCAAATCCCGTTCCAAGACCCGTTGAGCTTTTTTCAAAGGGAGACGATGGGCTTTAGCAAACCGTTGCACCCCTCCTAAACTGCCGGGGGCTCGAGGATCGTGGTACTGACTCAACCATGATGGGGAGACCTTTCTCTTTCGAGGGGCCATACTTTTTGGCATTCATCCCATAAGGTCGATATGGTGGGGACTGTGTGGGGATGCGCCTTTTGAATGATTCAATACCATCGCCATGCGTTCGGGTGAGCTTTTAACCATAAGACAAACACCACCCATCGATACAGGTTGCGGTCTACATGGGTTTCTTCAAAGAGGTGGAGAGGATGCGTGTCCTCGGGACAAGGGGGAATGGGGATTTGGGTGCCGGGTTGATGATCATATAAGACTTGACAAAGGGTTTGATGACATTGCCATTGCCCCAGGGACAAGGCAGAATCCCACGCATAACACACAGACTCCATGGTGACATTGATAAAAAATTTTATTCGTTCTCTCATTTAAAAGAGACCTAGACGGCCGCAGCTGATGGTCTCTAGACCTTTCTGCCAGTTGTCCACACTGTCACTGTACTTAGGGGGTGGTGGAGCTGGGGCTACCATCATTTCTTGACGGTTCTTGAGATCTTGAATTTCTCGCAACAATTGTTTCTCATAATCTGTCAGGGGTCGATCCTCTTTCCTTTGGACTGGAGGACCAGGGATGTCCACTCCACGTTTGGGATATCCTTGAGCATCACGGGTGGGTGGTTCAGCTTGTTGGTCGGCTTTTTTGGGAGGGTTGTCATGAAACCAAGTCCAGTACTTGGGACCCAAGGGTTGATCGGCCCACCGGAAGAAGCCACACGTTTTCTTGGAACAAGTCAGAAACAAGCGATCGGGGTTCTGAATCGAATGGCTCTGTTGAAGCGTAGCGGGTTCACGGCAAAAGCATTGCAAACCACCCCACATGTCCAACACTTCTACATGAGGTTGACTATACACGGCTTTCATATACCCCAGAACTTGATCTTGTCCACAAAACAGCAAACACGGTTGCATGGGACATTTCACATACTTCCATCCCTTTTGAGATTCTCGGGCCTCCAAACGCACCTCATGGCAAGGGCATACCATAGTGTCCACCGAACTGGGAGGAGGATCTTCGGCATACGTCACCATGTATTCAGATGGGGATGTCTGGGGGGACACCATATCATTCAATTCTTTCATCATATCTTCCACCGCAGCTCGGGTGTCTTCCACGACCTCGCATACCACAGGATCACAGTCCACGGGCGTCATATGTTGAATGGCCTTCTTCTTCTTCTTCTTCCCCTCTGGGGGATGGGTTGATTTTCTCTTCCGATCGACGGACATCGTACTCAAGGTTGATTTCACCCCACTGCCCATGCCTTTTTATACCCATGACCCTTACCTGTCATTGGTCAGCTTATCCTACCCATATAAGGACTTCTCGTGTTCCCATTGGTCAGCTTTTGCCTCTCCAAATAAGGTCCTCTTGTCTTCCCATTGGTCAACTGTTCCTATTTAAGGAGCTCCCTTGGTCCCTGAGTTATCATTCTCAAAGCAATGCCCCCAGACATCAACATGATCGGAGAACAAGATCTCGGTGCCTTGGAACTGCAAGTGGGTCATGGACATGTGGTCTACACCGGGGGAGCCAAAGGTACTGACGAATTGGTCGAAGAACATGCCAAACACTTTGGGATGCAACTAGAAGTCCTCGTCCCCCCGAACCATCCTCGAGCCACTTTCATCACCCCTTCTACCGTGGAAGTCCTGATGCTGGCCAACCCCCATCTTCACCAGGCGGCTGAGAAACTAGGCAAACAGATGCCCAGTCATTTTTACACCCTGCAATTGCTGCAACGCAATTATCAAATTGCCAAAAAAGCCCATACCATCTATGCCTTTGGCATTTTGGAACACGATCATAAACGCGTGAAAGGAGGCACTGGTTGGACCGTGCAATTGGCTATGGATCAAGGCAAACCCGTCTACCTCTTTGACATCCCCAGTCAATCATGGTACCGCTCGGACCATTACTACCAAGTCAATGAGAATGCCGCCACCCTGGTGACTGGCAGTCAATTTGTCCCTTGGGGACCTAAAAAGCCCACCCTTCATCAAAGCAGTGCTATTGTGGGATCCCGGGATGTGGACGACAAAACCCGAGCCGAAATTCAAGCCTTGTTCAACCGCACGTTCTGTCTACCCGAGAACATTGATCAATTACGCCTGGAACTGGAAGACTTTCATTTGTAATTGTACATAGTCATTTTTAGTTTTTTATTTTTGGAATTGTACATAGCTTTCTTTTTAATTTTTTAGTTTTTAGTTTTCCAATTGTACATAGCTTTTAGTTTTTATTTTTACAAACTGTAGATATCTTTTTCAATTGTAAATAGAAGCGCCCCAACCCGCGTGACAAAGAACACAGACCACCATTTGTAAAAAAACATCAACTCTTTTTTAATTAAAAAATAAAAACTGACAACACTGAGTTTGCACGTGGATTATAAATAGTTGGTCTTGACTCACAGTAGTCTTGACTCACAATAATCTCAACAGGAATAAAAATGTTCAAGGAAATAAAACACGTCGCACTTGGTTTGCCCGCTCCCGCCTTCTCTCCCGCTCCTCCTCCCGCCGCTGCTCCCGCACCCGCTCCATGTCCCCAAAATACATTCTTATTCGTTGCCATTGGCGGCCCGCATGCACACTTGGCAAATACTGCTCCAGATCGTTGTCCATTTCCTTAAAGTGTTCCAAGGTCATTGGCCACCGACATTCAAAGTTGGACCACACGCGGTGCTGGTCCACCCACGGAATGATCTTGCGGACCAGGGTGCCCAGCAACGCTTGTACAATCTCCGGATGTGGTCTGCCCTCCCGCTCCCCATTCTCAGTCCACACCATACACCGTAGAAACATCTCGAAAAAGGCGACCACGCGCTGTCTGGTCAGGGGGCGCCAGGTTTCCTGCCGTCTCTCCCGCATAAGGCTTGTCTGCCGTTCCACTCCTGTTCGCTCCGGTCGCACTCTCCTCCGCAACACCTCTTCACCTCCCACGTTCACAACACTGGCTAAGGAGCCCAAGGGCTTTCTTGTTTGAACCATTTTCTTCTCACACGACAAACATAAGTCACTTAGGACCGGCTCAAAGCTAAGAGTGATGTCCTGTGGCCTCGCTTGACTTATATACCCTGATTCGCGCAATGCACCATGGTCTATCTAAGGAGGGGGGAGGGGGGTCCCCCCACCTCTTCCCCTCTCAAAGCATGATGGGTCTTTCTCTCATTGGCCCATTCCATCCCACGTGACCCTTTTGTTTCTCTATAAAAAACCACTGTCCCATTCCATCTTTCACACTCAATGGATGATCCAGTCCTCAGTCCAGAAGCCCAACAAGTGATTGATCGTCTACGAGCCTTGTTGTCTCGACTCGAAAAAGACTTGGAAGAGATCCGCTTCAAAGCTTCTTATTTTGAACTGCTTCGACTTCACAGTCAAAAACATCTCAGTCGGAACGAATTGTGTTTATTAACCTTGAAAAACTTCTACCAGTGGTGAATGGGTGACAAAGCCAAGCCTAAACCCGACAACATCAGTCCTGAAGCCGTGCAAATCCTACAACGTTTGGGAGAGATCCGAAAACAAATCCTTGACCTGGTCCAACCTTTACGTTACCAACTTCCTTTTCACGAACTGTGCCGACTCCGAAAAGAAGGGATCATCAGCCCCACCGAGTTTCAACTCTTGATCAATCCACTCTTTGATCCTTTCGCCTGATGGCTCGAACCAACCCATGTGTGATCTGTTTGACACCTCTCGCCAATTATACCACGTTGAGGTGTTGTGGTCAACCTTGTCATGTCGCCTGTGCCAACCAACAGAACCGCCAGACCCACCTATGCCCTACCTGCCACGTTCCTCTTACCGTCCTTGAAGTCCTCCATGAAGACTGGAAAGAAGACCCGGAGTTTGTCCAGCATGTCAAAGACGATTGGAAAACCATCCTATATGGTATGGCATTTGTTATGACAACGAGCACGGCCTGGAAGGATTCTGGGGAGAACTGCGAGATCCCTATGAGGGTCACCGCAAAACCCTCTACTTTCTGGGTCGCACCAAAAGCCTTGCCATTGGACGCATGAAAACCTGTATCAGCTTCTCGTAAAAAGGACACCCCCCATGTTTGGATTTTTTTTCTACTTGTTGTCAATACCAAGGATCAATAAAAGATGTTGCATGACACTTTGTTGTGATCTTTATTCATTCTCTACATAAATCATGGTCGTTGACTTTTTCTGGACAGTTCAAGGGTAATGATAGTTCTGCCTTGTTTGAAAGGAGCCGGTTGTCCATCAGCTGTTTGAATATCCATGGCAATGCTGTCAAAGATGGTTTTGCCAAGAGGAAAATACATCCGTTGCGTGGTATCAAATTGATGATCGGTATTGCCGGCATCCAAGGTACGTAAAAATCCTTTCTCTTGATTTCCCACAATGCTCTGTGACACCAGATCCGTGTAAATCATTAATTGTTGTTGCCCTTGTTGCGGTTTGACCGTTTGCGTACTGGGAAATACTTGTCGACTGAGATTCGGACCCAAGAACAAATAATAATTGAAATCGGGGTGGGTGAAGCTGACGGACACATGACCCATAGGTGGATATTTGTTGGCAGGACCGACAGTTGTTTCCCATTTATGGCGATCGTCGTAATCCACGATATTTTTCACCAAATAATTTTTTTCTTGGACCACGCGTTCACTTGGTGTGCCATCTTTCACCAGTCCCATCAAACCGGCTAATTTCCATTCCATTTCAAATTGCATGGTGGATGGTATGAGTACATACAACGAATCTAATTCGGGGGCGATGCTTGTATTGGTGATTTTCACATAGGGTTGAGCCAGATTGAGAGCCGCGAGTTGTTGTCGTTTCGCTTGATCGTCCACGTCCATTTTGGCTATATCCATCATGACTTCCATGTGTTGTTTTTCGATTTCGTACGCAATGGCAATCCATGCTTCTTTCAAATTGGTGTAATGCCCTGGCGGTAAATGGATTTGTTTGGTCACTTGAATAGGAGCCGTTCCATCCGCACGTTTTGGTATGTATCTCACATCTGTTTTCATCCAATGTTTTTGACTATCTTCTTGCGTCCAATTCTGTTTGGTTTGATCTCCCCACTGTTGATTAAACCCCGGGTGGGAGATATGAACCAAAGCCGCTTCCCAATCATCTTCTACCAAATAATAGGAACGAGGAAGTCGAGCCGTAAATTTTTGTCCCGTGCCTTGTGCTTGATCACTGATAAGGGTGACGTAAAAACTCATGGTCACTACCTAACCCCTCTGGTTGCCTTTTTATACCTGTCCCCGATGCTCCCATTGGACTTTGGACTTGTGCCATATCAAAACCATATCAAAACCATATATGGACCATATATGGGGATCACCCCCGTTCCAAAAATTGGACTTTGGACTTTGAGCCCGCGTTTTCTCAGCGGTTTTGCTTCCTCCTGAGCCCACGATCGATTTTTCATACTAGTCAGCGGTTTCCCATTCGAAAACACGTGACTTCCGGTTGCATGAGCCCGCGATCCCTTTTTTCCCACTGGTCAGCGGTTTCCCACCCTAAAAACACGTGACTTCCGGTTCCGGTCATGACGTCATCATTACATCAAAACGAGGCTCATCTTGCCCAACAGACTTACATTACTACTCACAAGCGACTCGCAAAAAAATCCGAGTTCTCCCAACAGGAGTCGAACCTATCACCTTCCTAAGAAATATTATCGATGTTAACAGACAGCTTGTTAACTTTCATCCAAGTATTGACTTTTTAGAGCTCGTCATTCAAAACAGCAGTTAGGTGGGCAACATCTGAGTGAAAATAAAATACACCAATATCATCTGCAAACAGCAAGACTTCTGTTAGGTGAGAGGCATTAGAAAGAAAAGTGGACCCAAAATGGAGCCCTGGGAACACCACACTTGATAGATTGATGAGCTGAAGGAGTGCAATTATGCTGAATAAATTGCTTACCATTTGAAAAATAGCTTTTAACCCACTGTAAAGCCAGACCACGGATACCATAGTGTTCAAGCTTGTAACTAAAGACAAAATTTTGTGGTCGAAAGCTTTGGATAAATCTAGGAAAACTCCGGCAGTCACTTCATTTCGGTCAATAGACGATGCTATCTTATTGACGAGATGAACGAGCCCAAAAGAAATCGAATCGGATTCTCTCGAAACCCAAAGTTGTAGCAGTACAGAATTTCCAAACGCTCTGCGAATTCAACTAAACGGTTGTACTGGTGATGTTGGTCTGTAGTTGTTGAAATATGCAGGATTGTCAGCTTTAAACACTGGGATGGCCTTAGAAATTTTGAAGTTATCAGGAAATACACCCTGAGCGAGGGAGATATTAATAATATGCTCTGATGGTTTCAGTGGAGATAACACTGAAGGAATTCTTGATATTGTCACAGCCAGGAGCTTTTCCTAAACTAAAAGATTTAGAAATGTCTTCTAATTCTGTTACAATAGTCGGTTTCAAAGAGATGGTTTCAATGTTGCTGTTTCCTAAAAAAGATTGAAAAGTAGAACATGTCGAAGGAACGTTCTTGGCCAAATATGGAGCAATATTTGTAAAGTATTGACAAAAATTGTCAGTGATTTCTGAAGGTTCAGTGATTGGCCTTTCATTTGATTTGAAAAACGATGGTCAAGACTGTTTGCCTTTCCTTTAATTGATCACCTCATTAATAAGCTTCCAGGTCTTTTTCAAGTCATTTTTCGCATGTTCAAATTTACCATCATAATAGGTTCGTTTTGCGATTCTGATTAAGTGATTCAGCTTATTCTTAAATATTTTGTACTGCGACTCATTTGTTGAGCTCGGATTTCTGACAATTTTCCTATATAACTTATTCTTTTTCCTAATAGAGATTAATAAACCTTTGGTGATCCAAGGTGTTCTAGCGTTAGAAAAAATGTGCTTCCTATCTGGCCTGAAAGGAAAACAATGTTCGAACAATCTGCAAAATTCTGAATGAAAAGCATTGTAAGAGGAATTAGGATCTCGCTTGGCTAAAACATTTGACCAACTGACGTCAGAAATTTGTGTCCCAAACTCATCCAAATACGTTTCAGAAAAGTAAAGAATTAGTATTTTTTCCTGTTTTCATTTTTCAAATGGGATCACATCTAAATAACGCAAAAACAGGCAAGTGATCAGAAATGTCGTTGAGAATAACGCCATTGAGAATATTACACGTGAAACAATTAGTAAAGATGTTATCAATAAGTGTAGCAGAATGAGCAGTTATGCGAGTAGGCCTTGTGATAAGTGGGAAGAGCATGTGCGAGAACAAGGTATCCACTGGTAGTAATCAAAGATTAAGAGAGTGCGTTCGATTGGTTGCATTATATCAGACAGCCAACACTTCCGGTTCCCAAGTTGTCACCAAGGAGATGAAAGCCTTTGAGAGTCCTTTGCTTTCCTCTAAATGAAAGCATGGCTCTGAGCTCAGGTTTACATATTGTTTTGACTGAGAATTGCTGTGAAAAGATTTGGCCACGGTGAACAAATTTTCTGCTGACGAACAGTGAGTGCCCAACTCAGCTATTATCACTTGCCTGGTAAGCCAGCACAAAAGCTCCAAAACTTGTACTAACAAAGGGCCTGAAACTGAATTTCCAGCAATCTTTGATTACCTATTTACAAGAGCAAATTCCCATGACAAATTCTTTATGACAAAGTAATCTGACATGCCAGTTTAGTAATCAAATACATTTGTAGCAAAACAAATTGCCAAAATTTTCTCATCTATACAAGCAAATAAGGTTTGCCATAGAATATTTGCCGGTGTGCATGGGGCTTTGGGCTCTACAATGTCACAGGCAGGCATCTCAATATACAAAATAACTGGAATCAATTCAATTATAAACCCTTTGGTGGTTTGTGCACGACTTTACATCAATGAATTTGGCAGTGATAATGGGCAGATATGTTTTTAAAATAGCCATTAAGGTATGCAGATTAAAAAGAAAATTTCAAGCACTACATAACGATTAATTTAATAGTATCAAAAAGC
Organism: Siderastrea siderea; assembly: GCA_964030785.1. Lineage (NCBI taxonomy): Eukaryota > Metazoa > Cnidaria > Anthozoa > Scleractinia > Rhizangiidae > Siderastrea > Siderastrea siderea. Next base: position 44,654,255 of record OZ034974.1, read on the forward strand.
AGTTTGATGTCTCTGCTGACAAATTGATTCACTAGCTTAATATTCCCCGTGTCAAAAATAACAGAACCTGGGCGGGCTGTCGCGTGTCTCGATAAATGTCCTATCAGAAGTGTCCACTTTCATCCTGCAATTAAAGCAATATTTAGCCTTCCTATCAGTACTTTATCTTCATGACTTGTAACAACAACATGACCAGTTTCTCGCTCTGAAAGTCAGCAGAAATCACTCTTAAAATTCTTTGAAGTCGGCAAAAAGGAATGGCAAAATCTCCGTACGAATAATCGATGTTTTCAAGAGCGCTGTTAACATCCCACCTCGGCCTTTTGTGTTTGTAAGTGGGCTTCAAACTGTGTCTTGTCAACAAACACGAAAGTTTTCCCAGAAAAGTCATCTGAAAAGCCTTTGTGGTCCTCGGCAGAAATCAAGAGTCCGTACGAATTCTTCAAGAGTCCGTACGAATAATCGATGTTTTCTCGACCGCTTTACCTACCGCTTTACATCCTCAGTACGCCGCTTGTGTTTATAAGTGGACGTGAAACTGTACCTTGTCGACATCTTGAAACAGCTATCAACATTCGCCTGCTCTGGTGACATTCACCGTTTGGGGGGTAGGACTGCGTTCTCCTTCGTCGAACGCAATAAATTCTTGAGTAGTTGCGTGCTTGTTGTAATGAAGGAGATCCAAATTAAAATCACCCATCACGTAGCAATGTTTGTTACCTTTCAAAATAGTGGAAAGAATATATTTGAACCTATCTAGAAAATCTAACAGGTTCTGATTAGGTGGCCGATACACTGTACCCACAATAACGTTTTTCCCTGAGGGATTGGAAATTTCAACAAAAAGAGATTCTATTGTGTTAGGATCGGAAATAATGCAGTCAGGACGTTATTTAAATTTCATAGTTATCTTGTAAATAAAGTGCTGTACCAACACCGGTTTTGTGCTTACCAGGGTTGGAAATAAAATGGTAACCAGGAATATCGACGAGCTTAGATGTTTGTTCATTGAGCCAAGTTTCAGAAACACTAATAACGGAAAATAACTTGTGCAAATTTGCAATCATGACATTAAACTTAAACTGCGACTATTAAGATGCAACAAAGAAAAAGTAGAATCAAACTGCGATGAATCGGTCAGTAAATTCATTTCATCTTCAACCATGTAACTACTGGGTGGTGATGAAAAGAAAAAGTTCGCATCAGGATCAAAGCTACTAGTGACCGAAAAATATATTTGTTGGTCAGTTGGTTTAAATAAAAAAGATTCGAAACGGTTAAAATCAAAATTTAAAGGACCATGAGCTAACTCATATAAAACGGCATTGAAACAGGTATAATCTAAACGACAAAAAGGAATAACTGAGTTTATATACCTGTTAATAATTGTCATGGTACTGACAATCCAGTGTAATTAAGATGAAACATGAAAGAAAGGACATTAGCTACGTTCATTCATCGTTCTGTAATGCTGTCAGGTCTTCATTCTTGTTCAGTTTGATAACTTCAGATGTCTCCGACTTGCGGAGAAGATCATTCCTTTCCTAACCCTGCAAAACTTGAAGTTGTTCGCTTCTTTGAACTTTTTTGATTCACGAAGCAACTCCTGAAGACGAGGGATTAGATGATCGAAGATATTTAGGGAATTAAGGATCACCTGCGATTCAAACGCGAGCTGAGTAGCTTGAAGATTTGTCACCTCTCTTCGTACAGCCATAACTTTTACCTTAGCTAATCGACGTGTAAATTTACAGCTTATGGGGTTGGGCTGTTTGGAAGGTTTACGAGCAGGTAGACGATCTGTCATATCGATGTCTTGAATGGACACGTCTTTGGTTCCAAGAGCCACGAGCAAACAACGACAAAGGACAGCCGTTTGCTCTGATGATTGTCACTGTGCAAGGAGAGGCAAGCCGACGATTTTAATATTGTACCGATAACTATACGTTTCCATATCTTCGATGGCTTTGGAGATATCATCGCATCTTTTCACTACAGCACATACTCTGGATTTCATCAACTTGTATTCCTCTAAAAGCACATCATATTTGTCGCTGACAAACTCTACTGCGAGCGCTTTAACCGGTGACAGATCATGGCGTCCATCTTGCTTGGATTCAGCGCTAGGGTTCTGTGCCTTTCGATTTGCTGATAATTTGTCCCGTTTAGCATTCAGTCTACTTCTTCTTTTAGTTCCTAATTCTCGTTTTTTATCTGCTTTGTTGGCATGGTGAGCGAAGCTAGAAAAACAAAACTTTTGAATTTCGCAGGAGCAGCTCATTTCGTTTCCGCACACAATGGCGTCATATCTCTGTGCAGGAAATTCAAGGGGAAATCCACAACAAGGCTTATCTTCAATGACCCTATGCTACTAACAATTCCAAAACTGAATAGTCAAAGTGCGCATGGAACAAAATTTCACAATACCACATTTTACCCAGAAAACGTAAACAGAAATTCCTATGAACTATTTTGACGGGAAAAAAATGATAATAATAATTTAAATAGTAATAATTCTTAACTAATCTATGACACATGAAATACTGCAATTCTACAAAATTTACAGTTGTTTCCCGATAACTCGAATCTTCAAGGAAAATCAAAAAAGCTGTGAGTTATCGAGAGTTCGAGTCATCGGGGGCTGGGATTTCTGCTGACACCACTTATCACACGTATTCGCGCAGGAAGAACTGACACGTTTTGTGTACTGAACAGCAATGAGATACTAGAGAAAATGACACAAAGGACAATTGGAAGCTTTAAAAATATATGGAGATAAAAAAAAGAATTCTGGTACCTTTTAGGAGTAAGTTTTGCGCTGACATTCTCAAATCTACATGTCGTTTGACTCGACCTGCCTGGTCATGTGACTACTACCAGATTAGAAGCTTGCATTAATGACGAAAGCAACTGGATGTCCACAAACAGACGAAACTTGACTCAGATCAGATAAGACAGAATTCCTTGTATTCGGTTTACATTTTCGTCCTAGGCCTTGGCTCCCACCGTTGTAATTGGCAACGATTCCATCAACCCCTCACACTTCTCCAGGAATATTGGTGGGATTTTCGCTAAACATATGACTGATTTATGAAGCTCATGTTAGTGCTATTTGTAAGGCGTCTTTCTTCCATTTGTGCAATTTATCTCGTACACGGAAATACCTCTCTACTAATAGCACCAAGACCCTGGTTCACACCTTCGTTACCTGTATTAGCTTGATAACTCTCACTCACTTCTCTTTGGTCTTCCGCAGAAACTTACTCAAAGGCTTCAAATGGTACAAAACTGTGCTGCAAGGCTGGTGTTTAACAAGAGAAAGTTGGAGCGCGTTACTCCTCTTCTTATTGATCTGCACTGGCTCCCCATCAAACAACGCACTATTAATTTCAAATTTTGGTTACTACATACAAGGCGCTCAATGGTCTCGCAGCGGGTTATATTACCGACCTACTGTAGAGATATAACCCTAATCGATCTTTACGATCCTCTAATCTGATGTAATTTAAAGTTCTAAGCGCAAACACTGTTTCGTATCAGCGTTGTCGCACCTAAATTGAAATATTCTGTTTTGTAAACGGGGAGAGGGGCGAAAAAGTGAGCTGAAAAATGAGTAGACTAGGAACAAGGAGGCGGAGCGCCTGCCGTAAAGCCGCGCGATTTACATTTTTGCCCACCGATTTTTAGATAACCCAATTAGATTAACTGTCATTAACTTTCAATGCAATCACCAATCAGAAATAGGCACACGCTCTTCTGTATGACTGAATACACGCAGGAGTTTACTACGACCTAAGACATAAAAAACAAAGTTTTTGGCAATGAAGCATATCAAAATGAAGTTAGGCACGATGAGAATTTTTGTAAATGGCCGCACGATTTTTCACCGTTGCATTTAATTAGCAATTTGTAATAAACAACCCCATGTGCACAGCAACTTGTGGCCACAGGCTTGAAAAATGGTTCGAATTTCTTATTTTGAATAAAGCACACCAATTGCCAATTACGAATTGTCCCAACCAAAAAAACTAATCATTGAAATTTTGAAAATTTACGCAAGAGTTTTGTCGAGTTGTCACACGGCTAAGGTACAGCAGCGGCTGCCAGCGGCCAAAAAAATGAAAGAAACGGCGGTCTTTCGGGCAGGTGTTCCCTCCATTCACCCAGACAGTTTTGCCTTTCTTGACATTACACGTATACCAGGAGACATTTCACATATACCAGCAATGGCAGATTCAGAAGAAAACATTGTCCGCAAAAAAGGCTGTTTTGTATTTTGAATATGAAACTTAAATATTACGACAAATAGCTGCTTTCGTGTTTCAGTGTTTCGTGGCTTAGTAAAGCCCCCGCTTCTTGTGCTACAAGGAGCCCCTAAATTATCCGCCAGTCGCAACTCACAAATTCAAAATTTCGCAAACTTGCAACTTGCAAAATAGCCGACCTCACAGGCGACCGGGGAGGAAAAGAAAGGTGTTGCAAAATATCGCAAAACTACTCACTTAAATTTAGCAGTTGAACTGAATCAGGGGCCCGTTTCTCGAAACTCCCGATAACTTTCCGGGGCCGAAAACTATTTTAGGTGCACAATATTCTCAAATAGCTATACAACTTTTATTGATCTTGAAAGCTAAATTTTAATCTTTGTAATTTTGTGAAGAGTATCACTAAGTTTGCGCCAATAATTACCATTGGCTGACAAATAAATGAGCTCGAAAAAATATTTACCGGGCCCGGAAAGTTATCGGGAGTTTTGCAGTTAAGCAGGGGAAACACTTTGAGGACCGCTTACATGGCAATTTTTGCAGCAATATTAACCCTATTTAGCCTAGGGGGGGGGGGGGGCACATTGTGCCCGCGCTGACTTTATCGAATTATAACTTTTAAACGGCTGGACGAATAACCACCAAATCTCGTGACTTTTCCTGAAATTTATCAGAGAAAATTTTCCTGTGTCAATGACATGTCTATGGTGATTGACGTTTCCATAGCAACCGTCTACTCAGGAGGTGTTTGGCTATTTTTCGTCTTTCTTCAGTCGTTTTTTCAGTTTTCCCCCTTTGTTTGAAAAAAGAAGCTAATCGTTTACATTTTTGTGCTTGTTTTGATTAGGTTTGTTTCTTAGAAAAAATTCATATGTTTTTCGATGACGTCATTGTCAATAATAAGCCCAATCTGTTAAGCTAATGACATACTATAAACTTGCCAAGTTTCATCACAAGAGCGTGAATACTTTTCGAGATCTATAGGGGGGCACTTTGTGCCCTTCCCCCCAGGCTAAGAAACTCAAAAAACGCCCAGGCGAAATAGGGTTAAGTTTGATTTCAAATCATCTGTGTAAACTACCGGTGATTTTGTGGGTTTCTTATTTTTAATATACTTTCGCAACAATAATATATCTCATGAGATATAGTAATCATATGATTAAAGTTATATTTTTTCCAAATGCGCGAGCGGGCGGTATCCTGCTAATGTTACATGTAACATAAGACATGTAACTAACAAGATGGCAAACAGAGAAAGTGTATTTATTCTTATGATCATTCACGTGACATACAACAATTAGTACTCGCGAGGGAGGGAAGGTCTTACTTGAACTACACCTAAAATACACTAATACCACAACCCTTTCTTGAAATAAAAGAAATGAAAACTTGCAAAATTAAAAATGAATGTCTCAACGTAAAATCAATTGTCACTGTCTCTGGATAACATAAAATCATAAAACATTAGAAACTAAAAAAGATAAAGAAAGTAAGTCTTTCATAGTCCATAAACTGGCTTAAAAGTCATGCTTGATGGGTGACTTATGTTGTTCCACTCTATAGGGGGTGCTGCTCTCGGGATGGCAGATCTGGCAACACTGCAGTAGCTGCAGCTTGATCAGGCTTGTCTTGGGCTACTGCCAGGTTTGCTTTACTTCCAATAGCGGTTCAGGATTTATTCCTCTTCCCGGGACTGGGCAAACTCGTAAGTGCTGCCTGTTACAGCGGTAGTTTCTGCCGCTTTCTGTTTGCACTATATAAAATTTTGGTGTGTGGTGAAGTCTTATTACTGTTTCCGCTTTCCATAGTTTGCTGTCTGTAACAGGCTGCATTCTCACCTTAGCACCTGGTTGAAGTTCCTTCATGCTCTTGCTTGCATGGCGGTCATGGTACTTTTTCTGTTCTTTTTTAGCCTTTTTCAGCTGCTTGGAGATTTCATGCTGATTAATTGTTACTGACTGGGGTGAGCAAACTCTCCATCGTATACAGCTCATTATTCAGTCGACGTCCCATAAGTAGTTGCGCTGGTGACAGCTCAATGTCTGGTAACGCCATAGGTTTTTTACTGTTTGAATGGTTCTTTCAGCTTCTCTGTTGGCCTAAGGGTAGTGTGTGAGCCCTTTCCCGCTTGCATCACACGGCACTACTACTAGTTTGGGGATATCACAGTACTGCAACACTGGTGCTTGTGACGCGGGCTGCCTGAACTTCATAAAGTTCTCTTTCTGCTGACGGTCCCAGTGAAACAACTCATCTGACTTTTCCAGTTCTCGCAGTGGGGAGGCTACACTTAACAAACTTGGCAGGTACTGGCTTAGGAATTGTACAAATCCAAAGAATCACCTACATCATCCTTGCTCTCAGGTTCTGGCATGTCTTCGATTGCCTTGACCTTTTGGGGATCTATCCTTAGGTCCTGTGCTGTTAGGTGAGGTCCCATATAAGGACCTTCCGTCTGACGAATCTTGCATTTCTCACTGTTAAGCTTTAACCCTTGCTTTGATGCTCTCTCCAGAAACTTGAACAGGCGTTTGTCATTAGTTGACTCACCTCCGGAAACAATATCACCGTCCATTATGACCTCTACACCTTCTCAGATCTTTTATCATTTGATCCATGCTCCTCTAGAAAATTTCGGGCGCACATTTTACTCCGAAGGGCAGCTTCGTGAATCTATAGCGACCAATGGGCGTGGTAAAGGTACATAAGCGTGATGACTTTTCGTCTAACCTCAACTGCCAAAATCCACTCCTCGAGTATAAAATGCTGAAAGTGCGGGCCACCTGGAGGCGGCTGGCCATTTCATCTACTGTCTTCATGGGGTACAGGGACCTCTTCATAGGTACATTTAGATCTCTGGGATCAAGACACACTCTCACCGCACCACCAGACTTCTGAACCACAACCAGTGAGTTAAACAATTCTGTTGGTTCTTCCTGTCGCACAATTATTCCTAGTTTCTCCATCCTCTTCAGTTCGTCAATTACTATCGGAAGTGGTACCTATACCTTTGATGAACTACTGAGACGGCACCTTCAGCCAATTCTACGTGATATGTACCAGGCAGACATTATAATTTTGTGAACAACTCAGGGAAATCATCCAGCTTTACTTTTGCTATTGGGGTTTGGCTTGTGATTTGATGTACTCTTTTCAGAATGCCAAGTTTAACGCAGGTGTTTCCACTGAGCACTGACTCAACTCCAGGCACAACGAAAAATCGTACATCCTCCACCTGATCTTTGTATCTTGCAGTCAACACAACTTCTCCATAAGATTTCAGTTTGTGCTTGGAAAAGGAAATCAACACTGTTTTTGTCTTTCTCAGGGGCAGCAGCGATCCATGTTTGAGGTAGTTGTAGGTCTTTTCCAACATAACATTGGCTTTCGCACCACTATCCAGTTGAACGCGTACCTGGGTACCCTCTGTCTCGACGATTTCGTAGAACTGTTCACCTTCTTAAACACTACTCGATTCCAGTGAGTACACAATGAGTGATTCTTCTTCATTTTCTTCTCGATCGGAGTCCTCTGCTTCTTGTAGATTGTGGACTTCTTTTGATCCACAGAACTTGTAATAATGATTCATCTACTTATAGTATCCGCACTGTTGTCCCATTGCTAAAAATTTATTGTGGCTCTTGTCGTAGCCACACATACCGCATTTAAGTCTTGAATACCTGGGTTTCTTCTTTCTGTCCCTCGTTTCAGGATTCTTCTCTCGACCTTTGCTTGGATGCCGATGGCGACTTCGTTTTGAACGTTTGATCTTGTCTACGGCATTCACAGTTGGGTTTCATTCTTGACTAGCTTTTTCAGGCTGTTAAGATTCTTTCCGTAGTTTCGACTGATAGCAGCCGCTTTTTCAAGTTTCAATGCGTTGGCCAAACCGAGGTAATTCTGGCGAACTTTTGTGTATTTACAGCGGGAAACGATCGCATCTCTGACCATGCCCTCTTCTTCTTGATAGCCACAATCTTTAACGAGAATCTTCAGGTCTGTCACAAAGGATTCGAAACTTTCGCTTTCTCCTTGACGTCTTTCATTTTGACGTCTTCCATAATGTGTTTTTTTTTTAGGTGCACAGTATCCTTCGGACTTCTTCAATACTACTTGCAGTTCCAAAGCATCTTCGGCCTTTGCGAATGTAAAAACTTTGAATACATCCAATCCTTCATCGATTACCCTCATATATAAGTAGCTCAATTTGCCGCTGTCTTCTTTGTCGTGCAAAAGACCGTCTTAGATGCACGAGGAAAAAGCGACGCCATTCTTGGTGCAGGTCTTGTGCAACCGACGACGTCTCTGGAATCGCAACGATCGACTCAACATGATCGTTGAATTTTTACGCAGTATGTGAGAAAACACAATCGTTGGGACGTTTTCGTCTCATTTATAGCGAAAGGTCTGCTCGATGGCTTGATTCGGCGAAGATGTAACATAAAACCACTAGCAAGATGGCTGACAGTGACAGCGTGTCTATTCTTATGATCAGTCACGTGCCATACAACAAATATTACTCGTGGGGGAGGGGAAAGCCTTACTTGAAATACACTTAAAATACAATGAATTCCTCACAAGGTGAGGTTTATACATTTGTCGCGCAGGATCGTGTGGGGATCGCGCGAGGATTACTTAGGGCGGTCGAATCTCGGTCAGCCTATATATATTGTGTCTATATATATATAATGTCTTCAGTTGCCTAGCAACAAAACCAAATCGCGACCGCTGACAATTACACACTCTCGTGTTTCTTCATTTCTTTCTTCGCTTGATTGTGTTGCGTGCCCACATGTTTATTCATCGTCTGTGAATAAGTTACTGGACCAATTTCTGATACAAAATAAGGGACAGGGGCAAAGACAGCAACGCCTGATTTAACAAGTGGTTAGAATTCCATTCCGGGGGAGATTTACTACTAAAACGCAGCGTGAACGCCGGCTTGAAATTCAGCGCGAACAAAAAAGGTGAAAGAGTCGACGACAAGAAACCACCGGTAGAGAACATCCTTTAATAGCCTAGCGAAGACTAAAGCCCTTAGCAGGACACACAAACAGGTAACTGGAATAACACTGGCGAGAAATCTTATGACGTAGAGAACGTAGTTTAAATTTAGCTTCTCTAAATAGCACAACGCTACTTCAAAACGAGATTGCCCAACAACGCAAGCACCGACACAAGGTCTTCCAAATTATAACTCAGTCACACAGATTGAATAACGAGAATGAATTCAGCGGCTACCAACGCTTGGGGAAAATGTGTGCTGAAACCGAGCAGGACCGGTGACGCCTACTGGAGGTGCTTCGACAAAATGATTTTGTTAAAAGCAACGAGAGGCGACAAAAAAACACACGATCATCAAACTACTTTTGCTAGAACACCTTTCCAACGGATGGTGGCTGAACAAATTGGCCTAAAATTGTTTCCTCTTTCTACCATTACCAGTAATTATCATCATATAATTTCCTTTTCAAGTATGATCAAAACCACATACTACACAGGAGAATTTAAACTATTTCACAAAATAGGTTACAGTTCCCTAAACAGTGCACATTTGTGAATGAGCAGTAAGAGAATTTAAATTTTCAGTTTTCGTACGTTCGAAATAATTGAAAGAAATAATTCATATCGGATCAGTAAGAATTTATAAGAGTTTATGTTTTCCGTTTTGGATATTACCCATAATTAGTTTAAAAAAAGTATTCAGCTGAATTAGAAAGGACAATTTATGTTCACACTTGGGATAAAATGCACTTAAGACATTTTATTAGCAACAAATACTGCTCTGCTCCTAGCAATTACCATTTAATGTGTAGCGGGTATAGTTGCATACATGTGTGTATTTGATGTCAGACAAAAAGTGCTGCTTAACATTAACTATTGATAACAGCTTCATGCTACATACAGTGACCAGCATCACAGCTCTCCTCACAATGCACAACCAAGCACCAGGATAATGGGATTGAGATCCTGATCACCTTAAACATGATTTGTCTTTGTAAAAGTTAACTTACCTCTGACGGTTTCATATGCTATAATCTACATTAACCTTTTCCCTTAATTAGTTACTCTTGCCTTCCATACCAATTGACCCTTTAAGCCCCAATGTAAACCTACAAACTTCCTTACTGGTCTTCATAAATTTCTTGTAGTACTAGTGCAGACCTTTATTTTGACATATTCACCATATTCACGTTTAGTGATCAATTCCTTAATTCTGATGACCTAATTAAAGCATTGTTAATGCCGGGAGATACTGGTCACTGGGGCTTCAAGGGTTAATGTATTACTTCATTGTAACAGTTATCGAATCCAATTTTTATAGTATGTTGGGGGGGGGGGAACGAATAAACATGCTACCACATCAATGTGAAACTCTGTGCTTTGTTTGCCATTATTCTGTATTAGTCTCATTGCAATTTTTGGGTAAAAACGAATATTTTTTTTAATGCAGCTGTACCAACATTATATTTTCTGAACCGCATCACTCTTCAGCAGTAGTAGACTCCTGGTATCTCAATTACGCAAGGGAAATAATGAATTGTTTTAGCTATTAGCACTTGTCAATACCCAGTAAATAGAACACAAACTGTACAACAGCATCTAAAGGAAACGGCCGGGTTAGTTTTAGAGACAACGTGCATGCAGTTCCAACGCAGAATTTGAACTGCATTTCTGATAAACCTACTCTCACCCAACAAAAATAAGCAGAAACACCACTACATATTGTCCTGGACAACAGGTCCACAAAAATACTATACATCTTCTATAGATAGCAATTTACCTTATGTCAGAATGAGGAGAGGTGGGGTGGGGAAGGGTTCCTACGCATTAGATTTTAGGATGACGGGGGATTGGATGCAAGTTACATGAAAGCGACTGCGAAAGAGAATGTCGATCTAAACTCCCAATTCGGGACCATTGTGGCAACCCATCCACACCTCCAGTTAAACCAAAATTCTATCCCTTTCCCACCCTCATCCCTCAATTGTTTCGGTGCACCCTTGCCCGAACTTCGCGAGGTCCTGCGAGTCACGTATTTGTAGTATCACACTGCAATCTGAATGGTTCCGGGAGGGGGCAGAATTTTCCTTTCTCTGGTCATGGTCATGGTAATCGCGCGAAAACCATGGAATGAGAATAGGAAAATGGTTGGAACTCGGAAAATTTCTTTTTTTTATGGCTCAAAGATGCGTAATTTTTGTCATCTCACAATTCTCACATACGTTATAAGAGGACAACCGACAAGGAGTGAACTTAAAAGCCTTGTAATTAACCGGCCGTCGCTGTAGCGACCGCCGGTTTATAAAATGGGCACGGTTTTGTCGTGATGGTCAGTTGGTTTAACATACGAACAAAGTGCTGTAAAGCTTGTGGTATGGGTACTCAAGAGCGGTACTGTCTTATATAAGACGCATGCGCACATTAGTCTGCTGAATGCTACCCTCGTGTGTTCCTGTCTTTTAATTTACAGTATTTAAGATATCAACGGCGAAGGGTTGTTAAGTTTGGGGTTTTTTGTTTTTGTCTTGTATAACGCATGCGCAATTGAGTAAAGCAGCTAATAGGATTGAATGCAAAATTGGCTGTGTTGTCTTATCTAGTTAGTAGTTATGGAGAAAATTTTTTTAGCGCAGGAGTTTTTTATTGGGATTGACATTTTGAGTGATGTAAAAATGTGGGAGTCAGAGGGATTTGTGAATGTCCGGAGCATATCACGCTTCTGTGAATGTGATTTGCTTTGAAAGTTGCGTTTTGTATAGGAGCGGTGTAATATTGTGCTACGTGAGAGGCGGTTTCCCTTGGCGTTTTATGGGGAAGGGGGGGGGGGGTGGTTTGCAAAGTGGATTGTAAGGTTTCTGATTGGCTAACTTGTATTTCGCAGCGGACAAAAAGGACAGTTGCGTTTTGCCGGCGTGGGCTAGGAAGAGAAGGAATTGGTACTAGTATGATGATGCAATATTAGTGGATTGCACCATCAGTACATGATAGTTCTTGTGAACGGAGAGAGATGAGTGTTTATTTGAGGCAAGAAGTTGATACGAAGGAATCGTCATTAATAAGGAGATCAATTAATAAGGTAGGTGTTACGAGTCTTTTTGTATTGAAAGAACGAAAATATCTGAATATTATCGACGGATTTGTGTGGTTTGCGTGTGGTGTTCGCTAAAGGCTACGACAGTCTCTCTTTCCGTTCAGACTAGTGAAGGAAAAGAAAAACAAGCGAGTGAGCGCGAAATCGATTGCGGCTCGACAGGCGCGTTAGCTTTCAACTTTTGTCCCCGCTTGCTTGTTTACTTTTGCAAGGGGATTCCCGGGTTAGCAAACCGGATTTAAACATCACGTCATGAGATATGTCTTGACGTGCCCCATACTCTGACGATCTGCTCGAGCTCGTGTTTATCAAGCGTTATATTTGATTCTACTGCTATGTTCACTGTTTGTATTTAAGGTCTAGGCACAACAGTAAATACTTCGTCGTCCCTGTGTGAGCATTCTCAGTTGTGGACAAATTTATATCAACATTCAACGTTTGAGTGAATTTGCGTTTTTCAGCACAAATAAAAGTGATAAGAAAGATAAGCTGAGTCATCAGAGTTTAAACATTACGTCATCCAGGTAAGATGAACGTTTATTTGTTTGTTCCCTCACAGGTCCGTTTTGTAGTTGGTCGGCTGTTGTGCTTTCTGATCGTAGGTATCCAAGCTACAACATCTAATAGTCGGAACAATAATGAGGATCGAAATGCACCAATAGCAGCGAACCATCATGCTACAAATAGCGACACGTAAACAATTGACCTCATTGCCTGATGAAGACTAGCAGTATTGCAGTCGAAACGTCGCGATCAACAACTCAAAGCGATTCCATCGTGAGACAAACGAATAAACGTTCATCTTACCTATCTTACACCACGATGAACAATAAACACATCTTTAATGACACTACGTCATCCAGTAAAGCTATAGTCAAAATATTGTGTCACACAATCACACTTTTCGTCACGCCGGTTCGTATCAATAGAGGATCGCGCTAACATTTGTGAAACCTGGGGGGTGGGAAGGGTCAGAATGGCCGGTTAAAATGCCCAATGGGCTTTCTTGTTCATACTACTTTTAATTCTGTGTTAGGTTGTAGCTAAGCACGGCGGTTCGTGAGTTTGTTGTTGACGTTACTTTACTCAGCAATTTAGTTTTTAAATTGCGATAGCTACCATACATTTTGACTCTGACACTTACTGTATACGCCTTCATTAATTTTCTCTTCGTTTATCGATGTTTTCTATATTTCCATTCAAGAATGCGTGTTTTAACTGGCATTTTTTTTCTTAATCTGCCGTGCATGATGACAAAAGACGCAGCACAGTTTACACTGAAATATACTTCAACACTGAGTGGCTTTCGTTAAATGATAAAATTTTTACAACCGGAAAACCAGCAGCACATGCGTTTACAAGTACAATGGAAACAAAATGTAAAAAGAAAGGAACTACACTGAGTAGAAATGCTTTTTTCAAAGCATTCGCGTTCATTGTTTATGCAAGGGCGGTGGAAATGGTCCTAAAGTGTGAGTAATACTTTTAAGTAAGGTTTTGCGTTTGGAAAGCTTCATTGGTTTTAATTGCGCTGGTTTTCCGTTCTGCCGGCTGCCATTCTCTATGTGCATGTCTTGAAAAGCAATCTTTTCCGGGATGAGAGGGTAGTTTTTAGTCGAAAAAGTCGAACTTGGAAATTCGAAGAGTTTATTATTACATTCGCTCCCCAGTTTCCTGGCACCTGACGCTGCCAATAAAACTTGTAAAAACGTGCGTTGATATTGCTCTGCAAACTCGCAAATGTTACTGGCCTTGGTCTGTCCGTAAAGGTTAAAACTGATTTGCACGACCAAGGCACAAATTTTCACTGTACGGACCTCCCGGTTGTTAAATATATTTACATATATTAACTTTCTTGCTGTTAGCTGATGACTGGTGTTCGCCCATCCACAATTCAAAAAAGTGAGCAAGTGTTGTTGATAGTCTACTCAACTGTTATGATAAGGGGAAAGGGAAGATTATCAACGCACAGCCAAGAGGACATACCTGAATCACGAGTAATCGTTTTGTAAGATGCGTTAAATCCTGAGTACTGATCAGTGAGAGAAGTGAATATCACTTGAATTGAATTCCCCACAGAGTACACTGGATCAGCAAGATACGAACCACACAGCTGGAATGGGTCCTTATAGGAAGCAACGTTTGTAATGGTAACACAGTCTCCATTCCAGCCCAAATCAACGTGGTGGAAACTGACTTTGATGATGTACACATTGGGGACTGTAATATTCCAGATACATCTGCTGTACTGAGAGTACCTGTTTGGAAAATTGGGGCTGGAAATATATCCATCCGTTCCAGTTACAAGTTCTCCAGATGTACAAGCTGCAAAAACGGGAAAAAAATGGCGACACGATTTTAGCATATGCAATAGTCAATGCGATTCAAAAAATGCATTAGCCACTGCAAGCTACTGAGTAAATATCTCCACAACTAATAACATAGTTACAAAAAACTAGCCTTGTTATAACATACCAGGGACTACGCCAGTGAGGTTGACTTGAGTATAGTTTGCCCTAAATCCACGGTGCCTGGTACTATTACTGTTAGAGACAAACACCACCTTCAGAATCTCACCAAACGAATAATATGCTACGCGGCCGTAGCCACATTTTCTTCCAATTGAGATACCATCCGAAGATAAGCCATGTTCAATTTCTAAATAGTCACACGAGCAAGCTCCGCAATATTCAATGTTCATGTATTCAATGTCAAGTACAATGCGTTTTCCTTTACTTGCTGTGATTTGCCAGCTGCATCTCTGATTCTCTGGATACTTTCTGGGGTGGAAAGGACTGGTGATGACTCCTGATGTCTTATTCAATGTCTTCAGATTTGGACAAACTGCAAGACAAAATAATTCAATCTCATTGAGAGCTAATAAAATTCACCCATAGGAGCCATGACATATGCAAAAGTTCGATCAACTCCTAACCACCCACCCTTCTGTTACTCTTGTTTACAACTGATCCTTCCCTCCCAAGATTTCCCAATTATTAAGTGCATACTTTTAAGCAAAAGTAAAATCCTGCTTGCAAAATAAATGTAGTATGAAAATAAAGAACACTCAACAACTTTTATTTCCTTCTCTGGTTCTGTATTTTGACGCGGTGGGGAGGTTTGACTGCCCCGTCCCGGTGGGATCTCTACTCAACCTGAAGTTGTCTGCGAGCGAAAGAGCCTTAAGCCCGGTTTACACGCCAAACGTTTTTTGCACGGCGCCCGTAAAATTTGGACACGGGTGCCCAAAAATTTAGGGGTGTCCAGACCTTGCAAATAGGTGGTCCCGTGCCTGCTAACACCATGTCAAACCAGGCATCAAATCGCAAACGCGACCAAACACTTTTTCATTTGTGGCTGGTTTACAACAGCTAGCACCACTTGGACAAATACTCTGCGCCTCTTAACGTTGCTTGAAAAGCACTTACTCATAAAATACCAAAACAAAATAGTATGTCGACTGCTTCGTAGGAGTCTAATGTCTGCCATCTTGAAAGTACGTGGTTAAACCACTGAAACCGTTCATTAATTTGGAGGTGCCGTTTCTAATTTTAACAATGCCCATCATAAAAAATGCGGTTTCCTAAGTAAATACAAAGTTAGGGGTGCCGTGCTCAAAACGGCAGCCATTTGTAGAAATATAAGGAGCTCATTCTACAAAGCTGTTATTTTAAGATGCCTCTAACATAGGAAATATTTAGCATACAACATGCTTAGACATCCTGCTTAGAATCTTCTTTGTTTACAAGATAAAGTGTGAATTATCGTGCCCGAAATCGGCCCGAAAAGTTTTGGGGCTTTCGAGAAACCGGCACGCCAGGACAAAACATAGCATTTCCCTCAAAGAGAAGGCTTATACGAATGTCGGCAACCTCTGATAAATAAGGCATATATTTCGACCCTCGGAGTTTCTGAGGCTTTTTGCAGCCTTTTCTGGACAAACCTGGAAGGAACATTACACGTTTAGTTGTGGGCGTATGTGTTAAGGTCGGCACAAACGAAGGAATTCGTCGCAGGGCCTTGTTGCAGCGACTAGTCCGTCGAGGAGTTTACGCGCGGGGACCTGTTAGAACCAAGATAGCAAATGAAGTGGACGTGAACAGTGAAACCGAATTAAGCAAATTAACCGCAAAACATGAAACTAAATCCCTTCAATAAAACCACACACTGTTCACCTATAAGTTTTCGAGTGTCTGTCATGAGCAATTTCGCTGCATTTTTTTTCCGGTGTCCTACCAGACTGCTGATAAAGTGACTGTTCAATCAAGAACCCCACAATATAGACAAATACGGGCAGGCCAGGCCAACTGGCAAAATTAACATTTACGTAGATTCGGGCGTTTTTTTTTTCATTTTTATATGAGGTAGGTTTCAAATGCATGAATTGGCATGTTCTGTGAGAGGACAGAGACAGATGTTTCAACTGCACGGCCATAAAATAAAACCCGGGCGTTTAGCTCGAGGTCAACTTTCGACATGTAGTCACTCAATTATACAGGTAACGCGATGTCATAAAACGCATGACATATATTACTGCATCGCAAAACACTAAAGAGCCAGTCCACGAGAGGCTCATCAACGGTTTTTGGAAATGGTCAGAAAACTTTGCCTGCTGAAAGCTAGTCATTAGCAAGTAATCAAATCGACAATATTTTGTCTTCTAATACTGATGTGGTCACGTGACAGGCGAATTTAGTTTGACCCCATGGGAGCAATTTTGGCTCAAAAAATTTTCTCAGTCAAATTTACCAAAAATTTACCAACTTTGCGTGTCTCTTTTCAAAACAAACGTTAACCAATAACAACTCAAATGATGTTTCTTTACTAAACGGACCTTCATCTTTATAAAAATACTAATATTTCTTTCAGGCTTTCCTTATCAGCTGAGCAATAGTCCATTTCAGAGAGGGTGGTTTGGTAGACTTTAATTAAGTGCTAGTTTTACCAAATTTCAAATGAATTTTTCTCTCTGCAGTAGACAAAGTCTATGACTGATCTGCATGTCCTAAAAGGGCCAAAGGACTGTACTTGATCATCATCGAAAAATCTTTGCGGGCAATTCACTTTTAAGGCTCAATATAGGTTAGCTGTATACTATGTTTGAAGATAAGCCTTGTTAGTGGATAGGTAAGGATAGGTTGCGATAGGTAAAGTAGGTAGGCATTGACGTCACATCATTACTAAAACCTATTCCTATTGTATTGAAATACAGGTTGTCTACCATTTACAAAAACTTTCCGGAAATTCTGGTTGGAAAGTAAATAGTACACGACTTTTCGGGTCGTTCCGGTCGAAAATTTCCGGGAGCAACGGAACGTCTGATAAGGTAGTCCGGTTTTCCCGGACGAATGTTCCAAACGGAAATTCGTGTTCTATTTGTTCAAACCGCATCTTTGATACCAGTTTCAGACTCTGGCGGCCATTTTCTGTCCCAACCACGACGTCACTTTTAAAATGACCTCACGATTGTTTGACTCGTTTAACCTGTCTAATGTAGTCAAATTATCCAGGAGCTGAATTTGCAAGGACGGTGTTTCAGCTCAGGAAGAAATTAATTAGAAAACAGCTATGACAGCTATGTGTCTCCAATTAGCGCCCTGTCTTTACAGGGTGCTAGATCACTAGACACGTAAATAAAGTCATTATTATTACTACTATTATTATTATACGAACGAAAATTCACCGTCATGTGTTCGCATTTTACCCAAATCTTTGAATTTGGCCTTTTAACGTTGTAGTTTTGCACAGAACGGCAAAGAAATGTACCAAAAATGACGCACGTGCAGAGTGGTTGTTTTGTTAATTAAAGCTTTTGTTTTGAGACGTTCCCGTTAGCGGTCGCTGACGTATAATTTTTTCGTTGATGGGAGGGATTTCGCAAATGGTAAGCGCCAGTCCCGAATGGAATTTTCCCAATACGGAAATTTTCTTACCATTTGCCCAGACTGTAAACCGGCCGGTTTGCCCATGTAAATGGTAAACAACCACAATAACCCCTTTACGTGTAAGGTGGATAGATAAAATGAATAGGTAAATCACTGATGTGTAAATTAATGTCTTCCGCGTCGTTTTTAACACAACAGGAACAATAAACAGAATAGACTTGCCCAAACTTGCCCGCTCTCTACGTTCCCTGATTGGTTAGTCAAGTTCTTATTATGTATTCAAAATAAAAGCCCGTTTTCTGTTGACCGCCTTACTCTTAGAATATTTTTTCTGTGCTCGTGAAACACATTTTGTAGAATAGAACCTGAATTGAAACTGAATTTGCATGAAAGATTATAGCACTTCTTTGTTCAGTGAGTAAATAAATAATTAAACTTAGCCAAGCGTGGTAAGATAACGTTACAAACTTTGCACACCCACCGAAGCGGCTTGATTGTGTACTGATACAAAAGTGTTTTCATACGAGTAGACTGGTAAACATAATTAGACACCAAACACACATTCCCTGACCAATAAACCTTTACTTCGACAGACACACATTTCCTATCTTACTAGTTTGGAGGTGATATTTGACTTAATATATACTAGCTTTTTCATCACGGCCCTCGCTTTTTTCTCCAGTGTTTTATTTTCCTTTATTTCCTCCGCCAAAATTTATTTTGCCTCCTCCTCCGCCACAGCGGCCATAATAATTTGAGATCAATTAAAATGACGAGATCAGTTCCAAGAGGATATTTATTGATTATGTAAAGATAAAGAAGATGATAAAGATAAAGAAGTATCATTATTATTATGTCTGATTACTGGCATCCTTTGACGGCATTAAACAAAATTAACAGCTTAACTCCCCATGCAGAGTATTCTGGAGACAAAACACAGCTGAAACAATGGTTCTATTCTCAAGGTTTTGTAAATGGTTTGAACCCAGGAATCATATCATAGGTGGCAGTTTATGATTGTCCGGGTGAATGAAGTCCTGAGAAGGATTGTTTGTGATGACATTGAATGACGTTTCGACAAAATGAGCGGAAGTCATCACAAAAGACGGATCGAAACGCACCAATCACTTTCTACAGTCTTTACAGCCAATAACCTCACGGCTTAACTGACAGACGACGAATAACATCAGGGGATCGTTGGCCAAATAGGACAACAACCAGAGACTTATAACATCTACTGACGATTCACATTTTACTTGACAGTCATCACTATCAGTCCTTCTCAGGACCACAATCACTGCACCAGGACGACCATAATTAAGGTTTTAAAATATGCAATACATTAAATTTTGGTGACATATACCGACTATTAACTGCCATAGATGAAATCTACGGTGGTCCATAGGTGCACACCGAATTCCAGAAAGTCACACCGAATTCAAAAAAGTCACACCAAATTCCAGTCACTCACACCAAATTCAAATCACTTACACAAAATTCGAATCACCCGTCAGCGGTTCACGTACAGGAGTAACTCCGGTAGGTACTTCATATATGATACCTTTGAAGACTTTGAGTTACAATCAAATGGTACACAAATCGATCGCGTGCAGTCATTCAAATATCTGCTAGTAACAATGGATTCAAAATGGAGCTGGAAGCCACATATCAGAAATTTGCTAAAGAAACTAGGTCATCGCCTTTCTTTGTTTAATCGCATATTTCATATGCTAGACAATAGAACTCGCATACAATGGGCTAGTGCTGCCACACCTAGACTATGCGACACAGTGTGGGGAGATCAACCCGGTCTAAAATCAGAAATGGAAAAACTGCAAAGTTTTCAGAACAAATTTGCGAAGAAAATTAAATTAGGCAAGATGTCTTCTTCAGAAGCTCTGAAGTGTCTGAATTGGCTCCCTCTGGCTGGAAGACGTTTTTCTCACCGATGTACCGCCGTAGAAAATGCAATCAAAGGAGACATTCCGCAACATTTTGAAAGTTTTAAATCGACATTAAGAAGTTCACATGGCTACAACACTAGACATGGCTACTTACCTAGATTGACTAAACCTAAAACGGAATGCGGAAAGAGAGTGTCCTACTTCCGTTTTACAAATGACTGGATGTCTCTCCCAGTATTTTTAAGAAAGCCAATGCCATGCACAATTTTTAAGAAAAACCTAACAAGATTCTTGATGGAAAAACATTTTTAGACGATAAATAATTTTTTTTTAGATGTACGACGTATTGTTAATAGATAATTATTTGTAATTAGTTTTTAGGACAGTAGATAGTTTTAGTAGTTTTAATCATTGTATATTTTATATTTTAGATCTGTGACATTTGTATTTCTTATTTTAGATTTTAATACCTTTTATTTTATGGAGGACCTCCCTGAAAACCACGCATTTACGTGACGGGCGCTTCCTCTTTAAAGATTGTTTTTATTATATTATTATTATTTTATACATTATTATGTACCAATATGCATACTTTGTTTACTTAAGTTTGTTGTTTTACTCCACTGCTTGAGTTGCTTGGCGTACTTGAGGTGCTTAGCTTTCTTGAGTTGCTTGACCTGCTTGAGTCACTTGGCCTGCTTGAGTTACTTGGCCTGATTGAGGTGCTTCCCTTCCTTGAGTTACTTAGCTGTCTTGAGTTGCCTATCCTAACTGAAGTAGGCCAAGTAACTCAAGACAGCTAAGCACCTCATCAAGTAGGCCAAGCAACGCAAGGAAGCTAAGCACTTCAAGTACGCCAAGCAGCTCAAGTATCGGTCAAGCAACTCAAGTAGTGCAGTAAGCCAAGTAACTTATGTAAGCTAAGAGAGTACGGTATACATAGTAAAATAAGCCAAGTAACTTATGTAAGCCAAGAAAAGAGAGTGCAGTATACATACTGAAATAAGTCAAATAATGCATGGAAGCCAACAGGGTACAGCATACATACTGGTACAGAATAATGTACCATATATGAAGTAACTACCGGAGTCGATAGGCGAAATGCTGAGCGATGATTCCACTTTCGTGTGAGAGATTTGAATTTGGTGTGAGTGATTTGAATTTGGTGAAAGTGATTCGAGTTTGGTGTGAGTGATTTCAATTTGGTGTGAGACTGATTTGAATTTGGTATAAGCGATTTGGATTTGGTACAAGAAAACGCAATGAACATTTGAACCGGCCGCTCTGACCCTCCCGACGTGACGAAAAGTGTGATTATGGGCACAACATTTTGACTATAGCGCTACTGGATGACGTAATGTTTAAACTCTGATGACTCAGCTTATCTTTCTTATCGCTTTTATTTCTGCCGAAAAACGCAAATTCACTCAACCGTTGAACTTCGGCATAAATTCGTCCACAACTGAGAATCCTTACACAGGGACGACGAAGTATTTGCTGTTGTGCCTAGACCGTAAATACAAACAGTAAACATAGCAGTAGAATCAAAATATAACGCTTGATAAACACGACCTCGAGCAGATCGTCAGAGTATGGGGTACGTTAGGCATATCTCACGACGTGTTGTTTAAATCCGGATTGCTAACCCGGGAATCCCCTTGCAAAAGTAACCAAGTTGACTCGGAATTCGTAACGTAAACGAATTACCTCAAACCCAACCAAGGGAACAGCGAACACCACACGCAAACTACACGCATTGCTCGATGATATTCAGTTGTTTTCTATCTTAAAGACTTGTAACAGCTACCTTATTAATTGATCTCCTTATTAATGACCGATTTGTTCGTCTTTATGCAATTCAAATCAACTTCGCCCCTCAAATAAACACTCATCTCTCTTCTTTCTCAAGAACTATGATGTATCGATGGTGCAATCCACTTAATGCATCATCATACAAGTGCCAATCCCTCCTCTTCCTAAGCCAGCGTACCTTACCGCGCTAATAAGCTGCAAACACAGCTGTTGTTTCTCTCCTCTGCGAAATACAGGTTACCCAAGGAGAAAACTTACAATCCACTGCAGAAACCGTCCCCCTCCCAATAAAACGCCAAGGGAAACTGCCTCTCACGCAGCACAATATTACACCGCTGCTATACAAAACGGAACTTTTAAAGCAAATCACATTCCCAGAAGCGTGATATGCTCCTCACATTCAGAAATCCTTCCACTCCCACATTTTTACATCTCTCAAAATGTCAATCCCCATAACAAAACTCCTGCGCTAAAAAAGATGCCACCATAACCACTAACTAGATCAGACAACACAGCCAATTTCGTATTCAATCCTATTGGCTGCTTTACTAAGTTGCGCATGCGTTATACAAGACAAATACTGAAACCCCATACTTAACAACCCTTCGCCGTTCATATTTTAAATACTGTAAATTTAAGAAAAGAACACACGAAGGTAACATCCAGCAGACTAATATGCGCATGCGTATTATATAAGACAGTAGCGCTTTCGAGTACCCGTACCACAAGCTTTACAGCAGTTTGTTCGTATGTTAAGCCAGCTGACCATAAAGAAAAAACCGTGCCCATTTTATAAACCAGCGGTCGCCATATGGCGACGGCCGGTTATTAAGAGATTTGAATTTGGTGTGACTTTCTGGAATTCAGTGTGCACCTATGGGCCACCGTAGAAATCGGTTCAAACATACACAGTACAAATCGCGAAGTCGGCATAACAGTTGCTTAACTGTAAAACGTTAAGCCTCCATCATGAGTAAGTTGTAGGCTGGAAAAGCAAATTCCTGTTCCTTGTTAAATATGTGAACTTATTTGGTTGCCATTTTCCCCATGTGAAATAGTAAATCTGCCGTCGAGAAGTTATAAATGCACGAAAGACGCTTCTCTGTGTTACGCACAGTAACGCAACCTCTCGACTTTAATACTCTCATTTCAGTCTGTTTTATGGCCTAAGATGTTATATTAGATTCTAAATGATTGAAAGTAACACCGAAAGGCTAAATGAATCTTTTAGCATAGCTTGAAATAACCTTGTGCTGGAAATGAAATAATACACACCTAACTCACTTGAAATCTGTCGGAGGAGAGGTGGGGAAAGAACGACTTCAATAGCCGCAAAATGGCTATGTGAAAAATCTGCGACAGTGCAATAATTCAAACGATAACCGTGTACTTTGTTAGGCCGTATTTTACCTTTTTATAAGTTTCATAAATCTGTTAAGTTCTAAAAGCTGATTTAACGTGCCCCATGTATCTTTCAGCAGGAAAATGTCTATTTCGCATTACTTATATTGAACCTTAAAAGTGAATTGCCCTCAAAGATTTTTCAATAATGTTTAACTACAATTTTTTGGCTCTTTTGGGAAATGCATATCAATTAAATATTTTGTCTACTACATAGAAAACAATTCCTTTGAAATTTGGTAAAATTGGCACTCTTTCAAATTTGCCAAACCACCCTCTCTGTTAAACATTTTTGCTCAGCTGATAAGGAGAGCCTGAAAGAAATATTAGTATTTCTATAAAGATGAAAGTCAGTTTAGTAAAGAAACATCATTTGATTTATGACTGGCTAAGGTTTGTTTTGACAAGAGACATGCAAAGTTGGTAAATTTTAGAAACATTAGTGTTAGAAGAGAAAATAATGTCCATTTGGTTACTTACTCACGATTAGCTTTCAGTAGTGTAGTACTTGGCGGCACCAGCTCATGGCATATATACGCTGCTCTCTCACATAGCTGATCCAACACCAGCTTATTTGCGCTGCTCTCTCATATGACTGATCCCGCCAAGTACTTCTTCTTGTCTCTTATATTTTTAGTAAATATTTTTGTTTCCGTAGGCAAATGAGGTTTTTCCATTTTGATGGATATACCTTTTATCATCATAACAACTAAGAGATATTTTATTAAGATCCTAGCTTGCACGTTCATGATTGACAGATCTGATAGTTTTCATTTGATGATATATCTGCACATTATTGAATAAAGCATTTTTATAATCCTCATGTTTCATCTCTTTATTTATTGCCACTTTTTAAATTCCTTTTGCTGTTCTAGCTTCTTTATCATTATCTTTTACATAAGAGTACATCTTACTTCTTAATCCAACAAATTCTTTGATTGGAGTTCCACACGCTTCATCTTTAAATTTACCAATTACTTTCTTGTTGTCGTTATTGAAGAATGCGCTGCCATCTGGATAGTCACTAAAATCAAATTTATTTTTGTCAGCATAAAAATCTTTATACGCATCAGCGGTTTCGATTTCATAACATAGACTATCTGTATCAGTAAAAAGTAGCTTAGCATTTTTTCCATAATTTTTTTAAATATAACTGTAGTGGAAATTATACATCACAGCTTTTGATAGATCTAGAATACACATACCAATGTAAGGAGGTCGATTTAGTGTTAGCTTTTCTTTTATTTTATGAACAGCCACCAAATCTTCATTGAAAATTTTACTACTTACATATGTTGGCTTGGAAACTAATTTGCGTATTTTTTTTTTAATCTGTTACAAGTCTAACATCTACACGCTTTCGGATATTTTCCATAGTCTTTCCGAAAACTGAGTTATTCATTAGCTTGAAGAAATCTTTTTCAAAACTATTTTTTGCATTAGTTCTTTTCTGTGTATTGAAGTCTATATACTCCTTTAACCAAGATGACTGATTGAATTCTAAAACTCTGTGAATTTTTTTGATTTTTAATCAAAGATCTTGGTATAGTTGTAAATTTCTATAGTGTACTACATATTTTACTTTGTTAGATGTTGGTATTAGTTTATGAACTTCACCTCTACTGATATTATATTTTTCTCTAATGTTTTCACAATATGGTGACAACATACTTTTTGTTACTTTAATTTTTTTTCTGCTGCAAGTGGATAGTTATTGTGATGATTATGTAATTTTGCTGGGTATTCTAAGTCTACTTCAAGGATAATTCCTTTTGAGCTATCATTTTTGTATTCAGACAGGTTCAATTCGTTGATTTTTTCTTCAGTTAACCGTTGAAAGCATCCTGTCGGTAGATACTGACTCATAGCCCAGCCATACAGATTATTGGCATCTAAATACATGTTATATTTTGTTGGCTCATTTTCAACGTAATTTTTCATGTATTTATTATTTGCTTTTGCATATCTGTTAGCAATATAGGAAATTCCACTTCTTAGACGTTTTTCAATAAATTGGGACATATCGATATCAGTCATCAGTTCTAGTTTTATATTAGTCATTTTCAACATTGCATCCCAAGATAGTCCTGGAAATGTGAAATAGTTACATGGATCTAATTTGTAGTACTGTAAGCATGTTTTCTAACATTTTCGAAAACATCAGCTAATTAGTAGTACATCAGATCCTAAGTACAGATCGTGATAATCACCCATCGATTTTAATTTGAAAGTTTTCCAGACATCTTGAGCATGATGATGTTGCTCATCTGTAATATGCTCTTTATTTAGTATGCTGTAGAAGTCATTTTTACTTGGTAATTCTGTATCATCGAATTTTTCGAAACTACCCATGTAATCATATGGGTATACACCTTTCTTTTTTTTTTCTTTTTTGAAAACTTGAGTTGTAAACTAAAATCCGTCATCTGGTAGATTTAATACAAGTTTAACTAGACTTGAGCTCATAAATTGGAAACTGTCTAGAAAAGTCAAATGTCTTCCTAACATGAATGCCATATATTTCTCCATATTATTTGGAATTGCATTAATGTTCATTTCATTTTGACCTCTTTTTGCTATCTTTCCAATCTGTTGCATAATAAAGGGACTATCATAACCTCTTAAGTTGTGAAATATAACAGGTATTTTAATATTTTCCGTTTAATTTGAAGTTTTAAATTGCAGTCATCATGTGCTGAACCTCTATATGAACCGGTAATATGACAATGATCCCTAACTCTTACATCTTCATTAGTAAATTTTTTACCACAAATATGACATTTATTAGATTTTTGAAAATTTTGCTCATCTTCATTTGTCATTTTTAAAGGCTTATTGAAATTTTTTTGAATTGTTTTTTTACACCAACTTACTTCATCCAACATACTTTCCATAAATTTATAAACAGCGTTTTCACCTCTGTATAGTTGAAGTGTCTTGCTATATTTATTATCATAGCAGCAGACTACTTTATAAGCATATCCACAGTCTGTATGTTTCTGGTAGGCTTCTGTAAATGATTTATTATTGTCAGGTTTTTCGGTAATAGTTTCATAAATCTGCATAAATAACAAAAGGTTGCGGTAGCTGTTTGTGGTGATTGTTGAATTTTAATATATTTTCACCTTTTTCTGGCATCTTAATAGCCTGGGTCCCATTCATTGCGACACAATTTGTCTTATTATTATTTAACACATTTTCTGAAGAAAAACACTGTAAACAATGCATGCAAAAATATTTTCGATGTTGATGTTTTGTTTTTTTATACATTAATTTGTTGAAATCTTTAATAAGTACATAATGCTGTTTCTCTTCTTCTGTAATTAGTAACAAGTTCATAGTATTATCGATCGTAATTTTCTTTAGTAACATAGATTGGAAACATATCTTGTTTTTCAAGACTAAAAACGTTTACGTTGGTATTGTTCTTTTTTTTTCAATTTTGTTGTACTGTTTTGAAGTTACTGGAAATTCAATACCTGTGTAATCTATATTTCAAACAAAATTCTTATCAACAATTTTAATTCTTTGTGGATCTTTTGCTTGAGGATTCAAATGTCGGATATGACACCACATGAAACATTTGTTGTCTTTATTTTTAAGTTGTTAAGTCCTTTACTTGAATTTTTTACAAAAGTAGGTAGTTCTATATATGAAGAACCTTTTAGGGGTTCATAATTTACTATATTAACATATTCAGCATCAATTAATTTGATAACCCAACCACTACCTTCAGAGATCCAAACAGCTATCTTGTTCGATATTTCCTCATTTGCTTGACTTAAAATTATTTGGGGTGACTGCTGAAGTAAGCTGTTTTTGTTATTGTTTTATCTTTTGATATTTTTTCAAAAGTAACTTTTAGAGTTAATACAAATTTATAACCTTTGAGTTGTTCCAATTGTTTCTTCAATTCATATTCTACTCCTCTTTTAATTATGTTGAGTTGTTTTAATGGATCCATTTCATCTCTTACTTCAATTTCGTAAAATTTTGTGTAACCCTTCAATGCTTTTTCAGTTTGTGAAACAAATGTTCTTTTAGCAGCAACTGGGTTTTTGTTTTTAGTACGTGGAGTAGGTATTGGTCTATCTCTGAATTCAAAAGGTGGGTGAATGATATTTTCTTCATATTGTTGTACTAATTGTTTGACTGATCTTCTTGGTGTTGGTACTGGTCGTCTTTGAAGAGTAGTTCCATTAGTTGGTCGCCTTGGTGTAGGCATTGGCGGGCGGATCTGCTCTTGTGTCTTATCTAAACTATTATTGAGAGTAGTTCCATTAACTGGTCGCCTTGGTGTAGGCATTGACGGGCGGATCTGCTCTCGAGTTCTGACAAGTTGGATTAATTCATCGTTTGTGAGATTATTTAATAATCGTCTCAACAATTCATTTCTCATACTTTTATCAAGCATATTATCTATGCTATTAGTATAGATTATTATCTATACTATTAGTATAGATAAAATTTTTATTATTTGCGTCCGTTTCTTTATAAGCCATAATATCTAACACATTAATATCGCTTTAAGTATATATGTTTTCCTTTGAAAATGCCTATTTTTGTTTGAATAGGAGGTCATAAAGAAGTAAAAAACATATATACCACAAAATGTATTTTTGTAGTATATATTATGTAGAGTCCAAATATTTTCACCTTATGGTGTTTTTGTTGTTTAATACAACCAGAGTATTTATTGGTCTTGTTGTATTTTATGAAATTTTTGTAAATGTATTTCCAATGTTTCTGCAGATTTTAATTTTTTTGAGTAGTAATAGATGAATTCGACAAATACCACTGATCCCCAGAGTATTATTTTCGTGTTTTAAACCTCCCACCGTAATAACCTCGCTCGCTCGCTCGCTTCGGTTATTACGGTGGGAGGTTTAAAACACGAAAATAATACTCTGGGGATCAGGTTGTATTTGTCGAATTCATCTGTTAATACTGAACAAGGAGTAAATACCACGTCATCAGCACACCTGTATCTACCTCTTTTAAGCCACCCAGCGCACAAAGCGAAGCAAGCAGGATGGGGGGAAGCAGTACCAGCGCGGATGTGTCACGTCAGCTATAGAATATAAATATTTTCCAATTGAAGAAATATCTGCACAGGTATATATACCAAGATGGCAGATGCACAAGCCACTGAAGCATTTTTACAAAAACTTCTTGCGGAAATGTCGCCGGAAGATGTACAGGATTTGTTGCAATTGCTAGCGGAAAACGCACCGTCAGCGGAGCCTCTCCGCGAGGTTGTTCAAAACATACTCGATGAGCGCATTCCCCTGGAAGAGCGCCTACCCAAACTTCTGCTTCCGCGAAAGTACCCCCCAAAAGCGCTCCCTCGTCAAAGAAGAGGAATAAAAAAGCGGGGAATATTGAAAGAGTTTGATCCAATTCAACCGGCAAAGAAAAGAGAAGAAAAGACTTACGAGGGTATACTTTGAAATTTGCTTAAAAGAGGTGAGGAAGAGGAAGGTGTAGAAAAGGAAGGCCGTCGTTACATCTTCTGGAGAAAAAGCTAAGGACTTGAAAATAACCTTACGGAACAGTTCATGGGAAAGATAAGGGGGGAGGTCAGAACTGCAGCCTACTTGCACCACAACTATTCTTATTGGTTGGAAAACATCGAAGACGGGACTATTATCCTGTATTATAAAAACCCAAAAGGCTCACTTTGGATAAACAGGTATGTTGAAGCAGAAAATTGGTTGAGAGAAAAGGAGGAGGCACGCCTAAACATTGATAACATCGAAAGACCAAACACAAAATGGGTGTTTAGGGGTTATTCTGATGTTGATGTAAGGGTCGTGCTCGACCGACAGCCACTGTTAGGCACAGGCCCCTTGCCAAACTGGCTTCGTAGCTTTGCGCATGGCCGGTCGATGCTGGCGCAGGACACCTACCAGGACAACTTGTGTCTCTGGCGCTGCATTGCGGTACACCGCGGTGCAAGACCAGATCGAAGCACAACCGCAGCACGAGAGCTTGCTAAGGATTTCTTTAAACTCAGAGCTACTCCAAACGACAGCCCAAAAACATCGCTCGATGAACTTGATCGGATTGAAAGACACCTGAATCAGAAATTACATTTCTCGGATTGGCTCGGTATCCGTGTCTATGAACCTGAGCGCGAGATTGATTGGGGGCGTGGTATGGCAACTTAGACGAAACCCGTCGGCCAAGCTGACAAAATTTTGACAATCGGAATTTACGAAGGGCACGCGTTCGTCATCAAGGATATTTCGAAGCTTGCAAGAACGTATGCGTGTACATGTGTTCATTGCCGTGCAAGATTCACTCAAGCTTGCAACCTTCAACGGCATACCCAAACGTGCGCCCAAGGGAAGACGGTCATCGAATGCCCGGCCGAAGAGTCGAAGCACCGCAGACAGCTTTAGAGAAGGCCTTCTCTTCAAAACATATAGCTTCTCCAGAATCTCTTCGCTGGCTCGAACAAGAAGCGGCGCCGCGGAAAATTCACATTCACCACGCGGCATGCGGGCACGGTGGCAAGCGGTGGGTTGAGCGCGCACCTGTTGACGGATACGACCCCAAAACGAGGACTGTATTTCAATACCACGGCTGTCACTGGCACGGATGCCAAAAATGTTACCCGAACGATCGTGATAAAATCATTACCCACAATGACCAAACACGAGAAGACCGGTTTAAAGCAACTGTAAAACGCACAAAAGTGCTCCGAGCTGCTGGCTTCCACGTAATCGAGGCATGGGCGTGTGAAGTAGGGGAAATAGATGTGGAGCTGTCACGGCCTCAAACGCAAAGCTTCCCACACGCGATCTTGTACGATTTTGAAGCGTACGGGGATAAGAATCAGCGGAAGAGGCCAACAGGCATGCTCGCGATTGAAAACGCTCACGTGCCAATCTCGGGGAGCGTCGGGGACAGCCT
Source organism: Siderastrea siderea (assembly GCA_964030785.1). NCBI lineage: Eukaryota > Metazoa > Cnidaria > Anthozoa > Scleractinia > Rhizangiidae > Siderastrea > Siderastrea siderea. Next base: position 44,684,535 of record OZ034974.1, read on the forward strand.
GTATCGTGATCCCACACACATCTGTGAAAAAAGCCCAGCGGAGCTTGTCCACAAGTTCATGAAAGAGCTGAAGCGGCGCGGGAAAAACATCTGGACCAAAGTACGAGCAGTGTTCATGCCTGACGACGTGGAGATGCTTCCAAAAGCGCAGCGCATCAAAATCGAAGAATGGTGTGACCAGGTGCCAGTTCTCAGGTTCAACTCCGGGCGATACGATCTGAACCTGATCAGAAAACATTTTGCAGAGCGCCTATCTGACATAACCGGCAAAGTCAGAGTGGCGAAAAACGGAAACAAGATCATGTTCCTGCTCACTCAGAGATTCCGCTTCCTCGACATCATCAACTTCCTCGGCCCGGGAACCAGCTATGAAAAGTGGACGAAAGCTTATGAATGCACAGCCAAGAAATCGTGGTTCCCATACGAGTGGCTCGATACCCCCGAAAAGCTCGATCACCCTGGGTTGCCGGACTATCCAGCGTGGTACTCACGCCTCAAAGAAGAATTCACGCTTAACCTTAGTGAATGGGTGGTTTGTAAGCGGCTCTTCAAACAAAAGGGCATGCGAACTTCGCAGACTGGTTGCGATATTACAGCGACCTCGACGTGGCCCCCGGCTTGGAAGCTCTAGAAAAAATGCGAGCCTTTTACACTGAGAAGGGGATCGACATCTTGAAAGACGCTGTTAGTATTCCGGGTGTAAGCTTGCATTACCTGCTCCGAGGCGTGGCTGAGCAGGGCGCGGAGCTTTACAGCCCCGGCAAAGAAGCATACAAGATGTTGAAAGGAGCTGTTGTCGGGGGGCCAAGCCTCGTGTTCACGCGGTACCACTAAGTCGGGGTCACGAAGATCAGGTCACATCAGACAGCGGAACCGCGTCTTTGCCAGCGCATCCTTGGTTACGACGCGAACGCCCTCTACCTGTCGACGATGCTGGAGGAAATGCCCTGTGGGAAGGAAAAGGTTGTTCACTACACGAGCGGTTGGACTGTTGGAGCCGCGCCGCATCTCGCACAAAGGCTCAAGTTGACATAGAGATCCCAGAGCCCCTGCGGCCCTGCAGTTTCCTGACTCCAAGTAAATCGGAGGTTGAAAGTTAATTGTCAAATCGTGTGAAACATTCCGTTCTCCACCCCTTTGTTTTTTTTTTTTGCAAGGCTTGAGTCAAGCAGAAGATTTAACGTCATTATTGGTCTATATAATTATGTACAATTTTTCTTTTGCTTTTTGTCGATTGCGCCGAGTCCAACAAGTGAATCAAGCAGAGAAAATACCCGATGTTTTAGTTTTATTGAGCTGTTTCCTGCTTTGATCGATCCTAAGCTCACATAAAGTTGGTGGATCAATTTGTCAGCACTAGCGATGCCACTTCCTTTGGTTTCCCAATCTTGTTCAGAAGAGTCCTCTTCATCGCCTGAAGGCTCAACAAAAGGTCTTCGGCTCATGACAGCGTTTTCCAGGGAGGTTGGAGGAGATTCTTTACTTTTGTGTGGGTCTGTAGACTTTAGGCTCTTCTTCCCCTCCCCCAGCTGTTTCGATAGAGGTTGGGTTGCCCTTCTTGCATAGATCTCATTTCTTTCTTTTTCGAGGTCCTTCACAGAATAACCATGAAATGGAGATGTTTTACTTTTTACTCTGTAATTGGAGTCATTTTCGTATTGCGTGATCAGCCGATTGATCGTTTGCAACAGGGTTGATTCATAATATTCCAGCTCAACCGGTTCCGGCTTCGGCCACTCGTTTCGTTTGGATGTTTCTTCCATCAGTGGTGTGGGTGGTGGTGGAAAATCATCCCCATCATCATATTGGTATGGGGGTGGTGATGTTGGTTCTGGTGATGGTGATGGTGGTGGTGTTGGCTCTGGTGTTGGTGCGTCAGGTCTGAATTCTTCGCCAAACGGGTAGGTTCTGTCAAATTCGTCTATTGCATAATCAGGACTTTCCTCCACCTCTTGCGTTGTGGTGCTGCTCTTTTCATCGAGCCTTTTTGTAATAGGTTTAAAAAGCTCCTCCCCTGAAAGCTGTCCAAATTCTTTGCTTATTTTGTCCATTCTAAATTTTTGGCGAATGTCTTTTCTTTGGTGATCGACGACCGACTTTTCTTTAGCCAACTGATGCCACTTTTGTATTGACATAATTCCAGCGTGATTATATACAAACCAAAAAAAATGAAAATTCCAAATTATGACCCAGGTTTTTCCAAGAGTAGCTACAAGCAAGGCCACCCTTGCATGCCAGACGATGTTTTCCGGATGCTAATTTGTGGACCCAGTAATTCTGGCAAAACAAACATATTACTGTTTATGCCTTATGAGTTGCTAAAGTTTGATAAAATTTACCTCTTTTCAAAGAACCTGCACCAGAACAAATACCAGGCTCTTTTGCAGGACGTTGCTGAACAAATCAACCCCATAGTTGGTTACGAGGTCATTGAGGCCCCCGGCGATGAAACCATTCCACTCGAGGAGCTACCGGTGGACAACCAAAAAATTGTTGTCTTTGATGATCTGGTTTGTGAAAGCAACCAAAACAGCATCATAAATTATTTTATCAACGGGCGGCACAGAAACTGCTGCGTTATTTACCTTACTCAAACCTTCTACAAGGTGCCGAAAAATATCCGGGATAACTGCAGCCATTTCTGTATTTTCAGATTTCTTCCACGAGAAAACAAGCGCATTGCGGACGAGATAGGTGTTGATCATGACACGTTAGATCGCAACACCGATAAAAAATATTCTTTCTTTTACTATGACAAGCCCCAAAAATTAATGAAGAGAAATTTCGATGAATATATATAATGGGGTGTATTAACAGCCAAATCGGTGAAACTAGCCAAACGACAAGTGAAACGGTGGGTCCTCCTAGGCCGAGGGGTGATATAGGCCCCACGGGACCACAAGGTCCGACTGGCCCCCGAGGGGCCAGGATGAGATGAGAAACGCCACTGAAGAACAGCGTCAAGCAGAACAGAAACAAAAACGAGAAAGACGAAAGAACAGTAAGCTTACAGCAGAGCATAAAGGCAACGAGAAGTAAGACGGACGGTACTGGAGAACAACGCCAGAGGAAAACTGAGAGACGCCGACAGAGAACTGTAAACATGTCGGGTACACTTTTCTTGATTTTTATCAATTTGTGATTGGAAATAATTTTGTACCACTGAATAATTTACGTCTACGTTTTTGTATTTTATTCTACAGATGAACAAGGGGAAAGAAATCGTAATGGAGAGAGAGAATGGAGAAGAAATTTACGCCAAGGACAGCATGAAGTTAGAAGGTGTTCGGGTAAAATCAATTTCCCTGCTTTAGCAAAGTTTGTTTAACAAAAAAAATGCACTGTTACAAAAGGGAACTTTTCGTCAAAACTTAAACCGCACCTTTTACGGTATGTCATTTAATACTACTCGTAGAAAGTGAAAAAAAGAGGGAAAAAAGCAAAACAAAACAAAACGAAAAAGAGGAACACAATTTGAGGGGGTAGTGCAAAGGTGATGGTATCATATTACAAGATTTCACAATATGGCCGCGCGCGTCAGGCCGAGAACGAGAACACAATACCTTTTCAACGTTAGAAATGAAAAGATAGGCTAAAGAAACTCGACTGCGGGTCCCGAATGCCTATTAAGTGGGATATGAATGTCTTTATTGAGAGGAGAAATATGGATTGCTTTGGCCCGATGCTTTAATTGAACCAGCGTGAAGATCTGATTGCTGAGTTTCCCGGTTGAGTTTCTTGGAATTTTTCAATCATTTCACGGAATATTACGGTATGGGAAATTCGCTTTTATTTAGAAGGATCCCACTATCTCAACTCGCTTATTTCCAATTCCCCGTTATCTCGAACAAAGAGAAATTCGAAATTTGTCTTGGCTTTTGTCATAAATATAATATTTCCAGTTATTTACTTTTACGACGATAACCCGCTTTTCTCAACTTTGAAGAATACCGGTGTGTTTTGTTTTTCACGGAGCAAAGTGTAGCCAGGCAAAGGAGAAAACAGCTTATGAACGCATGCAATGAAGTAAAAGGAGAAAACAAGTACCAACGCGAATCGTCAAGATGTTAACTCATTGACTAACAAAAGAATAACAAAACAGGACATAATTGATATATGCCTCGTTCTTTTAAACTCTGAATGCAGTCATTGTTTACAATATCCTCGGCAAAACCCCTACCAAAATCCATGCAAGTAACGAATCGATGAAAAAGCACATCCTCATTTATGAATCTACTGAAGTAGGTCTTAAATATTTTTTAACCCTTATCCTTATTTCTGAATTGTTTGCTTGAATTTCAATAATTTTATTTGGCTTCACTTAAGCTCAAGACTTAAGCTTATGTGTGAATTAATTTTATCACTTATGAATTGTTTGCTTGAATTTCAACAATTTTATTGGGCTTCACTTAAGCTCAAGACTTAAGCTTATGTGGGAATTAATTTTGTTCATCACTTATGAATTGTTTGCTTGAATTTCAATAATTTTATTTGGCTTCACTTAAGCTCAAGACTTAAGCTTATGTGTGAGTTAATTTTGTTTATCACTTATGAATTGTTTGCTTGAATTTCAATAATTTTATTTGGCTTCACTTAAGCTCAAGTTAAGCTTATGTGGGAATTAATTTTGTTTATCACTCAATATTATGCATGGTTCAATCCTACCTGTTACCATCCCCTCCCCCGGGCCTACCCCCGGGGATTTGCAATTTTTTTCTCACTTGGCAGTCTATTCCCCACCCCCGAGCACACAGAAAGAGACGATTCCCCACCCCCCCGGGACTCCTCATCGACCACAAATACGTTGTTTTGTGTACAAAACCTAAATGACGATATTGATTTCCGTACAATAGCAAATAAACCAGATGTTTTGACAAGAACTTAAACACTTTTCTAGAGTTTATTGAACGAAGGACACTACATGTATAATATAATAAAAACATGAACAGAAAACTGACGAAAAAACTCTACCTGCACTGGCATACGGCTGGCAAGTAAAGAAATTTTCTTTGCCACATGTTTTATTCTAAATATAGCGCATACACACAAGAGGCCCATGAACAAATTGATGGCAGCATTTAAAGGGGTTTTTCTTAGCTTGTTTCATAAGAACACTGGACTGAGATCTCTGTTTAACATAAAGCTGTGCATCCGTTTTTATATAGAGTCTATTTGAGTCGTCTTATTATAAATATAAACACACTGAAGAAATATTTCTTTGTTTGTGACGACCACCATTCATTCGAGTACGCAACAAACGCACATTCGTTCAACAATTTATAACAAACGTACCGTCGAACACAGATTTTAATTTTGAGATTATTCTTCTCTAAACAGTCTGCTACAAATACTAGAGATTTTCACTGGAAATAGGCAATCTTCTCCACGCGGTCCGGGGCCATCATATCAACTGAGAAGTGACGTACTTTACCAGAACAACAAGAAGTTATTTTCGATTTGCCCCACTCCCCTACCCCTGGGACAAGACCACTTCAAACAATTCACCACCCCCGGGCTCGAAGGGCTGGACTTGTCCTCGGGGATGCCCGGTGGGGGGACGGTAACTGGTAAAAATTGAACCATGCATTCGTTCAGAAGGCGACTGCATTTTTTTTCAATCTCAGTTAACCTACATGTATGAAATAAAAGCACTGCATTGTGGAAAGTGCTTCTTACTATTTGTCACTCATAATGGAATGTTCATGTTTTAGAAAGTTCAAATAATTACTGCATGTATTTTTTGGTTTTCTCAAAAATCATTGTATTCCCAAGGGGGGTGGGGGGGAATCCAGATGCAAGCAAAGGATTTTTTTATGCAATTGACGTATTTGTACTGATGTGTTTCTGCTTCCTAAAGGCAATCTGGCTTGTTTAACTGACAATTGTCTGCTGGGATTAGCTAGAACATGTTTGATTAATTGCAATTGGCTCTTTACTGAGTTAAGCAAAGGAGACTGGAGATGATTGAACATCCAGTAAACTTAAATGAGGTCCTGCCATTTTGTTGCTCATTCGATCGATTGATATTCAAGTGCTTTACCTTACCTGTATTACCCAATGAACCGTGCAAAGGGCAGAAGACAATTACAGACATGTAACCGCTTTTTAGACAAATGGCTAAAAGAGTTTGGATAGCTGCAAATGAGGGGTTCAGGCGATGATTTATTATTTGTTAGGATTCCACAGAAGCTGGAAAGAAGAATGCTTTCACGGGTGGATGCAAAAATTTCCAACAATAGGCACTTGTACGTCTCATGAATCAGGTGGATCACAAAAGTAAAGCAAAGTATAGCTTCGGCAACAACATTTCAAAGCTGGAAGTGACAATGCTAGCAAAGTGAATGACGACTCCCTTAATAATTGACATTGAGTATAATTACTATTCTGTTCACCCATTCTTTCTGTTCATTAATGTCACATTGGTCAAAAATTACATTGTGAATGGTTTAATAATGTATGTTACATAAAATATTAGTTATTTGATGTTGTCAAAAGAAAAACAATAAAGTTAATATTATTTTAAGGATGAAAGTAATTTGCCAGGTGCTCGTTCTCATGAATTTTGCACTCCAAGAACTGAAAATTCTCTTCAATTGATGAACTCAGAGTTCAGGAGGGGAAAGAAAAGAAAGATGCTCCAATGAAAGTCTAATTTATTTGAATTGTAACTACAGTGTAACTTTTATTTGCAGTCCTCTATTAGGCATTTAAGCCTTAATGCCTATTAGGCATTTAGTGGCCCTGGTCAGTTTTAAATCGCCACTGGCGACTGGGCGACTGCCAATTTTTAGCCCTGAATTTGTTTTTTTTTTTTTTTTTTTCACTGATCCTTTTTTTTCTGTTCTAGGCATAACGCCAGCAGTGATCAGTGATGCAGCATTTTCTTACAGTGAAGTTAAGGTACGTGGAACATATGAGTTATATAATTAGCCCAGCTTACATATCTAACTGTTCAGTAAATTATTGAACTGGATTGAATGCAGTGATAGGGTTAATTTGGGTTCGGTAATTGAACACAATACATGTAATTATTAACCAAAAATATGCCTATATATACAGCTGTGTTTGATTCCATTCAATTTCTGAACCCAGTCAAACACAATTAAACAGTTTTAAAATCATTCAAATATATAGATTTAGCCAAGCCTAAAAGTGGAGCTCCAATTTTTATTTGGCAATCCTATTACTCACAATGGAAAATAAAAATTGAACCAACAATAAAATTGAACCACAACATTTACATGAGTGTGCCATCAAGACTTCCATTTGGGTGGCAATGAGAGCCTTTACATCTGGACTTAAGGGAGGAGACTCTTAATCACCATATTGTTGCTGTGGGAAGTTCCTCAGAACCATCACATCTTGGAAACCCTATTACTTCCACAGATAAGCTGCTTGGCCACGTTTGTTTTATGGGAAAGGTTTTCAAGTCACAACCATATTCAGCATGTCACTTGACCTGAACAGAAAAAATGCTAAAACTCAAACAGCATACAGTTCTCGCTATTGTAAACATTGCGAACATTTAAAGATTATCAGGATGCAAAATTTGAAGCAACAGTTTCTAGAAATTTGCTTTATTATGAGTATAAAAGTTATGATGGCACAAGCACATATCCTTATACATTTTTGTGCTGTAGTTCTTCTATTGAAATTATGAATATATGAAATTCATATATTTGAACTGCGGAATGAAGAAATAAATGATCCTCGCAGTTATTAACGCAACTTACAGTGCAGTTGCGAAAAGAAAGCCTGAAAAAATCAGGCTTGCCGGGATTCGAACGCTGACCTCTGCGATACCGGTGCAGCGCTCTAACCAATTGAGCTACATGTAACAAGCCAACTGGGAGCTGGTCATTGGTATCGCAGAGATCAGGGTTCGAATCCCGGCAAGCCTGATTTTTTCAGGCTTTCTTTTTGCAACTGCATAAGTTGCGTTAATAACTGCGAGGATCTTCTTTACATTTATTTCTTCATTCCACAGTTCAAATATATGAATTTCATATATTCATAATTTCATCTTCATCTTCAGTTCCCAGGTTTATTACGGACCAATTTAATGACCAGCTCCCAGTTGGCTTGTTAGCTCAATTGGTTAGAGGGCTGCACCGGTATGGCAGAGGTCAGGGTTCGAATCCCGGCAAGCCTGATTTTTTCAGGCTTTCTTTTCGCAACCGCATAAGTTGCGTTAATAACTGCGAGGATCTTCTTTACATCTATTTAGTTCTTCTATTCTTTGTAAAAACAGTAATTGCATGCTTCGGATTGTAAAGAAGGGTGGGGCGATTCGTAAAAAAATGGGAACTTTACTAGTTTCCTCTTAGTTTTACTGATTTTCTTTTTAATGTGCGGTTGGGGACTGGCAGTAGCTAATTGCACGCGCAATGTTCAGTTGTGGAATTCAGATGTTGTTCTTCATTATTTCACCAACATAGCAGCATGAAATGCTGAAAACAGCGTATGACAGAATACCATCCACAAAAATCCCTTAGCAACAATGCGAGATCTGTAGTTAAGAATCTCCCTTCCTCAAGTTACAAAATCCTTTTTTCACGGTGATGTGAGATTTATCTGGATGGCTATATGGTTAATTAACTTAACACAGAATGAATCAAATAGTTACACCATGTTTACATGATACCGGTATGAACTCACCCAGGTATGCCTCGCACAGTTACGAGATTTTGTGCTGTAATCATGTAACAAATACAGAGAAGCAAGAGGGAACTGGGGTGAACTTGTATCAGAATGAAAAGCATACAATGAACTGGTGTCAGGCAAACACCCCCTAAGACTAAAGTTGAGCAGCTCTCAAGAATGTTTAACAACATCCTCAGATACCCAGGGGCAGTAAAACCCTGATTTCATTAAAGCAGTGTAAACTCAGACTGGTGCAATTTTGTTTACATGAGACCAGTCTGAAATTCAGACTGGCATAAGTATTTACATGAGACCAACCATCTCTAAAAATACAGTTTACCTTTTGTCCATTTGGAATGCTTCAGTGCTCCTTATTTAAATGCACATGCTCAAAACTCAAAACAAATACCGTAAACTGCCGCTTATAAGGCCGCCTGCTTACAACCCCTCCCCCCCGGCTATAGGCCCATCTACCTGTAAACAAAAAATACATCCGGTAATAAGCCCCCCCCCACCCCCCCCGGATATAAGCCCCCCTCTAGTCTTCCCTGTTTCCTTAATATTAAGCACTCTCACAGAAATCTGTAAAGATTAACTCTGAGCTTCTGTTTTGTTATGTTCCGGTTACGTTCGTGTTGTTGCAGTTTTGATTTTGTTGTTAAAATTGAAATGAATTCGATTTATTATGACATTTCAAAGGTTAATTACAAACTGGTACATTAAAAATGTATTTCGATCAACACTGCTGTGGCTCATTTTGTTAATTTTTTTCTTATTCCACTTATAAGCCCCCCCCCCCCGGATATAAGCCCCTCCATTTATAACCCACCCAAAACCCCTTACAAAGTTGTATCAGCCTAGGGCTTATAAGCGGCAGTTTACAGTGTCTTAAAACGTTTAGGGTAGTTTTTCATGCGAGCGTGCATGCTCAGTGCATGACACGGCATGACATTGCCAATTTTGTGAATTGTGTGCGCAGTATGGATGCACAGAAAAAAATTGCGCAAATATCCTTAGAACCTTCCTAAAGACATGGGCTTACTTCTGGCAACTGAGATAATTAAACTCTGCTTTGTTTTCCATACAGGTTTTTATTCCATCAACCTGATGTCAGAAAAAATATGGCAGTTTATTGTAAGGCTTTGGTTAATAAATTTGTACTCTTAGCTACATTTATGTTCCCAGGCAGACATTATCAATTGAAATAAAAAATTTTAAGAGCAGTTTTGAAATAAGGTTTTATATTTTCGTTTTTTTTTGTTGCAAATTTTGATGTTGGTGAAAAGTTTGACTGTATCCACATACACTTAAATTTGTTCCCTCAATAACACATCCACACACCAGTAGCACTTATTTGGGAGTAACCCTACTCCCCCCCCCCCCCACACACACACGCACACACAACTAACTTCCCAGGGATAATGATTCAGACTTATTTGATTGAATTCACTTGACAGGGAAAACTATTTCAAATGATGGATTCACCACAGTCTGATCCCCTCTTGTCAGTTCATTACATGACAGGTTTCTGACTATCCTGAACTGATTTATTAAGAGGTTTTTCTTTTTGTTTCTCTTTGCTACCAGATTATGACAATCAGGAACATTGCTCATTGGTGACATTAGATGCAGTGTAAAGGCTAATGATCAAACCAAAAACAAATTAAACCACAAGATTTACTACCATCACAGTCAGGGGTAGTAACATAGTGAGTCATAATCTGTGCATCAAATAAAGTCACTAGTGGTTACTGGACCATTTGTTATTCGCGTTGGCAACACTGTTAGTCACAAATTTTTAATTGACTGATTGACTGATGTATCAACTAAGTAGTTGAGTGGTTGATTCATGACTGATGGGTACTTAAAGAGATTGATTTTAATATAATAGTCCCTGGGCATCAATAAGAGTAAACAAGGTACATTATTATTCCACTATAGCATCAGTTTATCATATAAGGAGAAAACACACACATGAAAGTATGAGAGTGTATTGCACTGTAGAAAGCGTATTGCACTGTAGTGTCCCGGTTTCGAATCACTCATTGAATAAATCATTCAAAATGATAGGCAAATATTGTAGTGGAATAATAAATATCATTCAGTGGTTTTACAGATAATGGTCAAGGACATTTTACCGGTACTCATTGCTCGCATTTTTCCTCGCTCTATACCACACAACTTATCTGTCAAACCATTGAATAAGGTGGAGGTATTTTTCAATTAGTACCTTGTCTATACAATTTGACAACTCTGCAAAAATGTAAATAAATTAAACCGTAGACTTGTGGCAGAGAAAAGGCCGAGGTAAGGTGAACAAAAATAATTATTGTGCCCAATATTTAAGTTTACAACCTAAAACTGGGGCTTATTTAGAATTTTGTAAAACAGGTTCATACCTGCCATCCGTCCCCATTTAATTGGAATTGTCCCGATTTTTGAGTTTCAAAACCTAAAAAAATCGGGACACTCCGATTTTCAAGAAAAAAAAGACAATTTGGAACTGGATTGTTAAAGATTAGTCTTCAATGACTTTTCTACATCCTATTGTTTTGTGCAATACATGTGGTGCTTGAGACCATTAAACAACACCTGAGAATTCTAATGCTAAGACAGTACAGTACAGGCAATATTTTTAAAAATTATCGCAAAAACCCTAGAGCATCCTAGACCCTGCTCAGTGTAGGGGGGCAGTTGGGGGGGGGGGGCAGGGCACTACCCCAGGACTGGGGTGAGCATGGGGGGGGTGGTCCCTATTTCTGATTTTATAAGGTTGGCAGGTATGCAGATTCTAATTTGATGAGAGGTGTATTTACTAATAATGGCCTAAAATATAATATTGCTGTCAGGTACCACTTGAAATAATAATAATAATAATAATAAATAAAATAATAATAATAAATAAAATAAATAATGATAAATAACTAAAAATTGGAGTTCCGCTTTTAGGCTTGGCTAAATCTATATATTATTAAATGGCTGTGACAAAAAAATCATTTCAAATGATAGCCACATATTAACTATAAAAGTGCTCAATTTCAACATCAAAAGACAATATACGCCTATTTCTTTAAAAGTAAAACACAGTTTCCATTTAACTTAATCAATTACTTACACTTCAACCCAAGCAACTCAATTTCAAACAATAAGTATTAATTTAGTATTGGCTTTTGGTCTTATGGGTGTGGAACTGGCTTCGGATGTAAAAGATAAGGAACTGTTACTATTGATTGAATACAGAGCGCCATAAGCATTTTCAGTTATTATATACCACAAATGCGCGACATATACGACTTTAACCATATCGACCAGACACTTGCTAAAGAGAAGGTCAAAAGAAATGAAAGATTTATACGCGTATTACCACAAAAAACATTTTGGATATGAAAAGCTGTACTGCGGTTTTCGAAGAAAAACGTTTGTTTGTAATCTTTCGACTGGCAAATTTATTATCAGCGCCGCAGTAGCCGGAGGCATTACGCTGAACCCCGTCGTTATTGCAACTTTAACAGGGGTTGGTCTTATTTTAAAAGCGGTGGCTAGCTTTAAGAGATACGATAAGAAGACAGAACAAGCAAATTTTGCCCTGATCGAATACCAAAAAATCCTTGATGAGATTCGCTTTTACCTCAGAGCTGAAGCTTTCGACTAAAAAGTCTTTCTTGATAGATTGAAAATGATAGATAACTTCGTCACTGATCATTGCATGGAGATTCCGCCATCTATTTCTAAAAAGTATGAAGAAACATTCGCTCCGTTGTAGATTTTCAAAGTAATTATATACGCTAACAAAATGACTGCACTTTTTGCAGCTATTTGTTATTCGTTTTTTTGAACTTCTAACACCGTCCGAAATCAGAAGAAGAACGAATAGTATCCCACAATCCTTTGCCTCATGGAATTTCATGAAGATGGCGAATGTCTGGTGACACATGGCGGTTTTTGCCTGTTTTCGCTTTGGATTTGTTCAGAGATAAGGCGTTTTGCTGGGGATAGCACACTTCAAAACACAAACTTACAACCTTTAATATAAAGTAGGTGTTGTTTCTTTTGAATTTAGTACATTAGAAATAAGTTTTTTAGATAATTGGAATAACAATGTCTCACGCCATCCGTTACCACCGCTTCAATAAGTAGCAAAAAATTAATTATAGGTCTCCTTATGCTTTAGTAATTTACAGAAACAGTTAAAATCTGAATAATTAAAAGTATTTGGCCAACTTTGTGCCATAGTGACCCTTAGTGACCCGACAGTTTCAAATTTCTGAAGGTTCGAAAATGGTCCAAATCCCCGCAATTGCGAGTATCACGTTTTAACTCACATGGCGATTCCGCGGCAAATGTAATAGAGTAATAAGCGGGGTTAAAGGAGATTGATTGCGCTTTTTCTTTATCGTCCTTTTCTGTGCGAGCAAGGAGTGAATTAATTGTTTTTGTTTTGTTAGATGAAGTCAAAAGGAGCCATGAAGATTACCAGTTATTAGCAGTTGCTTTCTTCTTGAGTATGGTGAACTGGGTGACAGATATCACTATTTCACTAATATGATACTGTCTCTTCTTGAAATAGTCGAAGTAGTTTGACAAAAAACTTCGAGTTCGCAAATTATTGTTCCAGTTAATTGTCAATTGTCCTGTGCATTTAAAAACTACTCGAGGAAGAATTCAAGGAAACGATTTTAAATACATTGCTTACAATCATCAACAACATCCTCGAGTAAACACAAGATACAACTAGCTGGATCTCGTCTTTAACAACGAATTCGAATCGATGATCGGAACATGACAATTAAGAATATACTCACGGCGATGTCGCAAATGCGATTTATTTGAATCAAGTAGGACTGCACTGACCGATGAACTGTTCTTCAACTGAGCGATCATCGATGTACTTCGAGAACAATCAGACCCTTCATCTGTGCAAACTTTCTAGGAGACTCTAGCGAATTCCTTGCAATAAAGTGCAGCATAGGCAAAACCTTTCAGCTGAACACTAAATTCTTCCACTGATACGCAGCGTGAGTACTAGACCAGACGCGTTATTACGAAACGGAGTATTTTGAGTTGTAACATGTTACAAACAAAGCTGCCGCCATTTGAGTGAAACTCATTCAATCGATCCCTCGAGAGACTGATGACGTCACTTCAGATTTTAATAATATAGTTGCAAACGCAAAGGATTGTGGGATACTATTCATTCTTCTTCTGGTCCGAAATAAAACAAATACGATTTCTCACTCGTGATTGTGTTTCAAAAATAATGCCCCCAACTCGTGATGAAGATGGATACCCCATTGTAGGACAAGATGTGGTTCCATAATACGATTTTCCTCTGTAAGTTAAAAAAGCGAGACAGTCACGTATGGCATTGTGTGACAACAAGCGTGACATTGTGGGACAACAAGCGTGACTGTCAAACGTGACATTGCGTGACAGGTCACAAGAAATGACAAAACCCTGTCGGAGGGTGCTCGTTGGCTTTTCTTGCCTAGCCCTTGGACTAGGACTTTCACCTTACTGAAGTGAGGATTTAACCGCTGACAAGGCAGTTGTCAATTCCACATTTAACCTCTGGGAGCGAGGGTGAGAACTCCAAGGAGAACTCTGAGCACCCCCCTGTTATCAGTAGGGCCGGAGCGGGCTCACCCTTGGGCACTCTCTCACTGAAAGGAGCCTCCCTATACTCCGTAATTCACCATCCGCACGACCCGTTTAACGGGGTTTAGACAGTGGCGAACTGTCACCCCCCTGGACTCAACCAGAATTTGTGAACTAATTTCTAATGCGACAATCGCCTTTATATTTCATTTAATTTTGTCTGACACACACATGTGGTACAGCGATGTTCAACCTTGCAACAGTTTCTGCTTTTTTTCCTCGTACGCGTGCGCTTTGACTGTGCTGTGATTGCGAAAGACTCCCCCTCACCCCCCCACTCGGTCTAAATTAGATTTTAAAAAAATGGCGTCCCAACGTTTGAAAACGTTTTTGGCTGTTGAAATCCAACCTTTACCGCTATCCTGGGTAAATCTTCGACCTGTGTGAAGTTAATGTCTTATTGTGAAAGCCACAAAAGTTACAGAGCGCCATCGAAAGGAAATAAGTGAAAAAAGAATTTATCTTCACCGCGAGGGATCGATTGGCATCACTAATGGGAGTAATGGTACGTTTTAACTAAAAATACACATGTATTATGCTAACACAATAGATGAAATTGCTGCCACTCATCGAAATCTCATAAAGGTTTCGTTGTAGTCGTGTTTTTAATTCCATTCCGGTCGCAAGTACCCTCAGCAGTACACACAAAAACAAGAAGTTCTCGTTTTGAAAATATTTTATTAAGCCGCTGGCGCACACTTATAAACACCATTATTGGTTTCGTCTTGAAAGATATGGTGAAGATTCCTAAATAGCCGTAGAGATGGTCCATCATCCACATCGTCATCGGAGCTTTCTTCATCATCTGATGATAAGAATGGTCGATCATACCTCCAACCCAAATAACCTTTTAAATAATCTATCACATTTTCGTTCTGCGGAGAATATCGATCGAAAAGCCTCAGTAATTCTTGCTTTAGTTGATGAGGTGTAATCGAATCGTACATCCACAGAAGCTTTTGGTCTATTTGATGAGGGAAAGTAAACGGATAAACCATTCGTTCTCGATTTTTGCTAAAATGTGAATCATAATAAATCTTGTCCCAGCCCAGCGATAATCGTTGACAAATCTTTATTTTGATATATTCATTGTGCAATATTTCCCCAATCAGCCCCAAATCTATTATATCTAAAATCCCATTGAGAAAATATTCCTCGGTTTGTTGAATGATGTTTGCCATCTTGCAAAATATATTTACTTGCACAGATATTTCTTCAATAGGAAATTATTTATGCGACACTCAGAGGTCACACGCCAAATGTATGTTCTCGTTTTGAATATTTAAGTAGACCACCAGGAACTCACTACAGCGAGAATTTAAAATAAAAGTTCCCTGTTTTAGTTGATTTCGCAAAACCCTCGTTGACCACAAAATCATAATGTTCCTCTAAAATTTTATCTCCTAATCTTTCAGGAGCCCAGACATCAAATACCTTTACATTGTCTCTTGTGCTCAATTGTAATACGAGAGAGACACCAAAATTGTTTTGTTTTTTTCTTGTAACCATGGATCTTGTACATTCCTTTTTGAAGATCACGCCATTTCAGAATTTCACTGTGTTGGTTGAAATCTTCTTCTGTTGGCCAAGTATCCTGAAACTTTTTTTGTCAGGCTGCCATCTTGGTATATACCTGTGCAGATATATCTTCAATTGGAAAATATTTATATTCTATAGCTGACGTGACTTCAATACGAAATTTTTTCCTTGACACATCCACGCCGGTACTGCCTCCCCCCATCCTGCTTGCTTCGCTTTGTGCGCTGGGTGGTTTACAAAGGGTAAATACAGGTGTACTGATGAGGTGGTATTTACTCCTTGTTCAGTAGTAATAGGAGAATTCGACAAATACAACCTGATCCCCAGAGTATTATTTTCGTGTTTTAAACCTCCACACCGATAAGATGTGTCTTGTAATTCTCCCATTGGTGATACAGTGACACAATGAGAATACATTTTTCTGATAAATTCTGTTACTTATATATGTAAATCAGTTTCATTTTTCATTTTAAATTGTTTTGAATTAGGATTATTAAATAATTTAAATTGACCATATTTTCTGATAGATGGTAGTACTTCATTAGTAACATATCTTCTGGAATTTTTAGCTTTTTTTTAAGATGATAAAATTAGTTGGTATAATCCTGATTTATTTATAAAAGTTGCTTGTCTAAGCTGACCCGTAAACTTTACGGGGTAGGTTTTTCTATCATTTTTATCAACATTATATCTAACTGCTCGATCTTTATCTTTATAGTCTAACATTTTGGCGATTTCTTTACCTCTGAACCATACGTTTAGTTTGGCGTCAACATATCCAGTTAATTTGGATTTTAATATGGAATTTTCATATTTTTTTTCGTATAACATCTATACATTATGTATAAATAATAACTCTTTAAATAGATTGTCTTATACGTCCTTTATTTTAATCATCTTCATCTTCTCCTTTTATTGGTTTTAACATTTTCATCATTTCATCAAGTCTTTCCTTGACTATATCAAGTATTTTTTCACATTGACATCTTATGTCATCATCATAATCACTATATTCTGAATCACTATCTTCGTCACCACTTGGATCCAAACCACATTTTTCTTCTATGTTTGCTAAATATTTATATATCTGATAAATATCTATATGGATCGACAGCTACAACTCTTGTTTCAATTGTTATGGTATCAGAAGTGCCAGAACTATAACTTGAATTTGAAAGTATCCCAATATTTAAAATTCTTACTTTTTCAAAAATACAGTAATACTATTTGATGTGAATTTTCCTTGTGCATTAGCTATCCCACATAAATGAATTACAGAATTTGCATTAAGGTCTGATATATATTCACGATTGACTGCATGGTTATCTTGTGAAGGATATCCTAAATTTATTATTTTATGATTGTTCATATTTATATTACTCCTTGAATTTCGTGAAACAAAATTGTTATCTATATAATTTTTTGTAACTGCATCCTGACTTGTAGTTGGATTTTTAAGATTTATTATTTTATTGTTGTTCATATCAACATTAGATTGAAATTGTCCGTTTTGTTTCGTATTAAAATTACTATCAACATATATTTTATTTACAGCCAACCCATTTGTATTAGGTAGAGCTAAATTATTGATTCTCCCATTAGCCATATCAATACCAGAACAATTTTCTACATATTTAAAATCGAAATCCATATTATCCATTGCTTTGAATTTCGAAATTTCATAACCATTTAAATCTAAATTTGTTTGCATAGACATTTTACCATTTTCTACAACGTACACAGTATCATACACATCCGAGTCTACATTACTCTGTGATCCTTTGACTCCATATACAATCAAATAACTAAGTCCTTGAGTGGAGCTACTTGCACTGCCCTGACAATACATGTCAATGTAGATGTATTCGTGAGGGGTTATGCTCCACTTATGTAAGTCAACAATCGATCTGCTGTAATTAACAAACAGCTTGGTTGATTGTTGACCAATATCAAGTTAAGTGGAAACGACACTCACTGACAAGTTTGTTGTGCTTGGAGGAAAAAAATCAATTGCGAAAGTGTACTCACCTTCTGGAAGTTTGAACATGTTGAAGCCAATGCGAGAAGAATACTCATTTTGAGCTTCTTTCCCCACTTGGAATGTATAAGATTTTTGTTGACATTGTGAAGAGAAGCCGAAAAGTCAACAATGCCATTAACTATTATGTTGTTTTCACTTGAAGATTCATCAACACTTTCCATGAGATATTTGAAAGCATCTTTTTTATTAGTTGAGCTACTGATATGAGACTCATTTATCTTTTTATCAAAGTAATTTTCCAGCCCTACAGTCACATCACCTTTGGCGGTGTGTACCTTATTGTTGACATAGCCGACATTAGCTGCCGATTTTATGTCTCTGCCATTAGTGGTTAACTTATTTATATTATTATTTTGTTGTTCATATTCAAATCAGTACTTACGATTTCGTCCAATTTTAAAAGTAGTTTATCATCAACATATATTTTATTGATAGCATCACCATTATTATCTTAACATTCATTATTTTTTTATTATTAGCACTTAAGTTACTTAATAAAAACCCACCTCTTTTATTCAATTTAGTACTTAATCGATAATTTACATATAATTTATTGGCAGCATGGTCATTTGAAAAAGGTGTTCTAACATTTGCTATAATAAAATCACCACCACTTGATATATTTTGTTTGACTTTAATTATTTCATTATCTACATATGTTTTATTAACGGCAGACTAACCAGATGTTGGATTTGGTATGCCTATAAGCTAATTTTCATTCATACTAACAGTACCAAAAAATATTCCGCCATTTGTATGCATGAAATTATCACCTACATATTTCTTATTACTTGCATCATCATTACTTGTTGGTTCTGGTACTTCAATATTTCTAAATATTTTCTTACCAGTTACAGTCCGTTGAAGTGATGTTATCATTATATCAGATTTGGGTCTATTGCTATTTCCATCAAAATCTAACAAAATTAAAAGATATAAATGCACAGACATATTTTTCTGATCTTCTGTTATAATTCTGACTTGTTGATTATATTGATCATGTAGATATATATCTTTAGTATGGACAGCTCCAGAACTGGAATATATAACAGCTTTATTATTTGTAACTTTTCCTGGTAACGTATCTTTCAATAAAATAGTCTGTCGTTCCACGTATTCATTGATTTGTTTCTTATTCATAGTATCACCATCATCAACACCATCAGCAAGATTTATTATGTTGTTGTTATTCATATTTAAATTTCCTGTCAAACAACACGACTAACATCAAATGTTGCAGCTGCAATTTTGTTGTCTATATCTAGTTTTCTATAGGTAAATGATTTTAAATATCTCAGATTGACACTATGTGAATCGCTAACTGGATCTTTAAGATTATAGATATTTGTTATTCATATTTATAAAAGTTGTCGATTTAGTGAAATTTCCATCAAGAGTGGAACATCCTATCTAAATATGTTTTTTCAACTTTCAAAATTAATAATTCCAAAATCTGTTTTTTACTAAGTACGTCTTGGTCATCTTCACCATCTTTTATATTTGTTAGTTTTTTTCCATCAAGATCATAATCTCCATCACCTGTTAATTTAAAACCAACACCAGGTGGTCCTTGTTGTCCAGGTGGGCCTTGCTGTCCGCTACCACTGCCTCCTTCTGTAGATACACCTGATAGTATTTTTTTTATAATCATATATATCTTCGTCTTCATATTTTTCAAGGTTATTAAAAATTCCCTTTTATATCAACAGTTTAGACATTTTCGTCAAAGTTCTTTTTTACACTTTTTTCTCTTTATCCAAAAATAGAAACTCATATGGTCCTAATTTATCAAATAGTTCTGGAGATTTCAAATTTTCTTTAGCAATTAGATTTAAATGAATTTTAGTACTTGGTGGATATAATAACATATGTGAAAAATTCTGTATCAATTTTTGTGGTACATCATAGTAACTCTGTGATAGATATATTGGTGATATGATATGATGCCTTCCATCAGTAAAATGATTGGCTATCTTATTTTGTACTCTATCAGGAGCGTTAACAAGATCATCAAATATAACAACTTTTCTATTATCATTGGGATATTCACTTGCATCGATAATATCATCTTGATCTCCAATTTCTAAAACTTGATAACCAACATCTTTTTGACTTGATATTTCATCCATAAGTTCTATTAAATCTTGTATCTTTTCTTGGTGTGCATTTGGTGTATAAAAATATATCTTGTCAAAATACACCATTGGCATTCTTATCATATGCATTAATGTGTTGGTCTTATCACAATTACTCTGTCCACATATTTGCATTCTATAATCCTCATCTAAAAAAATCAACCCTCTTTCTCTTATTTGGTTTCTTCTGTTTCTCATAATTTGGTATTTTCATTATATAAATACATTAGATAAGTTTCAAAATTACATTAAAATAATTTTTATCTAACATAATAACATATAAATGGATTTAACTAACATACAAAAATATGTTGACAATGAAATGAGCAGATTTAAGATAAAATTGATGAACCAACAAAATCAAAACTAAAACCTGATATAAAAGTTTTTGATCTCAACAAAGATATGGATCCTGAGTATACCCAATTGTTGGAAACAAGAAAATGGGAAAACCACAAGAAATATTTGATAAAGATATTGATGTAAATCCACTTATGGAAAAGGTAAAAAATAGATTTTATCAAGTACATAGATTTATCAAAGACAACTCAACAAAAGGAGGTAAAATGAAAGCTGGTATAGTAGGCACAGATTCTGAAACAAAATATAAAAGTTATGCAAAAGAAATAAAATATTTTAATGATTATTTAAACCAATTACAATATATAAGAGATGTGAAACGAAAATTTCAAGTTCGTACCAGAAGAAGAATGAATAGTATCCCACAATCATTTGCATTTTCAACTATATTATCAAAATCTGAAGTGACGTCATCAGTCTCTTGAGGGATCGATGGAATGAGTTTTACTCAAATACCGGCAGCTTCGTTTGTAACGTGTTACAACGCAGAATACTTTGTTTCGTATTAACACGTCTGGTCTAGTGCTCACGCTGCGTATCGATAGGAGAATTCAGTGTTCAGCTGAAAGGTTTGGCCTATGCTGCACTTTATTGCAAGGAAATTTGCTAGAGTTTCCTCGAAAGTTTGCCCAGATGAAGGGTCGGATTGTTCTCGCAGTAGATCGGTGATCGCTCAGTTGAAGAATAGTTCGTCGGCTTGTGCAGTCCTACTTGATTCAAATAAATCGCAGTTGCGACATCGCCGCGAGTAATATATTGTTAATTGTCATGTACCGATCATTGATTCGAATTTGTTGCTAAAGACAAGATCCAGCGAGTTGTATCTTGCGTTTACCCGAGGATGTTGTTGATGATTGTAGGCAATGTTTTCAAAAATCGCTTCCTCGAATTCTTCCACGAGTAGTTTTTAAATGCACAGGACAATGGGCAATTAACTGGAACAATAATTTGCGATCTCGAAGTTTTGTGTCAAACTACTTCAACTATTTTAAGTAGAGACATAAATAGTGATATCTGTCACCCAGTTGATCATACTCGAGGAGAAAGCAACGGCTAATAACTGGTAATCTTCACGGATCCTTTTGAGCTTATCCAACAAAGCACAAGCAATTAATTCACTCCTTGCTCGCACGGAAAGCACAATATGGAAAAAGCGCAATTAAACTCCTTTAAACCTGTTTATTACTCTATTACATTTGTCGTGGAATCCCCATGTGAGTTAAAACGTGATACTCGAAACTGCAGGGATTTGGACCATTTTCGAACCTTCAGAAATTTGAAACTGTCGGGTCACTAAGGGTCACTGTAGTACAAAGTTGTCCAAATATCTTTTAATTATTCAGATTTTAACTGTTTTTATAAATTACTCAAGCATAAAGAGACCTATCATTAATTTCGTGCAACTCATTGAAGCGGTGGTAACGGATGGCGTGAGACATTGTTATTCAAATTATCTAAAAACCTGTTTCTAATGTTCTAAATTCAAAAGAAACAACACCTATTTCATGATGAAAGTTGCAAGTTTGTGTTTTGAAGTGTGCTATTCTCAGCGAAACGCTTTATCTGTGAAAAAATCCAAAGCGAAAACAGGCAAAATCCGCCATGTGTCACAAGACATTCGCCATCTTCATGAAATTCCATGAGGCAAAGGTTTGTGGGATACTATTTGTTCTTCTTCTGAGTTGGTAGAGGAGTTAGAAATTATAAACAACCAAACAGAAATGCTTATAAAATAAATCAAGAAAATAAATATGGTGGTTTAATGAAAAATGTTGATAAATTAATGAATGAGATGAAACTACATGCTTATAGAGATGGCAAAAAATATATGATGCTGTTGCTGATAAGTCTCATAAATGTGCTTATAAAAAGATACAATCCTAAAACAAAATATTCACAAAATGCTATCAAAATATTTAACGACCTAAATATGCTAAGCAACATGCCACAACATAAATCATCAGGAAAAAGCAAAATAGTAGGATCTACAATTATGTACTATAGTGATCCAAATCAACTAGCCGATAGGGTGAAGATTCTTGTTGGTAGCATAATTGCTGGAAATAATTCAAAAGTTGTAAAAAAATGATCTATCTGTTGTAAATGATGAGATGTTAAAAATTGGAGCTATAGAGAAAAATATGCATGAAGCTCGAAAGAGTATTAATGTTTTCATCTGTAGCTGCTAAAAAACAGAATGTAAATAACCGTCCTAGTAATTTTGTTACAAGATTTGATCCAGAGTTATAATTAAATTCAAACATACCATATTTTCTTGCCTTCAGTCATGCTTATATGACAGCAAGTTGGTTCAATATAAGACCAGAATATCATAATAATGTTTTAAAATTTTCTAAAGATGAAGGAAAAACATGGCAAGATATTAGATTTCCAAATGGTATTTACGATTATGATGATATTGGTGCATTAATAAAATCAGAAACAGGAACTGTTGGTGGTGGCTCTGATGCTTATAGTATAGAACTAGAATGTGACTTAAGTTTGTATAACGTTTATATAACACTTCATGAAGATGATCAGATAGATTTTGCAAATAGTGGTGAATTTGGAAATCTTTTAGGTTATGATAAAAAAGTTATGGCGACAACTTACCAAATATTTCCAATAGCATCGACAATTTATTCATCAAAAGTCCTCTTTTAAGTAAAAGTATTGTATCAGGTGCGCGTTCAAGTGTTATCTTTACTGTGACAACAAGTACTAAAACTAGAGGTCTTCCATTTGAATTAAATCAGAGACACTTACTATGGAATAAAATCAACACAACATCAATAAGAGAAGTAACATTTGAAATTGTAGATGATTTAGGACGTGAAGTTGATCTTAATGGTGTTGATATAACTTTGACTATTGTTTTGAAATCAAATTAATATGACTAATACATATAATGAGA
This sequence comes from Siderastrea siderea, assembly GCA_964030785.1. NCBI lineage: Eukaryota > Metazoa > Cnidaria > Anthozoa > Scleractinia > Rhizangiidae > Siderastrea > Siderastrea siderea. The sequence goes on from OZ034974.1 coordinate 44,707,822, forward strand.
AGAGAAAGAGATAGTGATACAGGTGAATACATCTATTTCCATGAAAATTTTAAAAATATAGACTTAAATCCTGAAATTAGAGAAGAAACAAAAACAGAGAAAAAACCAGAAAAGAAGGTGGACATTGAGGAGGAAATAAAAACACCTGAAATAGCTGGTGGTAAAATTCTGGAACTTTTGAAAAAAGCCGCTGGTAAAAAACACAGATACCAACATGTCAAAAATGTGTATGAGGATTTTTTAAACTAAAAAGTTAATTTATCTAAACTAATAATATAATGAATTCTTTTAGAAGTCCAGAACTAGTGAAACGTTATGAGTATAATTATTATGATCTACAAACACCACTCAATGATAACGTTGCAAACAATGATTACCAAGTCAAAGATAATTATCTATTTGTTGTTGACATAACAAGTGAAGCAAATCCTATTGATTGGTATAATGCATATTTTGAAATAGGTTTCAAAATGGCTACAGTTGCTGATTCAACTGCAGGTGTAGCAGATGTTGGTAATGCCAATCAATTTGCTACAACATTAAATGGTAACACATTCATTAGAGAAATTCAAGTCGAAGCAAATGGAATCACAGTAAACAACAATGTAAGAGCTAATGAGACTGCTAATATCCTCACACATTTAGATTATACCAAACCTTATGCTGATTAAATTGGTACAGATCAATTTTTCTATCCTGATACAAATACAGGTACTGCTGAACCTAGGACCAACAATGCTGCATATAATGCAGGATATGGACGTAAGAAACTTTTGACTAGCAATGTTGCAATAAACATATTCTCGTTACCACTAATTCTGTATTCATATTTTAAAGCATTCAAAAATAATATACATCCAAATGTTAAATTAAACATCCTTCTTAAACTGACAAATGACAATGATGTAATTTTCAGAGATGCTACTGCCGCTGCTTGTAATGTAATTCTAACAAAATTTCGTTTATGGTGTCCAAAAATTATTTTCAATGGTGTAGATATGCAAAAATATGTGAGTGAATATCTCATACCAAAATCATGGACATATTTGAGAGATCATATGGACATTATACAAACAGCAAGTGTTAACTCATATTTCAGAATATCAACAGGAATTCGTCGGTCTAGGCATGTTTTTATCTGGGTCGTCCCAACAGCTTCTTATAACAGTCAAACACATAATATATACAAATTTGATACATTCAGTATAGGAGCAAACAATAGAGTATTCTCTCGTGCACAACTTGAAATCAGCAGCTCAATTTTATATCCTAATTTGGAATTAACATCTGCAGAAGAGAGTAGCTTATATAGGAGTTTGATGAAATACAATAATGCATACAATGACACATTATCAGGATCTCTCAAAGATAGAGCTAATTTTAGAAATTTATTGGGAATTATTTATTTGATTTAAGAAATCAAGAAGGTGATATAAAAAATTCAACTGTTGCACTAACATTCAAGTATGAACTATCAGGTGCTAATGCTACAAACTACACACTCAACGCTCTTGTTCTACATGAGAAGGAGATCGAACTATATACTCAATCTAACAAACTATTTATCAAAGCTTAAATTAATCTAACTTATATTATATATAAAATATGACAGAATATTTACCATATAAAGTGAGTCTATCTGAAGGACAGATCAAAAAGCTAAGCAAAGCTTTAAATGAAAATGCTGCAATTACAATAAGGTTGAGTAATGACGAATTGACAGGACCACATGAATTAATGTTAACAAAAACACAAATCAATCATTTAAAAAAAGAGAAAAACAATCGAACAGGTACAGACATTCAAATCAGCAAAACACAAGTCAGGAAGGCAATAAATCTTGGCGGAAATTTACTTGGTATGTTATATAAAGCAGCTGTTCCAAAAAAAGTTAGAAATAAAATGAAAAAAGGCTATACTCCATCAGCATTAGCTGGTGATCCAATGGCTAAATTAATTGTAAGTTTAGGTTCTACATATGGTAATGGTTTAGCTGTCTCACCAAAACCGCTAGGAGCAAAGAAACGACCAATAAAAAAACAACCACCAATAATTCAAGGTAGTAATATTATACCCCAAAATCTAATGCCTTTTAAACGACCACCTCCATTTTACGGAACTTCGGAAGATACGCGTGGTCGAGGGTTATCTGTACCCAAAAAGAAACTAAAATTTGTTAATAAACCATTAAGCAACTTTGATTTGATAAATTGGTGTAATTATCTAAATATTCCAATCACTGGTATTTATAATAGAAATGAACATATGCCTAAAAAACACTCACCATGTATAATAAATTTAGATGAGTTAAAAAATATGGGTACACATTGGGTCTGTTGTATGCCAGGTAATAAAAAGACACTTTGGTATTTTGACTCTTTTGGTATGCATTATCCGAAAGAATTTGAAATCAGAGCAAAAAAAGATAAAATGAAAGTAATATACGATACAACCCAATATCAAGATATAAAAACTGTATTATGTGGTTATTTTTGTATCTATGTTCTATATCAATGGAAATTGGGAAAAGATATTTATGATAGCGGAGCCTGCGGGCAAAGCCCGCCAGCGGAGCTCCATTGCTAAGGAAATATGGTCACGTAATAGTCACGTGACCGTACATCCGTACGTCCGTACATCCGTACATCCGTACATCCGTACATCCGTACATCCGTACATCCGTACGTCCGTCCGTCCGCACACTCTGTGGGAGGGGGAGGGGAGTCCCAAGACAACCCGACGGGGGCAGAGAATGCCATCTTTTCTTGGCTGGAAATCGCGCGGTGCTTTAGGGCAACCGGCATTTTTCTTGGCGGGAAATCGCATGACCATCGTCGCTTTTGAAAAAGAGTTTTCTTTAAAAGCTTAAGCTTCTTTAGCATTTAACGATTGCTCGAGAGTAATGAAGTTTTATACTCATATACAAATGGAAAGAAAAAGTTCAAAAGAATACTGGTAGAAGGCGAAAAGTTCAAGTTACGAAAGCTGCATTCAAAGGACTTCATCGCTTTGTTTTCTTCATGGCGGAGAGTTTGCCCTGTTCTGAAACACAACCGAGTAAGTGAAGTTTTAAGGTACATGATTTCGAGTATTACGATGAAAGAAATTACGTTTTGAAATGTAAATTTGATTTATGCCATTAGAAATGTGTTATTTACTTTTGACTTTAAAAAAATATTAGAAAACGCGCTCAGATTTGTGACAGATTCTTGAATATTTTGCCATGCTGAGCCGATTTCACTCGCGTGGACCGACCTACGATTTTGGAAGTGTAACGCGAATTGCATTTAAGTATAAACATAGGGGTTTTCGAATAAATGTTTTCCAAAAATGATTTCTCTGTCCATTATTTTGTGTTTGTTTATTCATAACAGTAGGTCTAAGCACAGCCGCAAGACAACTGCACAAGCTTTGCTTTCAATTTTCACCGTCCGGTCTATCTCTTTGTGCAACTGTCGATTTTCTTGTCCTAGAAGTTTTCAATAGTGATAATCTTTTAAGCGAAGCAGTTGTCGGTTTAAAGCTATTTTATCCGAAAAGCTTCCGAAACAGTTTTGTGCGTTCCTCAAAGCGCCTAACTTTATATAGGCTTACTTCGCATCCGCAAAACTTATGCCGGCATAATAACAGTTTAATGAAAGCGTGTTTGGCGTTTCTTTGTTTTGAATCTTGATTGTCTCTAGTTAGAGAACGAAATATAACAGTTATTTGAAAAACTATAAGCGAAGCAGTTGTCGGTTTAAACCTATTATGCCCGAAAAGCTTCCAAAAACAGTTCGGTGCATTTTTTAAAGAGCTCCAATTTCAGACAATTTGCAGCCGCAAAACTTATGCAACAGAGTTAAGAATGTTTGGACGGTGTTTGTTCGTTTGTTTTCAATCTCGATGGTCTCAAGTTAGAGAACGAAATATAAGCAAAGCAGTTTTGAGTTTAAAGCTATTTTATCCCGTAAGTAATGTGTGTTCCTCAAAGTGCTTGAATTTTTTCGCGGCTGGTAAAACCTACGCGACATTTCTTCGATAAGTTTATTACAAGTGCTTCGAAGCTCCCCAGATCCTTTATTTCGGGTAATCCCAGTAAAATGCCGGTGAAATGTCAGTATAAATTTTTGACCAGACTAATATTTTTATTTAGTGGCAGTTCATGTTATTTGTTAACATCCGAACGCGATGAAGATAACCCATTTAACAGTCGAATAATTTTTATTTTGTTTTTGTAAATTAGCGCCGTTTCAAGTTCATTCAAGCGAACATGACAGGATATGGAAACATTGCAAACACCAAGCTAGACGGCTCGTGAGTAAAATAATCAAGCTGTGCTCAGCCTCGAGAACGACCTTTCGAGCTTGGTTTTACAGAACAGATCCCCAAAATATTGAAGGACAATTCGGAACACTTTCAGGCTTTTTGAGAAACACTTTTCGAAAGCGAACGAGCCAAAAAAAAAGCCCCGAAATGTATTTCAGACCAAAAAGTTTCAGGACTATTTTTGAGAAACGAACACCAGTTTATTCCTTCGCGGCTCCGCTTTTAGGCTTGGCTAAATCTATATATTATTTTAAAACCATTAAGTACGACAGATATGATTGCAAATGAAAACTTCATAATTAATTACTTTCAAAATATGTAATTTTATTTACCCTATATTATATATTATGGCTGAAAAATTTTGTCACTACTGCCAAGAATAAACACGTCATATACTTAATAGATATGACGTTTGGGAATGCACCAATTGTGAACCTCTTTTAAGTGAAAGTGATGACTCTAATAGTGATGACTTTATAAATGATCCTGATTATATCCCTTACTAATAGTAATTCAAATTAAAACTAATAGATAATATATTATTATCCTTTTTTCAATTGTCTAACCTCATTTATATATAAGAATAGATGAAATCTTATTGTGTAAAACAGAAAAAACAGACAGAATGTATAGAACCCTCAGGATATAAAACAACAAAAAATGGAAGATTAATGCATTTCTGTACTTGTGCTGAATGTGGAATAACTAAAACTAAATTCGTAAAACATCAAACTGGAGAATGAATTTTAGATAAAATAACAGACAAATTAACAAAATCTGGTGTTTCTGGTTCTCCACGGCATGTTGATTTCAAAAAACGAATTGAATTAATGAAAGATCCAGAAACATTTTCTTCAACTAAGGCTGTGTTCACACTTGGGTGCCCGAGCACGGTGCCAGAGTACGATTCTTGCTGGGCACTAATGTGAACACACCTTTTTTTCAAGTACCCACGCCAGAATTCTGGCACGGTACCCGTGCTCGGGCACTGTAGTGGGCACTGATTCCTTGTGTGCACACGTTTTTCGTTAGTTCCCTGGCACTTCACCCACAAACCACTGCTTTGCGTACCCACAATTCCTTGCTACGCTCAAGGTTGGTTGAGGTTTCAAAATGGCGGCTGACGGAGCAAAGTGGAGTAAGGATGAAATTAGCTGCTCTCCCTCCAACTTCACTCCTGTCAGCAAGGAATAAATTCAATCTTGTTGTAATGGCAGCGCAGGTTTCCGTAACAATTCGCGCTAATCGTTGCCTGTCGTCGAAGTCCATGGCGTCTCTTAAGTGTTTCATATATAAACACAGCATTAAAAAAGTAAAAAAGTCATAGAAACTAGTAATCAAGCAGATATATTGAACGCGGAACGCATGCATGATGCGATTCGAACACTTTAAATGCAGTGAGCACGTGCTTGGTTTATTGAATGTGAACATATCTACATATCGGGCACCCAGTGTCTGAACACAGCACCATTTTGTGCCGGTGCCCAGGCACTAGTGCTCGGGCACCAAGTGTGAACGCAACTTAATAAACAAAGTGATAAGGATTAGTATAAAAATGCTAGAAAAGAATACGAAGACGCCAAACGCAACGGTAATAGAAAACTAATGTGTAAAACAGAAAAAACAGACAGAATGTGTAGAACCATCAGGATATAAAACAGCAAAAAATGGAAGATTAATGCATTTCTGTACTTGTGCTGAATGTGGAATAACTAAAACAAAATTTGAGACTAAAAAATCTGGTAGAGGTGTTAATAAAGTTATAATGGCACTTTCTAAAGCGGCATGGAAAGCAACAAAACAAACTTGAGGATGTAGCAAAATGGAATGCTGAAAGAACACATAGAAAACGTGAAAGAAAAATATATAAGAGAGGGAAAAAGGAAAAATATGCAGGATAATCTTGGTTTGGAATAGGTTAAAAATATATCTAATGTATAATATATAAGAAGAGCTATTGTGTAAAACAAAGAAAGCAAACTGAAAATCTTCCAGAATCAGAAAATATATTAATAACTAAAAATGGATGAACTTTATTAAAATCCATATGTAATGAATGTGGGTATAAAAAATCAACATTTATAAAAAATTCCAATCAAACAGGTACTGCTCTTAAGATCTGCTATAAAAAAGCTGTAGATTTTAGTTGGGAAAAAGCTATACCATTAGTAAGTGACAAATTATGGGAAAAGTCAAAAGATAAAAATAAGAAGGATTTAATAAAAGTAGTAAAAGGTAGAGGTGTTGGAAAAGACATAGCAGAAGTTGGTGTAGATATGTTATACAAACAAGGTCTTCCTTGGTTAGCCAAAAAATCATTAGAAATGGGAAGATATTATGGTTCGGAAGCTTTAAGAAATAAAAAATTACAAAAAAAAGTTATCGATTATGGAATGGAAAAAGCAAAACCATATATCCACGAAGCAGAATCAAAAGCATTAGATAAATTATCGACTAAAATAAGACCAAATAAAAAATACAAATCTGATAGAAAAGATTTAGATGGCGCAGGAATAGATATCCATAAAGCAATAGGGAAATTACCCAAACCAAAAAAAGGATTTGTTGCTCCAGGATTTAATTACCTCGGTCCATATAATCCCTTGGAATCTCAACTTAAATATGATCCAAATACAGGAGAAATTCTTGAAATATATCAAAACCCCACAGGACCACTTGATGCCGTTACAATGCAACATGGTGTTGATTATTCAGTACGTGGAAATGGTAAGGAGTGTAAACATAAAGTGGATCATAAAATGGTGAAAGCGTTAGATCAAATTCCTTACAAACAGAGGCAATGGGGTCACTGGGGTTCTAGAAATATTATCAACACAAAACGTAAACTCGGACTTGGTGTTCAGTCAAAAAACGGTGAAAAGCCGTCGAGTAAAAAAAATGAGCTGGCAACAGAAATTAGCAGACGAACTTCACAAACCGATTAAGCGGATCTTTACTCGACGGCGTGTTATTGCAAATAATATTGACGAAATGTGGACTTCAGATCTCATCGACATGAAGCCTTTAAAAAATTTAATAAAGGCTTTCAATATTTACTTATGGTTATAGATGTATTCAGTAGATATGGTTGGATTAAACCTTTAAAAAATAAGAGCGGAAATTCAGTAACTGAAGCATTCAGAGGATATTGAAAGAAGGTAGAAAGCCTAAATATTTATGTACTGATAAAGGCAAAGAATTTTACAGCAAAGATTAAAAAAAATATTAGATAATCATAAGATAACATGATACTCAACTGAAAACGAGAAAAAATCTAGTGTGGTTGAAGATGGAACAGAACGATGAAGAATAAAATGTGAAAAATGTTCACAGCTAATAACAATAGAGTCTTCTATGACAAACTAGACGACTTAGTTAATCAATACAATAACACAAAACATTCAAGCTTAAAAATGACACCCACGGAAGGATCAAACAAAAAGAATCAAGGAACCGTGTATTTTAATTTATATGGTAATTTAAAACAAGTAGCGACTAAACCAAAATATAAAATAAGTGATAAAGTAAGAATATCAAAATATAAAAGAAAAACATTTGATAAGGGTTATTATTATTCAACTGCATTCAGTAGAGTACAAATAACACCCAAAACGAGTACAAATATCCCACGGTATTTGTACTCCAGAAGACCGGTTTGACAGGTTTTCTACAAATGCCACGTCAGGCTTTAGGCTTACAAGGTGAACGATGAAAAAGTGGCCGAAACGCTCCTTTTTCCGGGAGAAAACAATGAATGCTTACCAAATTTTGAGGTTTTTAACGAAAACGAGATCCTAGAGACAAGCAATGACCTAGACGACGGTGAAATTTCTTTATTTATTGAAGAAAATCGAAACGTATTAAAATACAACAGAAAATACAAAAACTGACCTCAAGTCCGCTAAAGAAACAAGGGCCATTGAAGAAATTCCCGCCGAGGAACTTAACAACCTTTTATGTCATTTGTTTGTCAAAGTCAGGAAACGGAACCCATCATTTCTCAGGAGCTGTCTTCAACAAAATGCACAATTGTTGTCGGTCAGAAATCTCCACCGCTATCTGTTCCAAAACGACCCGTGGTTAGTAGTGATTCGGACGAAAATGACTGAGCTTGAAGTGCTGTTTAAGTTGTTTGACTTGACTTTCGAGTTCTGTTTGTTCTGTCGAGTTCTTTCTTTTCGTAGTTTTACTCGGTGACCAAGAACATTGTTGTTTATCTAACTGTAAACCCGAAAATAATTCAGTTTTGCCTTGTTCCATCTTTGTTTTCCTTGCAAGTTTGAAATAAAATCCCGACGCTTCGCTCGATTGACACAGGTTTGACAAGTTTTCGTTTTTGACCAATCAACAACAACCTCACGTCAAGCGCGCGAAACCTCACTCCGCTGGCGCGCTCACTCGCTGCTCAGAAGTCACGTTAGTTTGTCACGCAACTCAGGCAGTTTATAAACCACTTTTCCATTTTGTAGCTAAGTTGAATAATAAATCCCTTATTAGACGGTTTAGTGTGTAGTATCGTGGGATATTTTTACTCGTCTCTTGTATTTTGACTCGCCCTACGGGCTCGCCAAAATACGGCGCGACTCGTAAAAATATCCCACGATACTACACACTAAACCGTCTAATAAGATATATTACCCCAAACAGGACTGAAGAAATATTTACAGTAGATAAAATTCAACACACAAACCCAATCACTTACAAAATAAAAAACTTGAATAATGAAGAGATAAAAGGATCTTTCTGTGAGCCTGAATTATTAAAAGCTGAACAAGATGTATTCAGAATTGAAAAAGTAATTAAGAAAGACCACAAAAAGAAACAGGCTTTAGTCAAATGGAGAGGTTATAATAACAATTGTAATAGTTGGATACCGTTAAAGGACTTACAATCAGTATAACAAAAATAATATACGTACATAATTACAACAAAGGACTTACAATCAATCTAACAAAATAATATATGTACATAATTACAGCAAATGATATACAGATTTTTCAAAATTTTGAAACTTTTCAAATAACTTTTCAAATTTCAACTTCAAAATTTTGAAGTAAATTTTGAACTTTTTGATTAGCTAATTAGGGAAAGTCCGGTAAAATATCCTAACCCTTGCAATATCCTAAAATATCCTAATGCTCGTAACATCTCGCAAGACTCGTAAATTGTCAGTTTTAATATTATGTCATAAAGAGTTCAACTAAAAATAGCACCACGTGAGAAAAAACGTGATTGCCCACCTGGGCAATTTTGTGCAATGATTGGAACAAAACATCATTTGCCTACGGAAATAAAAATATTTACTAAAATATAAGAGACAAGAAGAAGTACTTGGAGGGATCAGCAATATGAGAGAGCAGCGTAAATAAACTGGTGTTGGATCAGCTATGTGAGAGAGCAGCGTATAATACGCCATGAGCTGGTGCCGCCAAGTACTACACTACTGCTTTCAGTAGGCAAAGTTTAAGATAGGGTTGTTTTGACCATTTCCAAAAATCTTTGAACCTTCCGTGGACTGGCTCTGAAAAGGCAAGGGCTGGAGTAGAATACAAAGGTTTAATTCTAGCATCGATGGTTTGGTATGAAATTTTTACTGCGGGTTTTTATTATTGCCAAAGCTTTATTTTGGTCAATTTACAAAACAAGTCACGCAAAATTTATTTACCTTTGATACTCATTAGAAAAAATCCGTGAATCAAGATGCCCAGGCCTCGGTTCCAGGAAAGCCGATTAGCGCTAATCGAGGGTTAGGTCTCGCTAATCGAGGATGAAAATTTATCCTTCGGTTAGATTCTGTTCCTGAAAGCACAATTAACACTAACCAAGTGATAAGCGAGGGGTTAAATTTAATCCACCTAGCGAGGTCGATTAACTCACTAATCGGGGGAAAAACTTGATCAAAACAAAAAAAAACTGGTGGACTTAAATTTTGCGATATTGTTAGTTTAATCAAGAGAGGATAAGAAAGAAGAAAGAAGGCAATTTATGCTGGCTAAATTACTCTCAGCAACCTAAATAACAAATAATTTTGTTGTCTGCACAAATTCGAACGGTAATCGACTGAGCTTTGGGCTCAAAAACCTGCAGCGAAATGTGATGGAGCAAAAAGGACCACAAACACGCAAATGGTGTAGTCGAGTTTTCGATTTTCGTACGTTTATATATTCTAAAACACTATTAAACAATTCCAACAATAGCTCCATAAAATTCTATTAAACGGTAACTCTGGAAATGTGACTTCAGTAAACAGGATCTTCACAAAGCAGAATTTATGAACCGATCTTCAGGACTACGAGTAAGCTCATGACAAAACGAAACTGAAAACCATGAATTTCGAAGCCATCTTTCATCGCAAGCAATAGCATGAATAATCAACTTTTCACGGAACAATTTGTCGGTTTGGGGTTTCTACAGAAGAATTATTGAATGAAATAAAATATTTATGGCAATTTTGCAAAAGCAGAAGGAGATGTTTTATTGAAATAACGTAATATAAGACAAAATTGTTGACGATTAATTAAAGCGAAGTTGTTGTCGTTCTCAAACAATGCAGACACTGAATTCGAAACAGAGTTTTTTCACTGATTTAAAACAAAAACAAAATGTCAAATTTCTGTGCCAAGCGAACGTAACAAAACAGATAGACCACAAATATCAAAGACAATTATTCGGTACAAATCAGTACTTTATTGTTAACATTTTTCCGAGAGGCAAGTCTTGCATTGTGAAGCTCAAAATAGTTTCGATGACTGAAAGAATCAAGAGGTGGTGAACTCACCGAATTTCAGATATAGCTCACATTTCACCTCGAATCAGCATCACTTTGCACTAACCGTGATTTCCACTTTGGTTTTCTTTGAAGAAACGTTTGAAGTTTTGTCTTTTCACAACCAGACAAAGGGCAAATCGTACCGCGGTCAAATGTCGACAACAAACTGCAACAGGTATCGATCGGTAAAACGAGTATCAGACGGAGTCGACTTTTTTCTCCTGCTCTGTCGTTTTCCCGCGCTTTTATATGCTGGTAACTTGTTTAACCAGTTTTATATGAGTTTAACCGAGGGATAGTTAAACGAGGAATAACTCTGCTTTCAGGAACGCCTTTTTATCCCTGGATTAGTTATTCTAGAGATAAGGAATTTAATCGTGGATTAACACTCACAAGGCTTGCAACTTCCAGAACCTCAAATTACCGACCGGCCTGGGATTTCCCCAAAATTAATACACTTGACCTCGTGCCTTTGACAAAAGAATCCCGGTTTCCGAAAGAACAGTATTTGTTCTTTGATTTGGCCTGGTTTTGACTCATTCGCGTTCGCGGACTTACCCTTAAAATCCAGCACAAACTTTCGAATCAGATAGAAAATATGTTTTTGCCTATGATCTGCACAAGTTGCCTACTCAAAGGCATCTCAAGAATGCAGTTATCCTTGCAACTTTGAACTCGCGAGGCCAAGCGGCTTGTTTGGCACACGAAGGAATCCAGTAGAAACACGTGCGAGTGCAGCCACGCATCGCAGCGCAACAATTCGGTGATAAAAATAAATCTTACAAAGTTGTAGCAAAATAGTTAAATGCAAAAAAATTTTGCATCTGTCCAACTGCTCTGTCGAACTCCTCGCCATAAAAGATCTTTATCTGCACCGTTGCCATATTTGCTGCACATGGTGACGAATGAACTGGAGGGGTGTTTTCATTACCACAGAATTTATTTCGGCGGGCGCACGAGCTCAAATTTTGAGTCAGGTGATTAGTATTTTTGAAACCGCAGAGTGAAATCAACAGTTCGTGAAGCGCCTGGGATCAATATTAGTCGTTGCGTCGGTTTTTTTTCTCCAAAAGTGCTCAAACCAATTTTTGCACGCGTAGTGCATGTGGCTCTCAGATATAAAGGAATGGCAATTTCAATTCCTTTACGATAGAGCGGTTTTCAATTGAGTGTCGAAAGTAATTTGTGTTTTGCTTTGGTTTGGCTTTCCTTCGCTCTGTGATTGGTTAAAAAATCTCGCGCCACTTTCTCGACCAATCAGAAGTAAAACTCAAGCCAATCCCAACTTGCTCGCACGCGTTTTCCAGCGCTTGGTGCCGGTTACATGTATTTGCTTCGAGTTCTGATTGGTTCCTTGGGTAATCTGTGTTTGTTGTGATTGGCTGGGATAATTACTTTGGTTTTGGTTTTACGACACTCATTTAAATAGCGCTCTAAGATGAAGGTTAAATCTTCACGTCTTTCGAAATAAATCGAGAACCAACTTACTTTATACTTCATATAATGTCATTCAAGTGTCGGTAATTAATTATGCGAAGGTATTGTCACGTCTCAGTAATATTTCAAGACGGTATATCGCTCCTACTCTGCTCTATCAATGAAAGTAAACCTTCTTATGGAGTTCGAGGGGAAATTATAACCTGAAAGTATATTCGGTGGCCAAAAAAAAGGACACTGAGAATCTAATCATCGATGAAGTGCGCAGGCTTTCAAAGTGCAGACATACAAAGACTGGAGAGGAAAATACAGCACATTGCCACAATATTGACCAAATTCTCGGTTTTAAAAGGTAATTTTGAACAAACTTTACAGCAATCGGGAACATAATTTCAAACGACGTCCCATAAACAGACGAAATAGCACCAAAAAAATGTTCTCCTCTCCTGAACGTATCAAAAGCAGGCTTAGCGGTAAGCAGTGCACTTACAAAGAGTGAATTTTAAAAAAATGAGGTTAAAAAATACAGCAAAAGGTCATCTAGCTCGTGAGCGAAATTGTGGAGTGACTCAAAGACAAAGGCTTGTGCCAGTGCCAATTTTTTGTGTGGCCAAATGGATGTATGTGTAGAAATTAGCTCAAGCACTTTCCATTGCCAGCTCCCGCAAAAAGACAAAAAAGGTGTACATTACATGTTTCATAGAAATGCTGCAGTGAAGCAGTGAGATGTTTTGTCCAGGGTACTAATTTACCATCTTTCTTTAATTAACAGCACACAGGATGCTTTCACAATGCTGACCCTAGCAGTATGCAGGACGCGTGTCATTATAAACTCAGTAAAATATGACCTAGCTAGATAATCTAGCTAAAGCTTCCGACTGGTGTACGGAAGGTCGGGGTTCAATTCCCCTCAACTCGGATTTTTTTTGTTTCTTCCACGCCCTTGGCTTAATGGATATAACATCTTTCTTGCTGTTGATTATCTCTTGCTATATATGATAGTGAACATTTAGTTGATGACGCGTTTGCGCACGTGCATGTTCAAAAAAGTGAACAAGCGTTGCGTGTTTGCCTACATGAAGACGACAGCTATAATATGGGAGACATACCTAACTCAAGCGTGATAGCCGCGTAGGATGCAGAAAATCCTGAGTGCTGATTGGTGAGAGATGAAGGGTAACATGAAGGGTAACAAGTGAAGGGTAACATCTCACAGCGAAGATGACATACCTGACTCATAAGTGATTGCCGTGTAAGATGCGTTAAATCCAGAGTACTGATCGGTGAGAGATGTGAATATCACTCGAATGGAATTTCCCACAGAGTACACCGGAGAAGGAAGGTACGAACCACCTAGCTGGAATGGCTGATTCCAACCATTATCAGAAGTGTGTTTGATGGTAACATAGGCTCGACTCCCCCAGCCCAACTCAAAGTGATGGAAAGTAAGCTTGATGATATGCCCACTGGGAACTGTGATATTCCAGATACATCTGCTGTACTGAGGGAAGTAGTTTGGAAAATTGGGGCTGGAGAAGAGCCCACTCATTCCATTGACAAATTCTTCAGATGCACAAGCTGCAAAAACGGAAAACAGATGCCACCACGAGATTTTAGAATATGCACTAGTCAATGTGTTTAAGTACTCTTAGCACTAGATTTAATGAAATTGCTTGTGTCATTTTTTTTTTGTCACGCGAGGCGACACCTTAAAAAATTTATCAATCAAATACTTGGTAGATATCCCTACAGCTAAGTATAACTTACCAGGGATTAAGATCTTTATCTGCACTGTCACCATATTTGCTGCACACGGTGACGAATCAACTGGAGGGGTGTTTTCATTGCCGCAGGTTTCTTTTCGGCGGGCGCACGAGCTCAAATTTTGAGTCAGTGATTAGTATTTTTGAAACCGCAGAGTGAAATCAACAGTCTGTGAAGCGCCTGGGATCAATAGTAGTCGTTGCGTTCGCTTGTTGAAACCTTTTATTCTCCAAAAGCGCTCACACCTATTTTTGCTTGCGTAGTGCAGTGGCTCTCCGAAAGAAAGGAATAGCAATTTTAATTCCTTTAGGATAAGATGAAGGTTAAATCTTCAGGTCTTTCGAAACAAATCGAGAACCAACTCGATTCCGTGACTAAGAAACCATTCGTTTTCTGAGGTTGTAAGGTCGCTCATGTTTTTGGTCTAAGCGCAATGAACATTCCAGGAATTTTTCAGTGCTCACAGTTTTTAACTCGCGAATTCAATGAATGAGTTGTTGCATTGGCCTTGAATTGGGCTCGCTCGCTCGATCATGTGAAAACTACATGTAAGATTTGGACTCGCTTGCTCGGCCATGTAAACTTTATACTTCATATAAAGCCATTCAATGAAAATAGAATGATGTGTTGAGAGGGGAAACTCATTCAAGTGTCGTTAATTAATTATGCCAGGGTATTGTCACGTCTCAGTAATATTTCAAGAAGGTATATCGCTCCTACTCTGCTCTATCAATGAAAGTAAACCTTCTTATGGAGTTCGAGGGGAAATTATAGCCCGAAAGTATATTCGATGGCCAAAAAAGAGGACACTGAGAATCTCAACATCGATGAAGTGCGCAGGCTTTCAAAGTGCAGACATACAAAGACTGGAAAGGAAAACACAGCCCATTGCCACAACTGATATTTACCAATTCTCGCTTTTTAAAGGTAATTTTGAACAAACTTTACTGCAAACAGGAACATAATTTCAAACGACGTCCCATAAACAGACGAAATAGCATCAAAAAAATGTTCTCCTCAACCGCGTCGAAGATTTTGAACGTATCAAAAGTAGGCTTAGCGGTAAGCAGTGCACTTACAAAGACTGAATTTTAAAATGAAAAAAAAAATACTGCAAAAGGTCATATAGCTCATGAGCGAAATCCCTGGAGTGACTCGAAGACAAAGGTTTGTGCCAGTGCCAATTTTTTGGGTGGCCAAATGGATGTACGTGTAGAAATTGGCTCAAGCACTTTCCATTGCCAGCTCCCGCAAAAAGACGAAAAAAAGGTGTACATTACATGTTTCATAGAAATGCTGCAGTGAAGCAGTGAGATGTTTTGTCCAGGGTACTAATTTACCATCTTTCTTTAATTAACAGCACACAAGATGCTTTCACATTGCTGACCCTAGCAGTATGCAGGACGCGTGTCATAATAAACCTAGTAAAATATGACCTAGCTAGATAATCTAGCTAAAACTTCCGACTGGTGTACAGAAGGTCGGGGTTCAATTCCCCTCAACTCGGATTTTTTTTGTTTCTTCCACGCCCTTGGCTTAATGGATATAACATCTTTCTTGCTGTTGATTATCTCTTGCTATATATGATAGTGAACATTTAGTTGATGACGCGTTTGTGCATGTGCATGTTCAAAAAGTGAACAAGCGTTGTGTGATTGCCTACTTAACTGTTCATGATGAAGACGACTGCTATAATATCAGAGACATACCTAACTCAAGCGTGATAGCCGCGTAGGATGCAGAAAATCCTGAGTACTGATTGGTGAGAGATGAAGGGTAACATGAAGGGTAACAAGTGAAGGGTAACATCTCACAGCGAAGATGACATACCTGACTCATAAGTGATTGCCGTGTAAGATGCGTTAAATCCAGAATACTGATCGGTGAGAGATGTGAATATCACTCGAATGGAATTTCCCACAGAGCACACCGGAGAAGGAAGATACGAACCACCCAGCTGGAATGGCAGATTCCAGAAGTTTGTTTGTTTGATGGTAACATAGGCTCGACTCCTCAAGCCCAACTCAAAGTGATGGAAAGTAAGGTTGATAATATGCCCACTGGGAACTGTGATATTCCAGATACATCTGCTATACTGAGGGAAGTAGTTTGGAAAATTGGGGCTGGAGAAGAGCCCGCTCATTCCAGTGACAAATTCTTCAGATGTACAAGCTACAAAAACGGAAAACAGATGTCACCACGAGATGTTAGAATATGCACTAGTCAATGTGTTTAGTGTACCCTTAGCACGAGATTTAATGAAATTGCCTTTGTCATGTTTCTTTTTTTTTTCAGCCACGCGAGGCGACACCTTAAACATTGTATCAATCAAATACTTGGTAAATATCCCTACAGCTAAGTATAACTTACCAGGGATTACGCCAGTGTAGCTGACTTTATTGTAAGTTGCTCTAAATCCTTGAAGCCAGTAATTGTTTTTACCATTCGAGACGAACACCACCGTCAGGATCTCACCAAACGAATAATATACTACAGGGTTGTAACCACATTTTCTTCCAATTGATATACCATCCGAAGATAAGCCATGTTCAATTTCTAAATAGTCACACAAGCAAGCTCCGCAATCTTCAATATCCATGGATTCGATGTCAAGCACAATGCGTTTTCCTTTACTCGCTGTGATTTGCCAGCTGCATGTGTGGTTCTCTGGATAATTTCTGGGGTGGAAAGGACTGGTAATGACTCCTGATGTCTCATTTAAGGTTGTCAGGTTTGGACAAACTGCAAGATAAAAAGGAACGATCACTAGCACATTGAAAGCGAAGGAAATCCACTCACAGTGTCCAAAGTGCAAAGTTCCAGTCATTTCCTAAGCCTTAAAATCCATAAATAAATATTCCATGACAACAAGAAACAAAATCCTCGAAAACAGTATAATTGAAATTTTGCGCGATCCAGATTTCACTTTGAAAACCAAGTACCAACATCTTAAACTGTGGTCTACGACAGACAAAATATGCACGAACAAAAGAATTCTGTATGTTTGTTTTGAAGCAAATCGCAAGAGCATTTTCAACCTTAGCTTTTGCAAAGTGATAGTAATAAATTAATAGCAATAAATTACGCATTACTTTGAATATATTAGCTAACTGTGAATTTGTAACACAAGCTTTTCCGTGGGTTCATACGTCCTCTTTAACGTTAAATCTGAAAGTGTTCCAGTGAATCAATTTTAATAAGACTCAAAACTAAAATTGTTCACATCGTCAAGCACGCGTCTTTAATGTTTTCAAAAAATCTATCGAGCCGTTCTTAAGACTTTCGCTAAAGCGCTCAAATTCAAAAATTACCACGAAATTATCACGCGATTGACCTTAAGAGGGAATTTTCCTAAGCGCCGGGTGAAAATATGAATTGTGGCACATCAGTAAAAAATCAAGGCACTTCATATTTTGTCCATGGATAGTCCATGGTGAGCTATTTGTCCTGGCGTAGTTATTTTGTTCAAATATTTTTTTTAAATTTGTGAACATTTCGAAAAGCCGTTACAGCCGTACATCGCTTTAAACTGCCTGAAATGAAAGCGATTTTCACGACCCCAGAAACCTTGGCTCACAAAAGCGCAACGGGAAACTGGACTGGAACGAGTTTAAATATTAACTTAGAACATATTTTCCAGCAATTGGAGCCTAAAAGTAGGATTGTAGATGTAATCCTAAATTACTGGTGATGTAGAAAAGATAGCTAATATTTTGATGTGTAAAAACCTTAATCTAGAGCTCTTTTTCAAAAGCCTAGCTCTATGTCTGGTATAACTCAGATTGACTCGAAAATTCGGTTGTAATTTTGTAGAAGTGTTGTCTTTACCCAGAATATAAAAACTAGTCTGGTACTTTTCATCGCCCGCAAGAAAGAGCGAGGCTTATTTTCGTAATATCACAATGCTAACTTGTCAACACTTTTGCAACAATCAATTCACCCTCCTGGATATAATGGCCATACTCGAACATAAACTTAACAAGTTACCTCAAACTGAGCCAAGAACTCCGTAAAAAAAAGTTATTATCAGCTTACATGTTAAATATAATGGTTGTCGATTGAATTACAGTCTATTTTCCTGTCAAATTGGCTCTTCAACTCCAAAGTTCAACAAGCCGTCTGACGCGCTAGGTCACAAACATCTCTTCTCTTGCCACTTAATTGCTTTATGCCCCATTTCAGCCTTTACACTACTCCAAAATACGACAAATACGTGTCCATGGATACTCCTGCCGTTTTGCCCCTATTTCTTTCAGAAAATCGAAACGTTCTGACGGAAGAACGGAGTGGTATATTCAAAATACACCCGCCGACTGTTTGTTGCTATGTTCCATCACGCAATTTGAAAGGTCAGCGGTGTTTTTTCTTCTGGCTCCGTAGATACGTGGTGTAACTTTCTTATAGTGGTTTGACTCAGTCCAACATAGGCATAAATATACGAAGCGATATACACAACTATACACAGCCATAAATAGCTATACATAGCTATACACAGTTATACATGACTACACACAGCTGTACATGTCTATCTATACACAGCTATACAAGACTATATAAGACTATACACAGCTATACATAGCCATGCATAGCTATACACAGCTATATATGACTATACCCAGCTATATATAGGCATACATAGCTATACACAGCTATACACAGCCATACATGTCTATACACAGCCATACATGGCTATACATGACTATACACAGCTATGCATAACCATACATAGCTATACACAGCTATACATGACTACACACAGCTATACATGTCTATACACAGCTATACATGGCTATACATGACTATACACAGCTATACACAGCCATACACAGCTATACACAGCTATAGATACCTATAAATGATATCCACAGCTATACATGTCTATACACGGCTATACTGGCTAAACATGACTATACACAGCTATAGATAGCCATACATAGCTATACACAGCTATAGATAGCTATAATGCTATACACAGCTATACATGTCTATACACGGCTTTACTGGCTATACTTGACTATACACAGCTATAAATAGCCATACACAGCTACAGATGTCTATACACAGCTATACATGGCCATACACAGCTATACAGAGCCATACATACCAATACATAGCTATACATGACTACACACTGCTATACATGTCTATACACAGCTATACATAGCCATAAATATACGAAGCGATAAATATAAATATAGGAAGCGATATACACAACTATACACAGCCATACATAGCTTTATATAGCTATACACAGCTATACATGACTACACACAACTGTACATGTCTATCTATACACAGCTATACATGCCTATACAAGACTGTACACAGCTATACATAGCCATGCATAGCTATACACAGCTATACATGACTATACACAGCTATATATAGGCATACATACCTATACACAGATATACACAGCCATACATGTCTATACACAGCTATACATGGCTATACATGACTATACACAGCTATGCATAACCATACATAGCTATACACAGCTATACATGACTACACACAGCTATACATGTCTATACACAGCTATACATGGCTATACATGACTATACACAGCTATACACAGCCATACACAGCTATACACAGCTATAGATACCTATAAATGATATACACAGCTATAAATGTCTATACACGGCTATACTGGCTATACATGACTATACACAGCTATAGATAGCCATACATAGCTATACAGAGCTATAGATAGCTATACATGCTACACACAGCTATACATGTCTATACACAGCTATACTGGCTATACATGACTATACACAGCTCTAAATAGCCATACACAGCTACACATGTCTATACACAGCTATACATGGCTATGCATGGCCATACACAGCTATACAGAGCCATACATACCTATACATAGCTATACATGACTACACACAGCTATACATGTCTATACACAGCTATGCATGACTATATATGACTATACACAGCTATACATAGCTATACATACCTATACATGACTACACACAGCTATACATGTCTATACACAGCTATAACAAAATCAACGGCGAAATCAACGGCGAAAATGAAAGAAGGAACGATCACAATCAAGGCAATGGTGGAGCTTCCAGTGATAACACCTCTCCTAACCGAGATTTGTCATCATCGAGGCCGAGAGAAAAAGTCGCTGTTGTAGGTGATTCAGTGATTAAATTCATAGAGCGACGTAAGTTGTCCAGGAAGTTTGATGTCTCCGCTCACTGTTTCCCTGGAGCTACTGTTCAAGATATGAACGATTACATCAAGCCCGTTTTACAGCGGAAACCTGATAAAATTGTTCTTCACGTTAGCACAAATAATTTACGCGATGACCGACCGAAGGATATAAAGAAGAAGATTGCTGGTGTTGTTGAGGTTATCAAGAACAATCAACCCTCGACTAGTATTTCTATTTCATCGATCATCCAAAGGGCCGACGACAGATCCTTAAAAAAGACTGTCGGAGAAACCAACAAGGAAACTAGGACATATTGTGCTACAAATGGTCTGGATTTTATTTGCAATGATAATATTAATGACCAACATCTTAACACCGGAGGGCTTCATCTAAACCGAAAAGGCGTTTACGACTTAGTAGGTAACTTTAGAAAGTACTTAAACTCTAATTTAAGTCAACCCGATGCCGGCAGTTTGCTAGATAAAATGAGGCCTTTTGACGATTTTGTCTCTAGTATGAGGGGCTTTAAAATGGGTTCGTTAAATATAAATTCTCTTTGCAAACATATTGACGAGTTTAGGGCTCTGATGGTTGGGCAGACCCTAGACATTCTTGCCATTAATGAAACGAAACTAGAAAGTGCAGATTGTGACGGGCTGCTCAATTTACCAGTGTACACTCTCATACGTAGAGATAGAAATAGGTTTGGTGGAGGAGTTTGTGTTTATTTACGACATTCTATAAATTTTAGTAGAATGCTTGATTTCGAGGATGAAAATCTTGAAATGATCGTCCTTGAAATTCAAAAACCGAACTCGTCACCATTTCTTTTTGCTTCATGGTATCGGCCACCCAAACTTCCTTTAGAATATTTCAAAAGTTTCGAATCATTTTTGGCAAAAGGTGACTCGAAATACAAGGAGGCTTATTTACTTGGTGATTTGAATTGTAATTTTCTGGGTGATCCCCTAGAGGCTCACACCAAACATCTTTTAAATGTGTTGATTAATTTTCAATTCATGCAAGTTTTAAATGAACCTTCAAGGGTTACTCCTAAGACAAAGACTCTGATTGATTTAGTTATTACAAATAGCGTCGAAAGTCTAAGCCACTCGGGAGTTTACCCTCTCTCAATTAGTGATCACAACCTTATTTACGCTGTCAGAAAGATTGGCATCCCAAGAGGGCAGCCACGGTTAATCGAGACAAGAAATTTTAGACATTTTAATCAAAGTAAATTTAAAAGCGACTTGATTAATTCAACGTGGCCATTAAATGCCAATTTTCAAAATGTCAATGACGCCTGGTCTGCGTGGAAAGAAGTATTTATTGGTGTGGTCGACAAACATATGCCTTGCCGTATTGTCAAAATTCGTAATAAACCGTCTCCTTGGCTAAATACTAACGTTAAACAAGTTATGTTTAAGCGTGATTGGCTGAAGAAAAAGGCTTCAAAAAGCTGCTCCAGAGAGGACTGGGCAGCCTACAGACAACAAAGGAATTTGGCAAATAAGGGGATTAGGCATGCGAAAAAATGTTTTTATAAAAAGCAAATCGAAGAGGCTTCAGGTGATCAGAGGGCAACCTGGAAAATTCTGAATGATTTAATGGGAAAGCAGTCTGACAGTATAATGATATGGTTAGTGAGCTAAGGACAGATTCGGCGACTCTAACAAGACCTGAGGAGATTGCAGACTTCTTAAATTGCCACTTCACGGCCATGGGTCCGAGACTTGCTTCTGAAATTCCATCTGATCAAATCAACAAAAAGCCAGAAGATTACCTTACAAAACATTCTGCGAGTTTTCAGTTTAAAAATATCAGCCCCTCCAAGGTCTTAAAGTTATTAAGTTCAGTCAAAATTGCGAAAGCTACTGGCCTTGACAAAATTTCAAATAAAATTTTGAAATTAGCCGCACCTGTTATTTACAAGAGCTTAACTGATCTTTTTAACTTTTTCATCGCCTCGGGTGAATTTCCTAGCGATTGGAAGGTTGCAAAGGTCTGTCCGCTCTTTAAATCCGGCGAGAAATGCGATGCCAATAACTATAGACCTATATCGGTTTTACCAAGCATTGCTCGTGTTTTTGAAAGAATTCTCTTCGAACAAATTTACCGTCACCTAAGTAATAATAGATTGCTTTATTCTCGCCAATCGGGGTTCAGGTCGCTCCACTCAACCGTGTCTGCAATACTTGACATGACGAATGATTGGTGTTTCAATATAGATAGGGGCATGGTTAATGCATGGAGTCTTATTTCTAGACCTAAAAAAGGCCTTCGATACCGTTGACCACAAGATTCTTCTTAAAAAATTAGAATTTTACGGTTTTGAAGGTATTACTCTACATTGGTTTCAGTCTTATCTTGCAGACAGACAGCAAGTGTGTTGTGTTAAAGGCGTCGTCTCTTCTACTAAGACAATCTCCTGTGGGGTACCTCAAAGGTCCATTTTAGGACCTCTGTTGTTTTTGATTTACGTTAATGATATGCCAAAATGCTTAGGGTACGGAACGGCGAGATTGTTCGCCGACGACACCAACTTAACTTTCACAAGTTGCAGTCTGCCTGTCTTGCAAAATAAAATGAGTAATGATCTTAATGAAATTGCCGCCTGGCTTAATGTCAACAAACTTACTCTTAATTTGTTGAAGACAGATTTTATGTTAATAGGGTCTAGACAAAGAATTGCCGCTCTTGACGGTAACATAGAACTTTCCTTGTCTAATACGGATGTTAGGCAAGTAGAGTCCACTAAATGCCTAGGTGTCAATATTGTTAAGAACCTGACATGGGAAGGTCACTTGCAAAGTGTAAAGCAAAAAGTGTCCTCCAACTTACGAATACTGAAAAAGGTTAAACCTTTTCTAAATAGTGAGAACATCGATACTTTATATAGGTCAATTATTGAGCCTTATTTCAGTTATTGTTGTCTTGTCTGGGACTCAATAGGTGACACATTAAGTAATAGTCTTCAAAGGCTTCAAAATAGGGCGGCTTGTATTGTTACTGGTGCTGCTTATAGTAAGCCTTCTGGAGACGTTTTTGAGGAATTAGGCTGGACTCAGTTAAATTCAATGGGACAATTTCACAAGGCCATTATGATGTTTAAAATCGTTAACGGCCTGGCACCTCCATACCTTACCGAAATGTTCACTTCTAATAACGCCTTAAACAATTACGGTCTGAGATCTTCTAATTACGACCTAGAACTGCCCAAATGCAGAACAAATTACTATAAGAATAGTTTTGCTTTCAGTGGCGTCAAGGTCAGGAATGCTCTCCCTCGCTACCTCAAAGAAGAAAGGTCTTTGGAAAAGGTTAAAAGAGGCTTACTACCGGCACTTGTAAAGTAATTAGTTAAAGATCGCCTTGTAAATTGTTAAGTTTAAGTACATATTTTAAAGTATTGTAACAATTAGTTCATTCACGGATTTATGGAAACCAAATTTAACCCGTATGTTTAAATTTGATAAGATTTCGTGTATAAATAAAAGATTCCATCCATCCATCCATCCATACATAGCCATACACAGCTATACACAGCTATACATACCTATACATAGCTATACACAGCTATACATAACAATACATAGCTATATACAGCTATACATAGCTATACAAGACTATACACAGCTATACATGTCTATACACGGCTATACTGGCTACACATGACTATGCACAGCTATACATAGCAATACTTAGCTATACACAGCTATAGATAGCTATACATGCTATACACAGCTATACATGTCTATACACGGCTATACTGGCTATACATGGCTATACACAGCTATACATATCCATACACAGCTATACATGTCTATACACAGTTATACATGGCTATACATGTCTATACACAGCTATACATGGCTATAAATGTCTATACACAGCTACACATAGCCATACATAGCTATACATGACTAGAAACAGCTATACATGTCTATGCACAGCTATACATAGCCATACACAGCTATAAACAGCTATACATAGCTATACGCAGCGTAAAAAGCCATACATAGCTATACACAGCTATACATGGCTATACATAGCTATACACAGCTATACACAGCTATACAAGACTATACACAGCTATACACGTCTATACACAGCTATACATAGCTATACATAGCTATACACAGCTATACATGACTACACACAGCTATACATGTCTATACCCAGCTTTACATGGTTAAACATAACTATACACAGCTATATATAGCCATACATAGCTACACACAGCTATACATGGCTATACATAGTTATACACAGCTATACATAACTATACAAGACTATACACAGCTACACATGTCTATACACGGCTATACTGGCTACACATGACTATACACAGCTGTACATAGTCATACTTAGCTTTACACAGCTATAGATAGCTACACATGCTATACACAGCTATACATGTCTATACACGGCTATACTGGCTATACATGCCTATACACAGCTATACATAGCCATACCCAGCTATAAACGTCTATACACAGGTATACATGGCTATACATGACTGTACACAGCTACACATAGCCATACATAGCTATACATAGCTATACATAACTACACACAGCTATACATGTCTATACACAGCTATACATAGCCATAGCCAGCTATAAACAGCTATACATAGCTATACGTAGCTATACATAGCCATACATAGATATAAACAGCTATACATAGCTATACATAGCTATACACAGATATACATGACTACACACAGCTATACATGTCTATACCCAGCTATACATAGTTAAACATAACTACACACAGGTATACATAGCCATACATAGCTATACATAGCCATACATACCAATAAACAGCTATAGATAGCTATACATGCTATATACAGCTATACATGAATATACATGTCTATACACGAATATACTAGCTATAAATGATATACACAGCTGTAGATAGTCATACATAGCTATACACAGCTATAGATAGCTATATATGCTATACACAGCTATGCCTGTCTATACACAGCTATACTGGCGATACATGACTATACACAGCTATAAATAGCCATACACAGCTACAGATGTCTATACACAGCTATACATGGCTATACATGGCCATACAAAGCTATACATAGCTATACATAGCTATACATAGCTATACATGACTACACACAGATATATATATATCTATACACAGCTATACATAGCCATACACAGCTATACACAGCTATACATAGCTATCAATAGCTATACACAGCTATACATAGCCATACATAGCTATACACGGCTATACATGGCTATACATAGCTATACACAGCTATACTAGACTATACACAGCTATACATGTCTATACATGGCTATACTGGCTACACATGACTACACACAGCTATACGTGTCTATACACAGCTTTACATAGCGATACACATCTACAAACAGCTATACATAGCTATACATAGCTATACGCAGTTATACATAGCCATACATAGCTATACACAGCTATACATAGCTAAACATAGCTATACACAGCTATACACAGCTATACAAGACTATCCACAGCTATACACGTCTATACACAGCTATACACAGCTATACATAGCTATACACAGCTGTACATCACTACACACAGCTATACATTTCTATACACAGCTATACATGGTTAAACATAACTATACACAGCTACACGAAGCCATACATAGCTATACACAGCTATACATAGCCATACATAGCTATACACAGCTATAGATAGCTATACATCCTATATACAGCTATACATGTCTATACACGGCTATACTAGTTAGTGTTGTCTTGTCTGGGACTCAATAGGTTACACATTAAGTAATAGTCTTCAAAGGCTTCAAAATAGGGCGGCTCGTATTGTTACTGGTGCTGCTTATAGTAAGCCTTCTGGAGAAGTTTTTGAGGAATTAGGCTGGACTCAGTTAAATTCCATGAGACAATTTCACAAGGCCATTATGATGTTTAAAATCGTTAACGGCCTGGCACCTCCATACCTTACCGAAATGTTCACTTCTAATAACGCCTTAAACAATTACGGTCTGAGATCTTCTAATTACGACCTAGAATTGCCCAAATGCAGAACAAATTACTATAAGAATAGTTTTCCTTTCAGTGGCGTCAAGGTCTGTAATGCTCTCCCTCGCTACCTCAAAGAAGAAAGGTCTTTGGAAAAGTTTAAAAGAGGCTTACTACCGGCACTTGTAAAGTAATTAGTTAAAGATCGCCTTGCAAATTGTTAAGTTTAGTACATATTTTAAAGTATTGTATTAATTAGTTAATTCACGGATTTTATGAAAACCAAATTTAAACCTGTATGTTTAAATTTGATAAGATTTCGTGTATAAATATAAGATTCCATCCATCCATCCATCCATACCGGCTATACATGACTATACACAGCCATACATAGCGATAAACAGCTATACATGTCTCTACACGGCTATACATGGCTATACATGGCTATACACAGCTATACATAGCCATACATAGCTATATATAGCTATACATGACTACACAGAGCTATACATGACTGTACACAGCTATACATGGCTATACATGACTATACACAGCTATACATAGCTATACATTGCTATACATAGCTATGCATGACTACACACAGCTATACATGTCTATACACAGCTATACATGGTTAAACATAACTATACACAGCTACACAAAGCCATACATAGCTATACACAGCTATACATAGCCATATATAGCTATACACAGCTATAGATAGCTATACATGATATATACAGCTATACATGTCTATACACGGCTATACATGGCTATACATCGCTATACACAGCTATACATAGCCATACATAGCTATAGATAGCTATACATGACTACACACAGCTATACATTTCTGTACACAGCTATACATGGCTATACATGACTATACACAGCTATACATAGCTATACATAGCTATACATAGCTATGCATGACTACACACAGCTATACATGTCTATACACAGCTATACATGGTTAAACATAACTATACACAGCTATACATAACCATACATAGCTATACACAGCTGTAGATAGCTATACATGATATATACAGCTATACATGTCTATACAGGGCTATACCGGCTATACATGACTATACACAACCATACATAGCGATACACAGCTATACATGTCTCTACAACGCTATACATGGCTATACATGGCTATACACAGCTATACAAAGCCATACATAGCTATACATAGCTATACATGACTACACACAGCTATACATGTCTATACACAGCTATACATAGCTATACATTGCTATACATAGCTATGTATGGCTATACACCGCTATACATAGCCATACATAGCTATACATAGCTATACATGACTACACACAGCTATACATGTCTGTACACAGCTATACATGGCTATACATGACTATACACAGCTATACATAGCTATACATTGGCATACATAGCTATGCATGACTACACACAGCTATACATGTCTATACACAGCTATACATGGTTAAACATAACTATACACAGCTACACAAAGCCATACATAGCTATACACAGCTATACATAGCCATACATAGCTATACACAGCTGTAGATAGCTATACATGATATATACAGCTATACATGTCTATACAGGGCTATACCGGCTATACATGACTATACACAGCCATACATAGCGATACACAGCTATACATGTCTCTACAACGCTATACATGGCTATACGTGGCTATACACAGCTATACATAGCCATACATAGCTATACATAGCTATACATGACTACACACAGCTATACATGTCTATACACAGCTATACATAGCTATACATTGCTATACATAGCTATGTATGACTATACACAGCTATACATAGCCATACATGGCTATACATAGCTATACATGACTACACACAGCTATACATGTCTGTACACAGCTATACATGGCTATACATGACTATACACAGCTATACATAGCTATACATTGCTATACATAGCTATGCATGACTACACACAGCTATACATGGTTAAACATAACTATACACAGCTACACAAAGCCATACATAGCTATACACAGCTATACAGAGCCATATATAGCTATACACAGCCATAGATAGCTATACATGATATATACAGCTATACATGTCTATACACGGCTATACCGGCTATACATGACTATACACAGCCATACATAGCGATACACAGCTATACATGTCTCTACACCGCTATACATGGCTATACATGGCTATACACAGCTATACATAGCCATACATAGCCATACAACTCTATACATGGCTATACATGACTATACACAGCTAAACACAGCTAAACAAGACTATACACAGCTATACATGTCTATACACGGCTATACTGGCTATACATGACTATGCACAGCCATACATAGCCATACATAGCTATACACAGCTATAAATAGCTATACTTGCTATACACAGCTGTACATGACTATACACGGCTATACTGGCTATACATGACTATACACAGCTATACATAGCCATACTCAGCTATACATGTCTATACACAGCTATACATGGCTATACACAGCTATACATAGCCATACATATCTATACACAACTATACATGACTATACACAGCCATACATAGCCATACACAGCTATACACGACTACATGCAGCTATACATGTCTATACACAGCTATACATGGCTATACATGGCTATACACAGCTATACATTGCTATTCATAGCTATACGTAACTATACACAGCTATACATGACTACACACAGCTATACATATCTATACACAGCTATACTCGGCTATACACAGCTATACACAGCTACACATGGCTAAACACAGGCATACATGTCTATACACAGCTATACATAGCGATACATGGCTATACACAGCTATACATGGCTATACACTGCCATACACGAAAAACGAAAACGAGAAACAGATAGAGTAGTACAAGGGCAAGAAGATATCTAAACGGGCATTTGAAAGTAACACAAAACTGTTTTTTTAAGCTTCAGGTTACCGCTATAATTCGCACAAGAAGTCGAAGTTTTGTCACGCCCTCAATTTGTTTTTGTATATTGCTGATTTTTAAACGATGGAAACAAATACAAGAATCATTACAAGATGAAGTCTTTTCAAAAGTCCGTACAAGGGAAACTTCGAATTGCCAAACTAACCATTATTTCAGTGCATTAAAGCTGTTTACAAAATACCGTAATACGTTAAAACACGAAAAAGCTGTTAAATTTCATTGACAGCACAAATTCCCGCTCACCACCCCTTTTCAGGTCGGAATCTTCGACAAACATCTTCATCGTTTCGCTTTAACCCTAGTGCCGCGCAAGTAAACGTTCTTATGTTCGCTTCATTCACAAAGTAACATTATAATGTAATTGCGATTTTGAGACGGCTATTCTGCAATATATTGGCGGAATCGCGAACAAAGCTATGTATTGTTGTGTACAGCCATGTATAGCTGTGTATGGCCATGTATGGCTGTGTATAGCCATGTATGGATGGATGGATGGATGGATGGATGGAATCTTTTATTTATACACGAAATCTTATCAAATTTAAACATACAGAGTTTCCACGGTTGCACTGAAAGGTTTATTTTTCTACATGTAGACTTATTGTTTTTGGCAAAAAATCGTATTTTTGGAGGCATTTTGTTTTAAGGTATAGTATACCAAATAAATATTCACTGTGAAATAAATTTGGAAACTACTGATGTCTGTCTCCTTCAGCAGCAATGATTACAGTGTTTAAGTAGGCCACATGCATCTTTTATTTTAGTGTTGAAGTACACTAGAACAGTGTTAACATAACACGTGGAGGGTGTTATTCAACAAAGTTGGACGTGTTATTTTACACAATTTTAGTGTAAAATTTTCTCTGGTGTAAATTAACCTTGTTTCGGTGTGCACACAGCTGCAAGTTGTTTTACACCATTTGGGTGTCACAAGTACACAATTATAGTGTAAAATTATCTCTGGTGTAAATTAACCTTGTTTTGGTGTGCGCACAGCTGCAAGCTGTTTTACACCATTTGGGTGTCACAAGTACACTTTTTTGGTGTAAACTTACCAGAATTCCGCGTCTACATAACACTGTGTTGGTGTTTTTTTACTCATTCTAAATCAGAATTGTTAGTGGTTCACACTATTGTGGTGTCAATGTACACCATGTTGGCGTTACTTTCCACTTAATTGGTGTTCACACAGCTGCAAAAATTTACACTTTTTCGGTGTTACCATAACACTCTCACTTTTTCTGTGGATGACGTGAGTGCGCCCCTTCATTATTCAAAGAAGTGAATAAGCGTTGTGCGATAATCTACCTGTCTTAAACTGTTATGGTCGGGACAAGTGAAGGGTAACAACTCACAGCGAAGATGACATACCTGAGTCATAAGTGATTGCCGTGTAAGATGCGTTAAATCCTGGGTACTGATCGGTGAGAGATGCGAATAGCACTCGAATGGAATTCCCTACAGAGTACACTGGAGAAGGAAGGTACCGACCATACAGCTGTAATGGCTGATTCCATCTATTATCAGGAACAACATTTGTGATGGCAACACGGGCTTTACTCGACCAGCTGCCCAAATCGAAGTGATGAAAGCTGACTTTGATGATATACCCACTGGGAACTGTGATATTCCAAGTACATCTGTTGTATTGAGGGAAGTAGTTTGGAAACTTTGGACTTGAAAAGAATCCGCTTGTTCCATAAAGAAACTCTCCATAAGTACAAGCTGCAAAGGAAATCAGTCTTATCAGTCGATGTTATCAATCTCATTGTGTCTGTACACTGTATTTAAAGCAATTCCCGCCGTAGACCTACTTCCATTTGCCTTTGGCTTCTTTTTTTAGCATGTTTTGACTGACCAATTGCAAAACAAGCTCCCAGGTTGAAATTGTACGGTTAAGGCGATTCCATCGAAGTAGAAGGAACCCTTAAAATTTTCTTAAACTTGGTCCAGTTGGTAATTATGTTTAGATCATTTCAAAAATACAATAAAAAATAGGGGTCACCGTGCTTGTTTTTTCACAAAATGGATAGCTTTCAATAGCAACTATACGACCCGTAAGGTTTTCCTAAGAAACCCAAGTAATCAGAAATGAGAACTATAACTGCTTTAAAAAGTCATTGCTTGTATTGAAATATTGGAGCAGTCCAACAAAACAGACATTTATCTTGTATTGTTTACTATTTTAGTTCAACAGGAATCAAGATTATGAAATAAATTTAAAACATTGCGGCGAGCGTACATACCCTACTGCACCTAAAGACGTGTTCTTTTCGGATTTAAAAATATCTCAAAGCAGTTTCTTTTTACTTTTCTCTAAATCTCGATATATTGTACTAGACCGTGTACCATTTGAATTTGTGTATTAATAAATGGGGTTCACCGAGCTCGTTTAGGAGAAAACGCCCTTTTATTTCTCTGAACAGCTCAGCTTTCATAGAAAACCTATCAAGTTCCGAATGTGCGCGCGCTCGAGGTATAATAAAAAAACTCTTGCCATAACTTACCACGGACTACGCCAGTGAAGTTGACTTGAGTATAGGTTGCCCTAAATCCCCTGTTCCAGTTACTATTACTGTTAGAGACAAACACCACCGTCAGGATCTCACCAAACGAATAATATGCTGCACGTCTGTGGCCACATTTTCTTCCAATTGAGATACCATCCGAAGATAAGCCATGTTCAATTTCTATATAGGCACACGAGCAAGCTCCGCAATATTCAATGCTCATGGATTCAATGTCAAGTACGATGCGTTTTCCTTTACTTGCTATGATTTGCCAGCTGCATCTCTGGTTCTCTGGATACTTTCTGGGGTGGAAAGGACTGGTGATGACTCCTGATGTTTCATTCAGTGTCTTCAGATTTGGACAAACTGCAGGACAAAATAAGTCAATCTCATTGAGAGCAAAGGATAGTCAGCCACAGGATCGATCCATGACCTATAGAAAGATTCGTTCAACTGCTGACCCTCCACCCTTCCGCTCCTCCTGTTTACAATTGATCCTTTGCTCCCAAGATATCCCAATTACTAAGTTCATACTATAAAGAAATAAAGCAAAATCCCTCTTGGGCATCTTGCAAAATAAAAAAAAGTCTTACTGGTTTTCCAGGATGAGGACTTGATCCCGTGCTAATAAAGCAACCCCACTGTGTAAAAACTAAAAAACTACGGAGCCGTTGTAGTTTGAATTGAGGATCTTAGATCTGTCGAGGGTAAAGAGAAACAGAATAACATCCTCATGAGCCGGAAAGAAAGCATGAGGTGAGAAACCTCTGCTAGTAGGGAACATTTATCTTTCAGTACCACTCATAGATTGAAATTTTGTAATCAAAATAAGCGATGAAAAGGCGCAACGTTTCCACAGCTCCGAGGTCATTTCCAAGTGAAAAAGTAAAATACAAAATTAGCATAAATATATACAAGCAGTTAAGAATAGACAAGAATGTCAAGAACGCTAAAAATGTGACAACATATGTAAGTGATAAAAATTTTTTTAAGACGCTAAAAAGATAACATTAAGCAATGAAACAATAAAACAAAAACGTGAAAAAGAAACGTCTAAACAAACAATTTAGCACAGATCGAATCGCACTGTTTGTTCAGTGTTGCTTTCAGTTCTTTGATAAGAAGCATTTCAAAAATAAGACAGTCACGTTTGTTCTGGCGCTTTCTCAACATCTTTTTAAAAACTTCGCAAAGGAATTACTCATTAGATTGAAATTCATCCAGCATGTTTCATCCATGTTTATTCGACGGATAAAAAATTCTAAAACAGTAAAAGAATGAGTCACATTTTATTCACATTTTAAATATAGAGGACAAGTACCAGCTGGGCATTAAATATAGCTATAGACTCATGCCTGTCAGTGAATGGTTTGAGCTTACGGAAGGACTTAGAAGACCTCAGATGGTATTTATAAGTTCTGGTGTCTTACCAATAACCCGCTGACATGGGTTTGTTTCACCTACTAAAACGCACTTGAACTCCCTCCTCACAGAATCCTGTCACCTATCTACTAATGACTCTACATATCTAAACACCGAGTCTGTACTCTGTGAAAATCCTCTTCTAGGAATGCTGAACAGGTGGACTTCCCAAGAAAAGGCCCACTACTTATTCAAAAGGCGAAAAACGTTTCTCCAACTTGTGAATTTCTATACAGCGGGAGTACTTCGGTGTTTCATAGTGCTATCTGCTAGTGCTATCTTTGCTAGTGCTATCTGGTCAACACAGTTACTAAAAAGAATATAATAGAATAACTTTAAACAGGCTATGCGGTATCACATTTTACGCTGGTGTTGTACCTACAAGGGCAAGAGTTTAAGGGAAAAGTGCCAGACAAGGGACATGCATATATAATGTGCAAAAAGCTGACTGAGAGCGGTAAGCTATTATGCTGTAATTGGTATGCAAGAAGGCCATAATTCAGTCAAGATTAATATCTAGTCCACGAGAGGTTAAAACGTTTTTGGTAATGGTCAGAAACAACCCTATCTCAAACTTTGCCTGCTGAAAGCTAGTCATGAGCAACTAATCAAATCGTAATACTTATGTGGTCACGTGACAGGTAATTTAAATTTGACCCCCTGGGAGCAATTTTGGCTCAAAATTTTTTCTAAAATGTACCAACTTTGCATGTTTCTTGTCAAAACAAATGTTGGTCAATCACAAATCAAATTATGTTTCTAAACTAAACTGACTTTCTTCTTTATAAAAATTACTATTTTTTCTTTCAGGCTCTTGTTATCAGCGAAGCAATAATTTTCAACAAAAAGGTGGTTTGGCAGATTTGAAAAAGTGCCAGTTTCACCAATTTTTTTCTCTGTCGTACACAAACTCTGTAGTTGATCTGCATTTCCCAACAGAGCCAAAGGATTGTACATAAACAGTAACGAAAAATCTTTGCGGGCAATTCACGTTGAAGTTCAATATAGGCTATGCAAAATTGACATTTTCCTAAAATAGACATATTTGCTGAGGGACAAATGGGTCACGTTAAATCAGCTTTCAACACTTACCAAATACATGAAACCTGCAAAAAGCGAAAACACGGGCTTGTACAGTACACGGTTATCGTTTGAGTTATTTCACTGCCGTAGATTTTGCACATATAAGTTTTGCGGCACCCTTCCCCACCCCTCCCCCGACAGATTTCATGTGAGTCAGCTGTGTATTGTTTAATAATTCCAGCACAAGGTTATTTCAAGCTATTCGAATAGATTCATTTGGCTTTTCGGTGTTATTTTCAATCATTTAGAATCTAAAATGAAGTTATAGGCCATAAAAACAGACCTGAAAGGAGAGAATTGAAGTCGACAGGTTGCGTTATTGTGCGTGACACACAGAAGCGACTTTCGTGCATGGAAAACGTCTCGACGGCAGATTTACCATTTTACATGGAGAAAGTGGCAACCAAATAATTTGACATATTCCACGAGGATCAAGAATTTGCTATGGCAGCCTACACCTTACACATGATGGAGGCTTAACCCTATTTAGGCTAAGGGGGGTGGGGGCACATTCTGCCCGCGCTGACTTTAACGAATTATAACTTTTAAACGGCTAGACGAATAATCACCAAATCTCGAGACTTTTCCTGAAATTTTATCAGAAAAAATTTTCCTGTGTCAATGACGTGTCTACGACGGTTGACGTTTCCATAGCAACCGTCTACTAAGGAGGTGTTTTGACTATTTTCTATTTTTATTCTTTTTTCAGTTTTTCCCCTTCGTTTGTAAGGAGAAGGTAATCCTTTACTTGTTTGTTATTGTTTTGATTAAGTATATTTCTTAGAACAAATTGACATATTTTTTGATGTCGATTGTCAACTGTATGACTGCATGTTCGGGATTCAAGATGGTGGCTCAAAATTCAATATGGCTGCTTTGTGACGTAATTGTGACCTCATGAAACGTCATAATCGACACATCATGAACCCAATCTGTTAAGCTAATGACGTGCTAAAAACGTGATAAGTTTCGTCGCAAGAGCGTGAATACTTTTCGAGATCTATAGCGGAAGCACTTTCTGCCCCCCTCCCCCCCTCCGTCAGGCTCAGAAACTCAAAAAATGCCCAGGCAAAATAAGGTTAACGTTTTGCCGTTAAACAAGCTGTTATCCCGACTTTTCTATTTGTCTCTCTTAGTGTATGAACCGATTGCATTTATTGCAGTATGTAAGTACCAAATGTAGTTTATATTCTATAAAACCTCAAGAATTGAAGCAGAACCATTGTTTCAGCTGTGTTGTCTCAGGAATACTTTGTTTAGGGAGTGAAGGGGTTTTCCTGAATGCCGTCCCAGGATACCAGTAATCAGACATAATAATAATGATACTTGTTTCACATGATCAGTAAATAACCTGTCGGAACTGATTTCGTCAGTTTAATTGATCCCAAATTATTAAGGCCTCAAGTTAAAATTTAAAACAAATTAGAATTGAAAAAGTGGACTAAACAAGGCAAACGAACTAATATGGATAATACAAAATGGGGCGCAAAAGCGAGTATCAATTGCTCGCGATTTGTCCGCCCGTCAGAAACTTCCTTATGTAATGCGCATGAAAGTATTACAAATCTGGGTGGGTACATACCTCAGTGTTAGGCTAAATACCGTTGCCTGCAATCTACGAACCTGTTTGAAGAAGCCTGTTTCTATCAAACACTGAATTGTTTTTAATCTCAACTCCAGATAAATGTTAAAGAGCTGTACATTGCATTATCTCTGGTTGAGTTTGATTTCGTTTCATATAGACACTACGTCATGTAGACTTCAGTCCAAATGTACCAGGAAAATGTTCAATTCAGTTGAGCTTTTTTTTCAGTTTCCGAAACTATTTTGCTGTTTTGGAAAACGATTTTTTTTTTCATTTCCCCCGCAACAAATGGGATGACAAAGAAGGTGGACTTCAAGGCAAGGGCTTAACACTAAAAGGAATATGGGAGGCCTTTACATTAGATTTAGAAACATAAAAAAGGTGATCTGTGTGAACTGTGCAGGGTACTTGAAGTAACTACTGACTAAGAAACAAACTGCAGATTT
The DNA here is from genome assembly GCA_964030785.1 of Siderastrea siderea. NCBI lineage: Eukaryota > Metazoa > Cnidaria > Anthozoa > Scleractinia > Rhizangiidae > Siderastrea > Siderastrea siderea. The sequence goes on from OZ034974.1 coordinate 44,744,306, forward strand.
CTTGCAACTGCGGGGTGAAATTTAGCGATACTATGTAAAGGAGTTTACTTCATGCATGAATAAGTTCTAAGGGGAAGAGGAACCCAGAGAAATGGTACTCGCCTTTGAATCACACTTTAGATTGCCCAAAGTAGTTTATTTGCTTCTTAATCCAATTTTGTATTTCTAAGAATTTGAGATCGATAAATGACGAAATCAGTTCCAACAGGAAGTTTATTGATTGCGTGAAACAAGTATCATTATGTGTGTTGAAAGAAGAAATGTTGAAATAGTCGTTATTACTTAGAAAAAATCTGAGTCCTCCCAACGAGGCCTCATTATTATTGTGTCTGATTACTAGTATCCTCGGACGGCATTCAGCAAAAGCCCTTCATTCCCTGAACAAAGTATCCTGGTATCATAAAAAGGACCAGGTCTTGACTACTCAGCCGGGTTTTAAAGTGAGAGGTTAACCCTCGGACACACAAGCAAACTCATAAACACTTAAGTCAATATATATAATGTTCATCCTATGGGTTAAACTGTCTTTGCGTGACCTCGCAAACTTGGCTGTGTTATTGATTGATTGATTGATTGATTGATTGATTGATTGATTCCAAGAATTAAAACATTTCTATAATTATTCAGTTTTATATATGTAAAAATATACCAGGGAGGAAGACTATAGATTGAAACCTTTCAGTACGGGTTCTTATAAAGTAGTCCTCCTTTTGATTGATAGCACTCATGATTAATTAGTAGTAGGTGTGGCGAAATCGTCAAAATTCGCCTTCGGTTGTGTCTTCTGTCTCTTGATTGAGCCTGGAAAATTCTTTCGTTTAAAAAAAATTTGGTTAAAACTTTTATCTTTTTGTGGGGTTAAAGCATCATTTTGACTTTCTTTTAGGTTGTGAAGTTAAATCGAAGTAAACATCACCCTCAAGGAAAGAAAGTTTGACATAGCTGGAATTTGAAACCTTTTCATCGAAAAAAGAGGAAAGACTCGCCTTTTGATTTAAAAAAATGGATTGACCTCATGTTTCTTAAGACATCATGTCTTAATTTAGAAAGGGATTCTCAACAAATTTTGACAAAGTGTGTCGAAGGGATGAGCCTTCCACCTATCAAAACGGTAGGTCCTGATAAAAATCATCTTTTTTTTTTTAATTTGACGAAGAACCTTACGGGGCCCCCACCCTCAACCTTGAACGTCCGAGGATTAAACCAATACGCAAAGTGTGTAAGAGGATGTGAAAACAATGTTTCCGCACAAATTTCCCCTGTAGTTTTCGGAATGAGTGGGTATCCTTTGGATATAACAGTTTCTATCACAATTTTGTTTCTCGTCAACGTTCCTCATCAGGGTTGGCATGCTTTTTCGCCGTCTTTAAAGAGCGTTTAGTTACAGCTATGGAAGCCAGCGAAGGATTTTTTAAAAAAAAGGTCTCCTTCATAACATGACTTTGGAACATCGGTTTACGTCGCCGAGCTTGTAATTTATGGGAAAGAACTTTCAGTGGTTGCGACAAATAAGCAATAGCATGAAATTGAATTGCATTCATCTTCCTCGGATTCGGAACTGTTGCACTAAGAGGACCTGCTGTTCCGCCGCTACGTCAACAGTTGAAAAAGGCAAATTTTCAAACTCACGATAAGTTTTCATTGGGTGTCACCATATCGATCTCTCGCGTAAAACAATAGAAGGTGAAATGTACGGAATAAAGTTATCCAGTGTTTTTTATTGGTCTGAGATTAGGTCAGCGTTTGTTCATAAATTTTAGCCATGTGTCCTCAAGGCATCTTCTGACGGAAATACCATGGGCGTTGAACGTGCATTGGTACAACTTTCTTGTCTGGACCTTCCAACTGCAAATACTAACCCTGCACATCTTTCTTTCCCATCTCTGTCATTATAGCCATGCGAGTTTTCCTTGTAATTGTTCCTAATTGTCTTATTGTTTTTTCATCTTTTTTTCGTTTTTGTTGTTCTGTTTTCGCGCTTAAAGTTTTTTTTATTAATTTATTCTTAGTGTCGTGTTATGTTACTGGTACATTCCTTCCTGTATTTTTGTTCTACTGTTTCTGTAGATCAATATAAACGTTTCGTATATTTAAATCAGGTTTTTGTCACGGGAGTGCCGCGCAGATCTTGCAAGTTTCGCATTTTCATTTATGCTTCTCTAGTTCGTTGTTTGCTGTTTATTTATATTTTTCTGTATTCTCACGAAATTATGTAATTTCTTTTTACTGAATCGTAAAGTTATAAGGTCAAATTTAAAGCTGTATGTAGTGTTAATCACAGCCACATTTTGTTTAGTGATCCGACATAGAAAGAACGTCACAAACATCTTTTTAACTGAGATTGAATTGCCGCAAATTTCGATCATTTTGGCTTACATTCAAATCGTAGGATCTAGTAGATCCTCTTCAGAAAGAAAGGGAAAACAGCTAAAACGAAGTAATGGAGCTAGGGCTTCCAAAAGACTTTAGAAGCAGTCGGGTGGTAAAATTTCACTCCCTCACCCTGAGTGCTATTTAACTTGTGCCAAAAACTTAACAAGACAACCCATCTACAACAGGCCTGGTGACACCCGTATGGTAGGCGTTTAGACCTTCCTGGGCCTTGATAGATTCGCGAAAATGCCCTAGTGAATTTTTTACTCCCTGGTTAAGAATTTACTCCCCCAAGTAGAGACATTGCCAATTGTTTTGGTAATTGTTTTGTTGTATTTTTTTGCGTTTGTCTTAGTTCGTCAACGCAGAATAAGCTATTAAATTTTAAAGCAATTTAAAGTGTATATGACACGAAATTTTTTTCTTCGGTTTTCGAGAGTCTGATGTGTATAGAAAACGATTCTAAACTTAAAACCTGTCTAAAATTTTTAAAAACCTCCTTTTTCGCGGGCAAAAGACCCTATTTTTCACTTAAAAACTGTCTCGGGGACTGGGACCCAATTTACCGCATTGTGACGTCAATTGACTTGATTGCGTTCCCGCGACCGCACTGTTTTTGTTACAAATCGCCTCAAAATGTTGACATTGTTCAGCAGTATCGGGGATCTTTTCGAAACTTCCAAGACCTACAGTGAGAAAGGATAAGTAGGAGAAAAAACAGAGCTGTTTTAGGTCTTATTAAACCAGACGACGACGAACATTTGCGACGTCTTCTCTTCTTTCGTACCGGCTGTGGTGAGGATGTTGATCTCAAAGTCGATGATTTATCCTGATTGTACATCAGTGGAGGCACCTCAGTTGTGAGGTTTCTTTGTTGAGTTCTTTTAGGGTTTATTAAGAACATCAAAGCCCTTGTGTTCACATAAATAGCTTACTGTTTCCATCAACCTTAGGAGAACCGAAAGTGCCGATTGTTTTGATGTTTTAATACCGCAAGAATGTCTTCGTTCTTATAGAGAATGCTTCTTTCGTACTGTGGTGAGGATGTTGATCTCAAAGTCGATGATTTATCCTGACTGTACATCAGTGGAAGCACCTCAGTTGTGAGATTTCTTTGTTAAGTTCTTTTGGCCAGGGTTTATTAAGAACATCAAAGCCCTTGTGTTCACCTAAACAGCTTACTGTTTCCATCAACCTAAGGAGAACCGAAAGTGCCGATTGTTTTGATGTTTTAATACCGCAAGAATGTCGTCGTTCTTATAGAGAGGTCGCTGGATTTTCGATTCATTTCGATTTAAGAACGAGTTCCCAGAGTTTATTTCAAGCCTGGCATCAGTTTCAGTGGTTTCTGCAGCAAGCAAAAGTGTTTTTACAGAGTGTAGCGAAAAGCCAACGACGAAATCGTTTTGTGGATAATATGGCCGTACGCAATGTACTTCCAGGCCAGAAAAGACATTTATTTCCACTGTCGTGTTATCCTGCAATTAGAATCTATATACGCTTTACTTTAAAAACGGCACTGAAACTGACTTCAGCTCGCATGCTACTTGCCATATCACGGGCTGATTCAGCAATTATAGCAGCTTAAGACTGTTGCTATCTAGAGTATCAATATTAGGGTATTAACACTAGTCTTGGCTCAGTAATTTTTCAAACAACTCATGATCAGTACCATGAACCTAAGGCAATGTCACATTTCGCATAAAAATACAGTTAATTTTGTTTTGTTTTGCAGTGGGTATGGTTTTCCAATATTGTAGAACTGTTATTGAATCAAAACCATGTTCATTAGCTTTTAAAATAACTGGTGTCCTTGAGCTTCTTAAATAGCTTTGGTGTTTCTAATACCACAGAAGGGTAGCGCAGCACATCAAACTCTTCTAAAACTAACAGTTAATTATGAATAAACCAACAAGAATTGACAATTGACGAGTAAATTTGCAAATCAACAGTGGGTCTCCACATTGACTCCTTCTCAAACAATTTTCCTATGAACAATGGGAATCAACATCGATCTTCATCAATAATAATCATTATTAAGTGGTCAATTACCAAAGCATATGTATCACTCAGACACAGTGATGAGGATCCATAATCCCTTGTAGATACTTGTAGATATTATTTACAGCAGCTCACCCCCCCCCCCCCCCCAGACACACACACACAATACAGGTTCATGATACAGGGCTGGCCCCACAAGCTTAATCTGCTTAAGCCTGATTCTGATGGAGAGAGGTAGAAGTCCTGTATGGAGTACCTAAATTAATACCATAGTTCCTAATAAGTGGAGACGCAGTTAAAGCTTGGGACATTTGTGGCATCCTTAACAACATTGTAAATCACCAGTCAATTTTTACTTAGGAATAATTATTGTGTTTGTAACATCATGTCATAGTGTACCTGTTTCGTCACAGCCAATAAAGAGTGGCAGCACAACAACAACAACAATTTATCTATATTCCTATATGGGAAGTTTCTAAAATAGTAAATTAAATACAATGTAATGTATCATTCTTGTTGACAATAGGTCACAATCATCGCAACAGAAGGAATGTCCTTCTGTCATCATCACTTGATCTTCAATTTTGATAGCTGATATTTACTGATCTGTCAGAACCACCACCAAACATAAAGCAGAAATAATGATTCCATGTTTACTTCATCTTACCAAAGAGCAAGGGGGGGGGGGTCTGACTGCCCTATGTCACTATCAACAACCACCCAATCTAGATCACTCGAGGCCTGGATGGGTCTAGCTTAGTTACAGCTGTTGGTATAAATAGGGATTTTTGTTGTTGGCAAGCTGATGTAAATCAGGTCAGGTCGTGGTCATCAGTGAAAAGGTAGGGAATTTATTTCAGCCTGATTGCTAAAAACCTTGATATGTGCACATAGGATAAAACAAACTCCTAGAAAATGTTTGTCTTCATAAACAAATATAACCGAGTGAGACATTTTCCTGGAATTCTTTCAGCAACCTCTTGATTTTCTTTCTATTTTCACTCTAACAACGAGGCATTTACAGCCTCCTCACAGGAAGAGTAAAACAAAATCCTGAACCTGAATCCTGAACTCTTGTCTTGCTAAAGAGGTGATGTATTTAAGTTAAAATCCTTCGTCCAGTGCAGTCAGGTTAAGACAGTGTATGCACAGTCTAGTGTAAAAATGTTATGAGTAGGCGATCGTCTTTAAAATTATACTGATATCATTATGTCTTACTGAAGTCCAGAGAAGAATAAAAACAGATTTCATTTAAGACCGTACTGGTAGCTCTGTTCGCCTGTACAATCGAAAGTCAGACCACACTATCGTACCTGTCCTGCTTGCGAATGAAAAGCATCTCTGGGCTTTGCAGTAAAACTTCTTTGCTTACCGACACAGATCCTTATAAAACAATGCCCGTTCGTAACCATATCTCCAAGTTAAAAACATAGCAAACATCAAAATCTCGAGTAGCCTGAGTGCTTCGACCTTGCATCTCTTTTAACACAACTATTTCGATTCCCTTGTCCCAAAATGCTGGATCCGAGCAATGCTGAATACTTCCCCTCCATTTGGTCAAAAGGAATACGCAAACCACCCCTTATTAGGCGCTTCAGCTACGAGAAACCTTTGCCAACTCTCCCAAGTTCCTTCCACTTTGACACCATGTTGGTTTTGTTGTCAAGTCGATTGACGTCACATGTAGCTAATCACGTGATATTTTGGCCGTGCGAGACGGCGACACTTTTGAAGTCAAATTTGCGCTGTTTTCACTGCGAAAAAAGTACGTTTGCAAAGTTTGATGTCGGTTTAAAGCTTAGAATCGTTTTTTATACACATAAAACAATCAAAACCCGAAGAAAAAATTTTCGTGTCATATACACTTTAAACATTCCAATTGCCACTCAAAATACTGAACACCGCATTTCCGAGGACCCATATTATCAAATTTTCCCGGGGAAGGATGCCTCCCTACTCCTCTTTATTTTAGCATTTGTTACTGTGTAAATTTAAGAGATTGAGGGCAAACTGCGATAAAGTATTAAAAAAGCAATTTGCGAACTCGTTGAGCGTCTAGTATGCACAAAAATATACACACAACAAAAATGTAATTAAATGTTGAAAATCACTGACCTTCATAGGCGATAAATTGAAACAAACTGGTGGATTTTTTTGCCCAAGATTTGAAATGCCTTAGTATAACAATTCCGAAACAATTAATTTTAAATCTAAAATATCTATCACAGGCAGATATCCATATTACATATCTACCAAATAGTTTATTTAAAATAAAATAGTTTGGTTATGACAAGGACCAAAGATAGCTATGATAGCGGAGCTCGCGGAGCACCATGGGTGAGCAAATTTGGTAACCTATTGATCCGAAAAATTTTGGTTCTGACGTCAGCGTACGTCCGTCCATCCATCCGTCCGTCCGTCCGTACAGACTCTGGGGGAGGGTGAGGGGAGTCCCAAGACAACCCGACCGGTGGAGGCGGAATGCAAATCTTTTTTTGTAGCTGATATAAACAATATGGCGGCTGGTTCCTCGTACGCCCGATTATCAATACGATAGTTGTAATACATTCTTGGAATGAAGACTTGTAACAGTTCATCATGAAAAGGAAAAGGATTGCTTCAATCTTGATGGCGCATATAGAAGACATTGGAGAGCTTGAAGGCAGGAAATCCTTGTTCGAGGACATACTTGCTTTTTTCAAAGCTAAGGAGATCTGGAAAGAACCCGGCGACTTTCGTTTAGATTTTCAAGTCCTTCTTTCAGTTCAGTGGTAAAGTAAATTACAGATTTGATTGTGGATTTACATTATAAAAATTGTTTAATTGAGCGACTTTACATGTTTAGTAAATTACGGTAATTTTCTTGAAATGTTTTAAGAACTTGTTTAAAATAGCTGTGAAATTACCTTGTAGTTCCCGTTTGCCGGCTTGCGAGTAACTTCAGTCGAGGGGAAATATAAATGCAGTTTGCTTTCCTAGGCAAACAAGTGCTTCATATGTGAATGACATTTCATGTTTTTGAAGGTTTTTTGTCCCTTTTTCTGTATTTATTCCTTAAAGGAATTTTCATTAGTGAGCAATCTGATATTATTAGGCTTAACTTAATTACGCTCAATTTCCTTTTGAACTTTTATTGTGCGTAATTTTCAATATTTTTTTAGAGCAATTCTTGTGTATTTTATTCGAAAAGTGGAAATCGTGACTATTCTAGACTGAGTCTGTGTTGTTTCTTTCAATGTAGGTTGCTTTTCTTCGGCAACGCATATTGGGTTGTTTTGACTAATTCGTAATTTAGTATTCAACACCTAAAGAGTCGCTCTGTCGTCATTTTTTGTTATATTGTTATACATTAGTTTCTCATTTGAAGTGAATGACATTTCTGTCCCAATTTAGCGACTAAACATAGAATCGCCGTTTCAGTGAGTGAGTTCAGTGTGGTATGTTTTCGTGTTTTGTTTTTCACCGCTAAGCCATTTCAGTGCCCCTTTAGTTACAGATCGAAATGAAATCTTTATTTAAGTAACTATAAGCAAAGCATTTCTCGGTTGTTTAAAATGAGACTGTAAAAGTTTCCTAAAATTACTTCAGGGTGTGTTCTTGAAAGCGCCCGACAAATACTTCGCGGTTGAAAAACTTGTGCCATTTTCTCTTGATAATTATACGTGTGCTGGAAAGTTTCCGAAAACAGTTTTTGGGTAATTTTTGTCAGTAAACGGTTTGATGCCCGGAAAATATTATTTATTTTAGCAAGATAGATTTCGAGTAATGTTTCATGGTTGACAGAACTAAACAGCCAGAGGGATGCATTGGAATCAGTGAGAAATGTGTATTTGTATGGAAAAGTCTGTCGAGTCGCTACCGGGAGCAACTTAAGTGGGTTTTTTTTAGCAATTGTAGTGTTACAAGTACTCTTCTTGAATTTAATATGCTAGCTTTCGAAAGAATGCTACAAGAAGAGCTGTCGGTGAAAGTCGTGCTGAAGTCTTCTCTTTGAAGAAAAATAAGCCAACTCACAGTTTCGTCAGCGGTCCGCACGTTTTCCCTTGCTGTTTTTCACCTCTTGGGGAATATTAAACTGCACAACTAAAATTTACTGTATTTTACGGGTCAATAAGCATGAAAGAGAGATGTGGTGCTCCGCTCTTAGGCTTGGGTAAATCTATATATTATCAGAGACATACCTGACTCATAAGTGATGGCCGTGTAAGATGCGTTGAATCCCGAGTACTGACGTGTGAGAGATGTGAATATCACTTGAATGGAATTCCCCACAGAGTACACTGGAGAAGGAAGGTACCGACCATACAACTGGAATGGCTGATTCCATCTATTATCAGGAGGAACATTTGTGATGGCAACACGGGCTTTACTCGACCAGCTGCCCAAATCGAAGTGATGAAAGCTGACTTTGATGATATACCCACTGGGAACTGTGATATTCCAAGTACATCTGTTGTATTGAGGGAAGTAGTTTGGAAACTTTGGACTTGAAAAGAATCCGCTTGACCTATAAAGAAACTCTCCATACGTACAAGCTGTAGAGGAAATCAGTCTTATCAGTCGATGTTATCAATCTCATTGTGTCTGTACAATATATTTAAAGCAATTCCCGCCTTACTTTTCACGTCATAAACTTTATGGTGTTAGTCTGTAGATAATACCCTGGACTCTGTAGTCACTCAATTGTGGTGTAGAAGTTGGTTCTATCTTAGTGTCCTACCCATTCAAATAAATGTTCTTGTGGTCTGTTTATTATGCCGTGCACGGTTTTTCTAACTTGCCAGTCTGTGGATGAAGTGTGGCCCGGCTTCAAACAAAAGCCTAATTTAGCTTAGAACTTTCCTGAGGTGTTGTTTATTATGTTTTACCAGGTAGTTCAAACTTTTGAGTCTGAGGTCATGGTTGCAATAGCAGCTTCTAGACATTTTATTGGAGTTGAGTGCATTCCTAAGTACATTCCGGTGTAGATCCGCTGATGTTTGCGAGATCTTCGACATTCTCAAGAGAGGAATTCGCTGTTTCATCGGGCTATGTGGGAGACACTTTCGTTATATTTTTTTTACGCACTGATGTATCAGATTAAGGTGGGGTTTCCTGCTGTGATAACTTGCGTCGTTTATCAATGATTTCACGCTCAGTAATATTCAGCATGCGGTAAAATTTAAATGAAACAGCTTTACATCACAGCGAACAGCAATGAGTTCTTAGAATGGGTTTTGTCAGGAACATATCGTGATTATACTTGTGTAAAACCTAAGGGTGGTCGCTTGAAAGAGATTGGAGTCCAATTCAGGACTTTGAACCTTCCACGGCCTTGCTGCTTCCCATGAAGATCAGTGGAAAGACACATTCGACAATGATGACGTAGTGACTCCCAAATTAGGGCAATGCTTAAGCTTATGAATGGTTTGAATACATATATGTTATTCACCGGCCGGGAGGTCCGTATAGGTGGCCTCGGGCAACTAGTACTCAAGACCGAGGGGACAGTTTTTCCCTATACGGACCGACCCAGGCTGGTGAATAACGTGTTTATTTTTTTTCTGTTTTTTTGGAGGTGGAGCGAGGCGAATCGGTTTGAGAATTGTCTGCTAACAGTCCCTCTACGTGTGCTTGTTCTCACAATCAATGTTAAGTTAAAATTATTAACCTTATGAGGGAAAGAGCCGCTACCAAACCGTAGGAAATAAAGCATGGTCCAAAGATAAAACAGAACTTAAAGTATATCATACACAATAAGCGTTAAGAGCAAACCCCGACGTCTCATAGAAAGAATAAAGAAATAAGTCTTGTCTTGTTCAAAATGAAATCACATGCTTAAATTTGGTTTTCAATACCGAAAGATCTTTAAGACAAGTAAGTCTTTTAGTGAAAACTAAGGATTACACTCCACAAACTCCGCTGCTGATATCTTAGTATTTTAAACATTTTTGTTCGTTCTTGGTCAAGATTTTCGCAAATCGATACTTGAGAAAACTAAACTGTAAAACCTTGTTGACATGCAGCATTTCTTGTCGAAGACACGGCTTTGCGAGGTTTTTTGTTGACTATTTTAGCTAACAATCATTAAAGTACAACTGACCCCCCATTTTAAAAGCAGATCGCTGAAAAAGGACGATCTCCGCGTAAGTGTTTTTCCAACGATTCACGCCGTCGGAGCTGATGTCAAAGAAAGGCCTCCATCAGATCGACAGAAAAGAATGGTGAGTTTTTTTCAAGTTTTTGCTGTTGAAACAATGATTCGTATACTTCTTCCTATTAAGCCTGTTGTAAATTCGTTGTCTTTAGGCTCTCAAAGAGGCAATGTCACATTACAAGGTAGCTCACCCAGACGAACCGAGACCAAAAGCAGTGAAAGTGACAACTCGATCTAGCACGTGTAACGATGTGTCAGTCACGGTTTCTAGCCAGCAACAGAATCGGCCGACAATACGGAGGAAGAACCGACTGAGAACAAGGAGGAGGAAAATACTGAAAATATGGAGGAAGAACCGGTGGAGAATACTCAGGAGGACGAAGTAGAGTGCAAGAGTTGTGCTCTACTGAAAGAACAAAACAGAATCCTCAAGAATAAGATTCTGACACGCCAAGGTAGTAGTTATATAGTTGGGGGTTTCAGCGCATTGAGAATGCGCTCAAAACCAAACCCAACTATAACTACTTTTCCATCTGATGGAAATTATTTTATGGTTTCTTCTGGGTGGTACCAGAGCATTTTACACATATTGGTTTTATTTCATGGAAATCTATATGTTTTTTATTTCATACAAAACCGAACGCATTTTCCATTGCGTGACTTCAACAGGAAGTCTTAAAACCACAGGGACTTTCCCGAGGAAATGAGTCATCAGATTTCTATTGTTTTTTGGGGTCATACGATTATCATGTGATATCAGATGAACTTGTATTTAAAGTAAAGTTTGTCAGTAAAGTTTGTCAGTAAAGTTTGTCAGTAAAGTTTGTCAGTAAAGTTTGTCAGTGAAGTTTGTAGCCGAGATTTAAGGCACTTGTGATTTCGCCACAGCTGTGGCGTGACGTCATGTTTGTAAGTACATAAAATATAATCTCATATACAAACAATTCAACCACAGAACGCCACAGCTGTGGCGTGACGTCATTACTAATAGCTATTGTGTCAATGTCATGAGACGATCGTATGATCTCGGTCAACCACAAAACGCCACAGCTGTGGTGTGACGTCATGTTTGTAAGTACATAAAAATATAATATCTCATATTATTATATAGAATGAATTGTAATAAAGATATACACGATGAACTGAAAGAATCAGGAGAAATTTCCTGTCCTTTTTGTGACCAAAAATTGGAATATTCCAATGAAAAACCGAAAAAAGATTTATGCTGTGATGATCAGTATATTATTAACGATGATGGGATGTTAGCATGTCTAAGTTGTGGTGTCGTACAAGGATATAATTATGTTAAAGAATATGTTGATTTTTATAAGAATCGACATCGATTTATCAGAAAATCGGTTTATCACAGAGAGTATCATGTCAATAACATATTACTCAATTTTGAAGAAAAATACGACATTAAAATATCAACCTGTCAGAAACAAAAGATTGATGCTATATTTTGTGAGATTGGTAAGGTTCTTAATGAAGTTAATGGAACTCGGAAAAGAATGATAAGCGTTAATTTTATAATGAGAAAGATATTCAAGATGATGGGAATACCTTACAAAAATATTCCAATTAGTAAATCGAAAAAAACTTTAGCTTTCTGCGATAAATATTGGAGGCACATCATGTTGTTGATAGGGGATGAAATAAAATCTATTATTGGATGAATACCTTATTATATTTCTTTTCAAATTTGTCAGTGATAGGACACATATCAATGATTATATCATCGAGAACTTTAACATAATCAATAAATTCTTTGTCATTATACTCCAGTCCTCTCATAAAGCACCGTAAATGAGTTAAAACCTTTTCATACGTAGTGTACGCGAATTTACACATCTCAATCTTTCTTTTGTAATTTTTAGCCTCTGAAAATGTTTTAAGCAAAAGCCCGGCACCAGATACTGTTCCGAGAACAATAGGGTTTAGTGTTACACCACCGACAACTGTCCCTGTTACTACAAAAAAAACAGATCCAATATTACATGCAAGTTCTGCCTTTTTGAAATATTTGTAAGTCATTTTGAAAAGCCAATATTTTTTATGATAGAATTTATACAATGCTTTCAACTCAGATATTTGATCGTCAGTTAAATTTTCTGATATATGATTCCAATTAAAAATATTTGTTGTCATATATTATACGGTTACATTTTTTTTCTTCTTGAATGATAATTTAATACTATGGTATAATTTTTTGATATTTTGAACCAATTTCTCGATACTGTCGATGATTTCATTGATTAAAATAGCTGTTCTCATTATATTATAAAGTTAGATTATTCATTATCTTCTTCTTCTTCGGAATCCTCATTATTTCTTTTGGGATAATAATATATTCTAAAAAGCATTCCATGCTCCAATCAGATGGATATCCTGCATTGTGCTATATAATAAATGTAAAATTTTTTATGGCACTCTATATTTAACCAACATTAAGAATTTTTCATTAATAAAATTTTGAGAATGTAATTGCACCATTAAAAGACCATTTGGTAGTTCTAAATTAATATCTATTGTTTGTTTTTGAGTTGATTGTTTTGAAGTGAAAACTTTCGCAGGGCCACTTTTAAATAATTTTAAAGGAATAGGTGGAAATGGACCTCTGATTTTTCTATATAATACTGTTATACTTAATATATAGCTTTTTTCTGGAAGGAGTACATTAGCATTACCATTTAATGAAAAAATGTTTCATTATTTTTAGTATCTAAACTCCCATTTATGTAATGAACAGAACCACGCAAACGATGTCCGTTTAAAGACAAATTTGTTTGCATTACCATTTGTCCATTTTCAATAACAAAAGCTGTGTCATAGACACTTGGATCAACATTTGAAATTGTTTCTTTAACACCATAAACAATTAGATGACCAATTGTTAAAAATGATGGATTACTGACTGTACCGTGCAGATCGAGATATATAAATTGTGGGGGTGAGCTACCCCATCTGTGAAAATGGATAACTGTTTTGGTGTAATTCTCGAATGTTTTGGTTGTTTCATCAGAAATTGAAATCGTTGTTCCTTGAGCTGTTACAGTTATCTCATTCATTTCCGGCGGAAACCATTCAACGACCATTGTGTAATACCCGACTGGAAGTTTATATAAGTTAAAACCGAGGCGTGACCGGTACTGGTTGGGTGAGCTTTTTTCAAACAAGAGTTTAAGTTGGTAAGCTTTTTTATTAATTTGATGTGGAGAATTGGGAAAATCAACAATACCCAAAACCTCGATATTGTTTTCACTCGAAGATTCATCAGTGTCTTCCATCAAGTATCTGAAGGCGTCCCTTTTTTGACCTGAGTTATTGATCTGAGATTCACGAATTTCTTGAGTGACAAGATTTCTCAAATCTTTTATTTCCTCTTGCACAAAATCAACATTAACTGCGGATTTCGAGTCTCTGTAATCGGTTTGTAAGTTAATAATTTTATTGTTATTTAAATTCAAGTTTCCAGTCATATTGTTGGTGCCATCAACTTTGAGAAACTTTTTTTGTGTCATGTCATCAATTCTGTTGTTAACAAACTCGACACATGCGGCGTCTCTTTGGTTTGATGGAAGATCAAGATTGATAATTGAATTATTTTTCATATCAATATCAGATCCTTTATCCAGTTTTTTTTCAAGCTGATTTTCGACATACTTTTTGTTTGTGGCTTGATCTGCCTGTGTTGGGTCTTTCACATTGAAAATTGTATTATTATTCATATCAATATTTGCTTCCATTTGTCCACCCTCTTTTCTCGAAAGAAAGATATTTCTCGTGTCCTGATAGTTTATTACCTTTGACAGATCACCGTGGATAGGATAAGGGCTGCTTTTTAATCTTAAAATATTATATTTACCTTGCATGTCGATATCACCAGAAATACTTGCACTACCCTGAGGTCCTTGTGGCCCTTTATCACCTTTTGAACCCTTATCGCCTTTATCACCTTTATCACCTTTATCGCCTTTATCGCCTTTAGGACCAGGTAACCCAGGCAACCCTCTAGGGCCTATCTGACCTTGTCCTTGAGAATCAACATGATTGAGAATACCGTTTGTATAACTCATATAATATTAGTTTAGATTTTTTCGTCGAAATTTCGGGCTACCTTTTTTTTTACCTTATCAACATACAAAAAACTATATGGATCCTTAGTAGCTTTCTGATAATCTGATTTATTTATGTTCAGTTCTCGGCAAATCATCGATTGCTCGTTTATAGAAGGAAAATCAAAAACACAAAAATGTGAACTATTCAGTCTTATTGTTTTATCGGTTCCGTAATAGCTTTGACTCAAATATATACAACAACAATTTTTATTTCTTGAACTGGTGAAGTAGTCTCGTATCCGTTCGTCATTTTTCTTACCTGTATTCAAATAGTCATCAAATATGATTAATTTTTGGTTTTCATCAGACAAATCTGTTAGAGGGATGATTTCATCGTTACTTGCTTCTATCACGTCATAACCAACCTCTTTTGATTTTGATATTGGTTCGAGTGATTTCAACAGATGCTTATATTTGCTTTGTTGGAGATTGCGAGCATAAAGGTATATCTTATCAAAATAGAGAAGCCTATATATCATATCAAGCAAAAGGTTAGTCTTGCCACCACCAGAGGGAGCACAAATAAGCATCCTGAAACATCGGTTTGGCATGAAACTCTTTAATTGAACAAAATTGTTGTTTTCATCATCTTGAATGTCGTAATTTTGAATCTTCATATGATATTATGTTATACAATTTTATCGCATGGCGACACGCTATGCGACACGCTATGCAAGCGTTTTTATATATGATAACCCTAATTTTTCCGAACAAAATACGAAATTTTATGTAAACAAATGATATAATGAGTTTACTCAAATGGAAAGAAATGGCTGAGAAACGATCCGAGCTTGGTAAAAAGATTAACACAGTAAGAGAAACAATAAAACAAAAAACGATATCTGATCAAATGGGTGAAGTCGAGGCAGAGAAACTTTTCAAACCTATAACATCTGAGTTAAAGGAACTCACATCTCCAAAAATGCCATTGAGAAGATTACCAAAGAAAAAGCGACCTGTTCCAGATTATGGAATAGCTATTGATGATGAAGTGCCTGATTATGGATTGGACGATTTGTTTGATCAACCTGTTCTACCTGAAAACGAGAAACAATTGGTTCCAAAACCTCCATCTTATGAAGATGTCCTTGAGGATTTAGCATCAGGTAAAAAACAAATGTATATAGATCCAGAATTTATGTATGAACCAGAAGATCTTCCACCTGAATACGAAGAAGAAGAAGGACCAGATTATAACATTCTGGAGGAGGATGCAATTAACCAACCTTTAGATAAATTGAATATTCCGAACTACAATGATGTTGAATTACGTCTAACAGAAAAGGATATGGATAATAAAAAGAGTAAAGCTTATCTGAAAAAAATCTTGAAAGATGCTAAAGAGAAACGGCAACAACTAAATGGTTATTGGAGTAATATCACTAAAAAATTAAATAGTGGTTCAATCACTGAAGCTGAGGCTCAATATCGAAGAAAAATTATTCAAGATACGAGGAAGGTATTGAATGATTATATCAATTACAATAATCAAAAATTAACAAATATTAAAGGGTCTGGTTTGAAGAAAAAAACAAAAAGAGGTGGACAGGTAATGTTTTTCAATAATCCAACAGAAATGATGAAAAAACTTGAACTGATTATCGGATCAAAGGTTGCTGGTAATAATAGCATAGAGCTAAGAAACACAGGTGTCGCTCTTCTTGACATCTTGTTGAGAAATTCAATACTCAATAAGCCACAATACAACAAAATATACAAAAACTATTTTAGTCTAAACTAATCATATAAATGAATAGACAACTTGTATTATCCAGTCATATCGTCAAAGGTATAAGTGGTAATAAACCATCGGATTTCACAATCAAATACAGTAATCCGATAATACTAGATTCAAACAGACAATATGAAATCGGCCTAGACCGAATCATTTCGATGTCATTCACTTGGTTTAATGTGACAAGGGAACTTGATAATCAGAAAATCAGATATTCAACAGATAGTGGTACTAATTGGACGGAAATTATATTCAACCCTGGAGTATGGAATTACATTGATTTTGACAATTTAATCAAAGAAAAAACAAAAACAGGGACCTCATCAAACCCTCAATATCCAATCACTCTGGAGTTTAACGATACTGTATTCAGGACAATAATAACACTAGCCTCAAATTACAGATTAGATCTTACTCAAAGTAATTTTAATGATCTTATTGGTTTCAATAAAAAGATTCTAACAAGTAGTGTAAATGTTGGAGATTACATTCCTAATCTCTCACAAGACAGAGAAATATTGAATGTTCATTGTGATTTGATAAGTGATAGTCTTGTCGATGGTGAAGAGTCAGATATTATATATAGTTTCAGTACCTCAACTCTCACCCCGAGTTATAGTTTCACACAAGAGCCTCGACGAGTTCAGTACAACCCGTGTAATAAAAATACGATCAATAAAATAAGAATTTATATCACAGATGGTAAGAGGAGAATCATCGATCTTAATCATAGTGACACTTCATTCAGTTTGATTTTAAGAGAGAAGAGAGATTAATCTAACTAATAGTTATATATGTCGTCGTATGAATACAAGCGAATTTATCACCCGAAACTAGGTCGTTTTGTGTATAAGCATAAAGGATCTGGGATCATTGTTGATAACATTTTCAAACCAGTTGGAAGGGTGTTAAGTAAAGTTCCAGAAATGGTTTTAAAACCTTTTGCCAAAAAAGCGCTTGAATCTGGTATTTCACATGCTGGAGACAAACTGGGAAAAAAAGCAGCTGAAAAAAGCGGAGAGCTTATTATGAGAAAATTACATGGTTCAACTAAACAATCAATGAAACCAACCAAACCTACTAAACCAAAACAAGAAGACTACAACACGATTCTGAATAGACTTATATCTGGTACTGGATTAAGACGCTAAAATGTTCTTAAATAGTGAATTTTATCTAAACTACTCATATAAATGAGTTTCAGAACAAATGAAAATCTGCAACGATATGAATACGTTCGTTTCCATTTGGATAATGTCATTGAGCAACCTGCTAACAATCAAAGCCAGAAAAAGACAGGTTACAGATTCACAATCAACGATAGGTCGACTATGTTCGATTTTTTTAATGGGTATTTCGAAGTAACTAAAGAGCTTCAAAAAAAGGCAGATGGTACTGGATATGCTCAAGCAGATCGCATCACTATGAGAAACGGATCTCACAGTCTAATCAGACATATGGTTATTAAATCGTCTGGTAAAATAGTATACGAGAGTGATAATTTACATAGAATTACGAATGTTAAAAATTTACTTGAATACAGTGATGATTTTAGTAGATCTGTTGGAAAGAATTCGTTCTGGTATCTTGATACTGATGATACAACAGCAGATACAAACACAGGTTTCGAGGCCCGTCGTATTTTAACCCAAGCAGCACAAAACAACGGTGGTGGGGGAGCTAAAAGTATTAATAAGATGCTTCCCTTAAACAGATACAGCTTTTTTCAAGAATTAGAAAGAAAAATGTTGCCTCCGATGCAGCTCACAATTGAACTTACATTTAACGAAGACAGTGAACTGATTCACATGGCAAATGGCACAGACCCTGGTCGTGTTGTAGTAAAGAGATTGTATCTTTGGCTCCCAAGATTAATCCCAAAAGACAGCATGTATAGTAATTTCGTTTCAGAGTTTCTCAAGCCAACAACCTGGACATATATGCGAGATCTCTACAATCAGTCAGCTAATACAAGAGCCCTTCAGAATATGTTTCAGATCAGTCCAGCTATTGATAACGTTAAACATGTATTCATATATATGCAGAGGACTGATGGACCTAATAATGATGAAGCTGAAAGGTCTCCGTATGTATTCGACACTTTTAAGTTGAATGCTGCTGACGCTAATAGCTCTCTATCAAGACATCGTTTAGAGTATGGTAACAATACATTTTACCCAGAGCTGGAATATGATAGTGACTCTAAAATACGGATATTTAATGATCTCATGTCATATGCATTTCGTAAGAACGATTACAATTCAGGAACACAGCTTAATGTATCCAATTTCACTAGTTTGTATGGATTATTGTATTTCGATTTGTCATATCAGAAAGAGGTAGTGACGAGAGATCCTAAACAGTTGATTCTCCATTATCGTCTCAATGTAGCCCCAACAGCAAACGTCCGAGCTCATAGCATCGTATTTTACGAGAGTGAGGTTGTAGTAAAGACAGTTGGAAACGAATTGATGATAGTTTAAATAAATAAGTTTTACATCGATGAAAATTTAAATGAATATGTTTTTTAAAAGAGAATTTATCTAACATATATTATATGACACAATTATACGAAATTAAAGTTAGTTTATCACCAAACCAGAAAAAGAATCTTAGTAACGCGTATCATAAAAGAGAAACAATAGTTCTAAGGCTCACGAAGGACTCTCTATCTGGGAATGACACTCTATACGTACCTCAGAATATAGTTAAGCGATTGGATAAAAATAGAAAATTGAAAAAGGGAATGGACATTAAACTTTCTAAAACAAACATTCGAAAGCAAGTAGGTGGATCTCTTCTGTCTACAGTTCTGGCGCTTGGAAGAACTTTTGGTCCAACGATTGCTAAGACCATTGGTTTGTCAGCTTTAGCTGGAGCAGCAAGTGAAGGAGCATCTCAGATTGTTAAGAAGATATCCGGAAAAGGTATTCAAACCGGTGGGTTTCTCATACCACAAAATAAAATCGATCAGTTGATAACATATAAACATCTTTTGACCACCAAACAAAAGAAGGATATATTAAATGCTCTACAAACAGGCTCTGGTGTTCATATAAAACCGACAAAAGTACAAACAGGTGGGTTCTTAGGTACTCTTCTTGCATCAATTGGAGTCCCTTTAGCTATTGAGGCAATAAAGAAGATGACTGGTAAAGGTGCCCCTCAGATGGGACAACCGAAACAAAGACCACCCAGATCTATATCAAAACTAACCAATGATAATCAGGATGGTGGTTTGTTAGTCCCAATGTATAGAACTCCACCTTTTTATGGGAATTGGCCTAATCAAACATTAGGTATGGGAATTAAAAAAAAAACAAAAAAAAGCTCAGAAAAAGGGCAAAGGTCTACTATTAGGCAAGAACTCACCATTCAAAAACGTCCCTCTTCTAAACATTCTATTGTAAAACCGAAATTCCATAAGAATGTCCCATTAAGCAACCATGATTTAATAAAATGGTGTAAATATCTAAATATCCCAATTAATGATGTATTGTCAAGAGATGAAAATGTTCCTCACAATCATAGACAGGCTCTATTCATTTACAATCTTGAACCATCATATATGAGCGGTAGCCATTGGGTGTCAACATATGTCAAAGATAACGTCATCAATTACTTTGATTCATTTGGTTTGCCTCCCTTCCAAGAAATGGTCAATCATGCTAAAAAGAAGAACTTAACATTGCTTCATCAGAACAATCAAATACAAAATTTACTGACGACAACATGCGGTTACTTCTGTTTATACTTTTTGAATGAGATGAATAAGGGCAAATCATATTTTGATCTGTTGGAAGTTTTCGACATATATGATACGACGAATAATGAGAAATTCTTAGAACAGTATTTTAAAAATATCTAACTCATATATATATGTTATCATATTGCGTGAAACAAAAAAAGGTCACAGAATGTGTACCTGGAAGTGAACGACATGTTAAAGCTAAAAATGGAAGGCTTATGCTTAAATGCACTTGTGCTGAATGTGGTATTACAAAGACGAAATTCGTTAAACAGGCGGGAAACGGGCTGGCCCGCCGAAAGGGGCGGGCTTACTAGATACAGTAGCCTCGACTGGTACTGATTTATTGATTCACCACGGTATTCCTTGGCTTGGAAAAAAAGCAGTTGAAATGGGAAGATATTATGGATCAGAAGCCTTGAGAAACCCAAAACTGCAGAAAAAGGCTATCGATTATGCTCTGGATAAGTTGAATCCAATGATTCAAAATGTCGGAAGTCAAGCTCTTGATCAATTATCAACCAAAATCAGACCAAATAGAAAGTATAAAACCGACAGAAAAGATTTGGATGGTGGAAGTTTAGATATCCATAAAGCCATTGGAAGGCTACCCAAACCAAAATCAGGCTGGACTTTGCCTGGTCATAAATACACTGGGCCATACAACCCTCTCGATAAGCAGTTAGAGTATGATCCAGTGACTGGAGAGATATTGGAAATCTATGACCAACCGACTGGTAAAACGGATGCAATAGCAATGCAACACGACGTCGATTATTCGGTTTGTAAGGATGACAAAAAATGCAAGAATAAAGCTGATAGAAAAATGGTTAAGGCTCTAGACAGTGTGCCTTACAATGAAAGACAATGGGGACATTGGCTGGCTAGAAATATGATTAACACAAAACAAAAACTAGGTCTTGGTGTAAAACAAAGGAAGACAAAAAACGGAAAAGGCCGTCGAGTGAAGAAATGAGCTGGCAAGAAAAATTAGCTGATGAGCTTCATAAACCTATAAAACGTAACTTTACTCGGCGGCGTGTAATTGTAAACGGCATTGACGAGGCATGGTGTTCAGATCTTATTGAGATGCAAAAGTTCAGTCGATGGAACGCTGGCTACAGATATCTTCTTATGGTTTTAGATGTATTCTCTAAATACGGTTGGATCGTTCCATTAAAAGATAAAAAGGGTGAAACCGTTATGAATGCTTTTAAAACAATATTCAAAGAGGGGCGTAAACCACAATATCTTTGGACAGACAAAGGCAAGGAGTATTACAACAAACATGTTAAGGAACTACTTGATAAGAATAAAATAACCTTGTACTCAACTGAGAATGAGGAAAAGTCGTCAGTTTGTGAAAGATGGAACAGAACAATTAAAACCAAGATGTGGAAGCAGTTTACTGTTCAAGGTAATACACAGTATTTAGACATGCTACCCAAATTAGTGAAAGAATACAATAATACAAAACATTCAAGCATAAAGATGACGCCTACAGAAGCAAGTAAAAAGAAGAATGAGTCGACTGTTTACTTTAATCTATACGGTGATATGGAAACATCAAAACAGAAACCGAAATTTAAAGTTGGTGATAAGGTCAGAATAAGTAAGTATAAACGAAATGTGTTTGATAAGGGCTATACACCAAATTGGTCTGAGGAAGTTTTTACAGTTGATGAAATCCAATCCACTGTTCCTGTCACTTACAGACTGAAGGATCTCAGAGGTGAAGACATTCAAGGGAGTTTTTATGAACCTGAATTATTAAGAGCAAAACAGGAGGTATTCAGAATTGATAAAGTCATTCGGAGGGATTATAAGAAGAAACAGGCTCTTGTCAAATGGAAGGGATACAGTGATGAATTTAACAGTTGGATGCCGTTCAAGGACTTGAAGGATATATAAAAGCAGATTAAGGAGAATTATCTAACATATATTATATCAATCGATACAGTATATGCTGTTATTGCTGCTAATGGTAGCCAAAAAGATAATTGTTTCTGACTATCTTATTTAAACAGAAAATAATATATAGATTATATATATGGAAATTTTCACTTATGAAGGACAAAAACTGAATATTATCAAAAAGGATGATGATGTATGGTTCCGTGCTAAAACTGTTTCAAGCATTTTGGGATATTCAAACAAACGAAAAGCTATTATAAAACATGTTGATGAAGAAGAAAAATGTTCACTTAACGAGCTTAAAAATAGGGGTCCCAAATTGGGACCCCTAAAATGGAACGCCGGAAACACGATTTATATAAATGAATCCGGACTGTACAGCCTTATCTTGAGATCAGATATGGATAAAGCCAAAGAATTCAAACGTTGGATTACTAAAGAGGTTTTACCATCAATCAGAAAAACCGGTAAGTATGAATTCAACAACAGGCCATACAAAATGCTGACATTCAATATCAACACAGAATATGATTTACATAAAAAGGTAGTCAACTTTATTAGAAACAATTATCCTAAAGCAATCCTACTCCCAACATTAGGTGAAAACCAAATTAATGGTAACATGAGAATAAAATCATACAACATGGGTTATCAGAAGGGAGCTTGTGATCTATTCATTGGAAATATGCATTTGAAGTACTCAGGTTTTGCAATCGAATTTAAAACACCAACTGGTTATGGAAAGCTTTCAGAAGAACAGGAGATGATGCTACAAGAGTACGAAAACAACAATTACAAAATATTAGTCAGCAACGATTATGATGAAATCATTAAAGAAATCATACTTTATTTCCAGGGTGTAAGAATCAAATGCAGACATTGTTCCAGAAAATTCAAGTCAACAGAAACATTATGCAAACATTTGAAATTCATACACAAACACTTATAAAGAGAAAAATAATATATAGATTATATATATGGAGAATCAAAAAATTAAGAGAGGTCCTGGAAGACCAAAAAAGTATTCAACTGAAGAAGAGAGGAAGGAGGCTATAAAACAACAAAAATCGAAGTACATGCTAAATAAGGAATGGTATTGTGACGTTTGTAAAAATGGACTAAATTATACTCTAGCTGGCAAGCATTGTCATTTGAAGACGATAAAGCACCGAAAAAATAGCATTGCATCAATATCATGGAGAAAAATAATTGACATAATACACAAAAAATAAATTCTTTCAATATAGTTCAAAGGATCCAATCACGGATCATTTGAATTCTCGACCATATAAAACGCAGCAAAAACTACTTAAAAGAATATCAATACTATAGTATATATATATGGAAATAAAAGAATATAATTATATAGAAATGAACAAAGCTAGTTTGAAGAAACTTAGCAAATCGGAACTTATCAAATTGCTATTAAAGCAAGAGAAGAAGAAGTCTGAAATCATAGTGGTTGACGATACCAAGCCAGTTCCAGCATCAAGAACATACAAACCAAGACCACCAGTTCCAACACCTCGCAAGAGTGTTAAGCAGATGGCTAAAGAATATGAAGAAAACATTATTCTTCCACCTCCAGAATTCAGGGATGATTACAAACCGATTCCAGCACCAAGAACCAAAAAACCAATAGATAAACCGGTTCCAGCACCAAGAACCAAAATAGAACAAACAGACAAAGCCTTAAAAGGTTACACTAAGTCATTTGAAATAAATATCAAAAACAATAAGGACCCTTTAGCTCAAATGCAAAACACTAGAAAAACTATAGAATATCGTGTAATAACTTTGTTGAATGAAATGAAAGGCTTGAAATACGTTGAAACATTGAAAGTCACATTCGAAAAAAATATCAGCTGATGAAATAGTTGAAAAGTCAGCATATTTCAATAGTACACCTCAAACAATAATCAACCAAATGGAAATCGCTGATTCATTACAATCATCAAAACAACAGATACTGAATAAGATAGCTCAATGGATATCAGAAGGATCTGGTTGGACAATTAAATCAGTTGATAGTCATTACCTCAACATAGTTAAATACAAGCCATTGAAAGGATCCTCATATATCCAACTACCTTCCGAACTGCGAATGAAGGGATTAATCAACATAAAAAACGAAGATAACGAATGTTTCCGTTGGTGTCATATCCGACATTTGAATCCACAAGATAAGGACCCACAAAGAATTAAAAAAGTTGATAAACCATATATTGAGAAGTTAGACTACTCAGGAATTGAATTTCCAGTAACTATTAAGCAGTTCAACAAAATCGAGAAGCAAAACAGTATCAATATAAATGTATTCGGATATGAAGACAAACAACCATATCCCATCTATGTTTCTAAAGAAAAGTATGAAGATCATATGGAACTACTACTAGTAACGAAAGATGAAAACAAGCATTATGTTCTCATAAAGGATTTCAATAAATTCATGTACAATCAAACAAAACACAAAGAGAGGAAACACTTTTGTATGCACTGTCTGCAATGTTTCAGTTCTGAAAGAGTATTAAACAATCATAAAGATAATTGCATCAAGTAAATGGAACACAAGCAGTAAATATGCCAACTAAAGATAATAACATACTGAAATTCAATAATTTTCATAAGCAGCAACCAGTACCATTTGTCATTTATGCTGATTTTGAGGCTATAACAGAGAAGATTCAAGGATGTCAACAGAATAATGAGTCATCATATACTGAAGCATACCAAAGACATACAGACTGTGGATATGGTTATAAAGTGGTTTGTTGTTATGACGACAAATATACAAAACCAATACAACTATATAGAGATGAAAAGGCTGTTTACAAATTCATGGAAAAGATGTTGAAAGAAGTTAAATATTGTAAGAATATAATGAAAAAGCATTTCGATAAGCCATTAAAAATGACGAAAGAGGATGAAGAGAAATTTGAAAAAGCAAAAGAATGCCACATCTGCGATAAAAAATACACAGAAAAAGACATACGCGTCAGAGATCATTGTCATATAACTGGTAAATATAGAGGCTCTGCTCACCAAGAATGCAATCTGAAACTCAGAATAAATCCAGAAGAAATCAAAATTCCTGTTATATTCCATAATCTAAGAGGTTATGACAGCCATTTTATAATGCAAGAAATCGGAGCTATTGTTAAGAATAATACATACACCAAAAACGGAAAAGAGATTAAAATGGACATAAATGCCATACCAAACAATATGGAAAAATATATGGCGTTCATGCTTGGTAACCATCTAACATTCATTGACAGTTTCCAGTTTATGAGTTCTAGTCTTGATAAATTAGTTAGCAACTTACCAGCAGAAGCTTTAAAATATACAAACAAAAGATTCCAAAAAGAAAAATTCAAGCTTATGACGCGAAAAGGTGTTTATCCGTATGATTACATGGACAGTTTTGAGAAATTCAATAAAACAGAATTACCAACTAAAGAAGAATTTTACAGCATATTGAATAATGAACATATAACAGATGAGGATTATAGTCATGCTCAAAAAGTGTGGAATACATTTCAATTACAAACGATGGGTGAATACCATAATCTATATCTTAAGTCTGATATACTTCTATTAGCCGACGTGTTTGAAAACTTCCGTAAGACCTGTCTTCAGTATTACAAACTTGACCCCTGTCACTACTTCACATCTCCTGGTTTGTCATGGGATGCTATGTTAAAGATGACCAATATTAAACTAGAACTAATGACAGACATAGACATGTTTCAATTCATTGAAAAAGGCATGCGTGGTGGTATATCTTATATTGCCAATCCATATGGAAAAGCAAATAATAAGTACATGAGAGAATACGACGAGAAGGCGCCCTCAAAGTATATCATGTACCTTGATGCTAATAATTTATACGGTTGGGCTATGAGTCAATATCTCCCTACTGGTGGTTTTAGATGGATGACAGAAAAGCAGATTAATAAAATCAATTTAGCTCAGTATAATGAAGACAGCAATAAAGGGTTAATACTAGAAGTTGATCTAGAATACCCCAAAGAGTTGCATGACCTTCATAACGACTACCCTCTAGGACCGGAAAAGGTTAAAGTAACTGATGACATGTTGTCAGGATATTGCAAGAAGATACAAAACAAGTTCAAAATATCGACGGGACTAGTTCACAAACTGATCCCTACTTTATGCGACAAAGAAAAATATGTTCTACACTATAGAAATCTACAGTTGTATCTTGATCTTGGATTGAAAATAAAGAAAGTGCATAGAGTATTAGAATTCAATCAGTCACCTTGGCTTAAACAATACATTGACTTCAATACACAAAAACGTACTCAAGCGAAAAATTCATTCGAAAAAGATTTCTTCAAGCTAATGAATAACTCAGTGTTTGGAAAGACAATGGAGAACATAAGAAAACGTGTCGATGTCAGACTTATTACAGATGAGAAGAAACTATTGAAGATGGCTTCTAAACCAACTTATGTAAGTAGTAAGATATTCAATGAAAATCTGGTAGCAGTGCATAAGATCAAAGAAACGCTAACTCTAAACAGGCCGGCATATGTGGGTATGTGTATTCTTGATCTGAGTAAAACTCTAATGTATGATTTTCATCATAACTACATAAAAGAAAAGTATGGAGACAAAGCCAAGCTGCTCTTCACTGACACAGACAGTCTAACATATGAGATTGAAGCTGAAGATGTGTACCGAGACTTTTGGAATGATAAAGATCGATTTGACAACAGCGACTATCCAGAAAACTCTCTGTATTTTGATAAGACAAACAAGAAGGTAATCGGCAAATTCAAAGATGAAGCAGCTGGAATACCAATCACAGAATTTGTCGGTTTGCGATCAAAAATGTACAGTTACATAAAAGACAACCAAAAAGGAGGAAAAACAGCCAAAGGAATCAAAAAGAACATCATAAAAAACAAAATCAAACATAAAGACTACAAAAATGTTTTATTAGAAAATAAACAAATACATCATACTATGAAAACAATAAGAAGTAGCAACCATCAACTAGGTAGTTACGAGCTTAATAAAGTGTCACTCAGCTGTTTCGATGATAAACGATATATAGCCAACAATGGAGTCAATAGTTTCGCTTACGGACATTATGCAATCAAAAACTAAAATAATATTTCTTTCTTAAACTCATCATTCTATACTATTATATGAGACATTATTTTCATGATACTACAACATGACGTCACGCCACAGCTGTGGCGAAATCACAAGTGCCTTAAATCTCGGCTACAAACTTCACTGACAAACTTTACTGACAAACTTTACTGACAAACTTTACTGACAAACTTTACTGACAAACTTTACTGACAAACTTTACTTTAAATACAAGTTCATCTGATATCACATGATAATCGTATGACCCCAAAAAACAATAGAAATCTGATGACTCATTTCCTCGGGAAAGTCCCTGTGGTTTTAAGACTTCCTGTTGAAGTCACGCAATGGAAAATGCGTTCGGTTTTGTATGAAATAAAAAACATATAGATTTCCATGAAATAAAACCAATATGTGTAAAATGCTCTGGTACCACCCAGAAGAAACCATAAAATAATTTCCATCAGATGGAAAAGTAGTTATAGTTGGGTTTGGTTTTGAGCGCATTCTCAATGCGCTGAAACCCCCAACTATATAACTACTCAAGGTCATCTAACAAGCCGGAAGGCAGAAAACCGGAAGTACATTAGAAAAGGTAAGTACTGGCAGTACAACATTCTATACATGCATTGTAGATATATTTAAAACAGACTATCAGTGAATTCGTTGTTGTTTGTTTTGATTTTATTGTCCAGCAATTTCACCTGTGTCTGGTATGTATATACCTTCTTTAATTACCTAACTAATTTCTACTTTACTGTTATTTTATATTCTGTGGAAAAAACATTCATTATTGTAGTTTCATTTCTTGTATACCTGCCCTTGGCTAGTTAGAATTGGGGAAAGGGGAAGGCCTGGCAGATGCTTAAAGTGTGACTTTGTGTACTGCTTCATTCAGTGCTTTATGTATGGGCAGGAGCCCTGGTATGGGAAGTTTTGTACTTTTACTAACAAAATTGGTATCACATGATCGAATGTTTTAAAGTGAAATTAATTTTGACACCAGTTTTAAATCTAATACATCCACATGAATTTTACCCTGCCTGAACCCCGAAACTGAGTAATCCCCATGCGTACCCAGGCATGAGTATAACACACTTTAAATTAGTGGATGTATATCTTTGCCCATAATCCAATCACAAATGGCTTTATTATTTTTTTTCAGTAACAAAACATGAAATTCAGCCCATTAAGGATGTACGCAAAAAGCTGCAAAATGTTTAATTATGTCATATTTTACATGAATAACATCAAAAATTTTCAATTTTCGCCGTTGTTTGGTAATTTCTAAGTTTTGGTAAATTCCAAGATGGCGGCCATGTTGACTGCCATCTTGGATGACGTCACAGGCCCCCAGCGGCGCCACAACCCATAATATATACATTATCTTGTAGAGCACATCAAAGGCTTTCTACCTAACGCAAAATCTCTCCAAAATATTAAAACACAGCAAAAAACCAGGGGAGGGGTTCCATCAACCCCCCCCCCCCACTTGTACACTGTGGGGGTGTGACTTTGCTTGTACGTCCGAGGGTTAAGTTCCATTTCTGAAGACAGTTAAATCAGGATGCTCTGTAACGTCGCTCCTCGTCAGCGTTGTAAGTTATTACAGCAATAACCCTCCCTGATGCTTTGCAGCTAAGTGACACTCCAACTTCCAGACTTGAACCTGAAAAAAGTAAACGCTGGATTATCAGCAGGTTGACTGACTGAGCAAGTTGAAATCAAATTGCTGCAGGTTGACTGACTGAGCGAGATTCGCAAGCTTTAAACTAAGAAGAAGGGAGTATACATGGAAAAGCACCAGTAAGGTTACTAAGCTTATACCTAAAACATGACAATGTACATGTATAAATCACCGAGCGAACCTTACCTTTCACTGACTCTCACACTGACCCTTTAGCTTTTGTTCCAGTTCTTCGTTCACCTGTATTTCCTTGTCATATTTCGCTTTCCGTTATGCACCAGCAAGCAAGTCATCGGCGTATAAAACAGCTTTCTCATCCCGCGAACAACTGTCGAACTTTTAGCCAGTGACTCGTGCGACAAATCGCGTTCCGCTTCTACCTCTTCGATTAAAATATCTTCTGAATACTCTGAGTCAAAGCGCAACTCTAAATCTGCTTCATTGGAGCACATTGTGTCTGGTGAGTCAGGGACCGTCACAGAAAGTTTTCGATCAAATCAAAACAGAGGGAAAAGTGATTTACTGAGCAGCTCTAAAATTTGGGTTCTGGATGTGACGTCACAGGCCTTTCCCGCTCCAAGCACCCATGGCACGGTACTGGACCAAAACTTAGTCGAACTCAGAAGGGCACAGAAAATCGAGGATTTAACCAAATCAAAAAATTTTGGCGCAGAAGTGCTCTTGAGATTAGGCAAATTCATTTTACCGAAAAAAATTGGGGTTAGTTGCACTTTTCATATTGTCTTGAATGAAGATAATTGGGACAATATTAGAAAAGAGATCTCCAAGGAAAACAACAAAATTTCAACAGAGAAACGGAGGTCAAAAGACTGACTTGCAGTCAACCGGTGTTAAATCAAATGGCGTGTTAACTACAACTCGAAAAAAGCAAGCTAGCATAGTTTTCTCAACAAAAACTCAGGAATACTCGCCATTTTCGGGGAGTAACCAGGTCTATTGTTCCAACGGTTAGTGAGAGAAAAGTTTCATTTTAAAGGATCCTAGTCACCCACAGTGCTTTGCGCGCATCGAGTGAGGAATCCGCCATTTTCTATGCCGTCTAAAATCAGGATTTTTTCACAGTGACTTGAAATCCGGCTACATCCGCGCCAATACGGCCAGTTTGGGCCTTCATTCACTTTTTTGGCCTTAAAAAATTAATAGCGGTTACATCTGGCTGGTTATTTTGGTGTTGTTTGCTATTTTTCTCGTGAAATGTGCGAAACAACGCCAGGACTCTAAGCGGTTTATGCTCTCCTTCGCGTGGCAGTACCAAAACAGTCAAGCTTATGAAAGAAATCATTATTAAAGGACCTTCTTGGTTATTGCACTAGTCAAGCAAAAGGTATCCAATAGATTGAAATGCTGGTCAAGCTTATTCGCCGACATTTTACTTCATTACGGTGCGAGTTCTTCACGCGCTGAAATGTTTTGGTCTTCTAAATGTTACGGCGGGACTCGCTCTGCAGTGCCGGTAGCGACGCTAAAGGACAGCTTCAAAGCCTTCGATGCCTAAGAACAGCACTTCGATTTTTTCCATAAACTAATCCCTGGAATTGCAGAAAAGGAGGAGAAAGAATGGTTTGCGAACAGAATCTTTGTAAATCAGATCTGTTAGCTGCAGTCGACACCTTAGCTAGCTGCAGTACGTTTTGTTTTCATGGCAATTCATGTATTTTGAAATTGAAATGAATAGCCATCCTGTGCGATGATAACAACGAAAATAAAAGCTATTAACAAAAGGGTTTCTTCTATTTGAAAGGAATGTGAAATGTTCTCGCTTTATCTAGCGCTAATTAAAACTAAATGCGGGTCGGAGCGGTGGTCAGAGCGGCGTGATCGAGTGAGTTTTGGAAACATTTCTGCCCTCCGTGCATTCGCCTTTTGTGTTTTGTGGTGATGGGAAAGTCAAGAATACCCAATTAAACAAGATTCCAGACCTTTATGATTCTAGATTCGCTTGTAAATCATATTCCGCGAGCGCTCGCTGAATATAGTTTGCTTTTGTGTTGGTGGACTGGGAGGCTGGCCGGCTTACGAACACAAACATTCTTTGAGTTCTAGGTTTTTGGACAGCCGCCAAAATGCGCTGAAAATAATCGAAAGCCCTTTTTACTGGCACTAAAATCAAAAACAAGCGAGAAATTTCAGCTTCAGGCTACAATTTATATTTTTACCAGTTGAACTGTTGACGTTTTGTCACGTTCGACGAGTAATTTGATCGCAAATTTCAGATCAAAACAATAACAAAGGTGTGCCTGACTAGGATCCTTTAAGAAGAAACAAGAGGCTATTTGCAGCCTTCACTCGGGCTGTAAACAGCTTGAAAGCACAGGAAACCCCAAAACAAGAGCAAATTTGCAGCAAAAAGCACAAAAACGTTAAACTCCAAGACACTCACAACCTCGCAAAAGGCTTACAAAAGCGTGTTCAGATGATGATGCAATAGCCAAACGATTTTGGTTCTCGTTCCCAGAGCCCGCGCGGCCTTACAATCGCGACACGAGCAAAAAGAACCACACGGTAAACCTTGACTCGTGGCCTCCGGCCCGAGTAAAAACCAACGTTTTTTTGTGCGCGGGGTCCGGATGGGAAATCCGGACCGCTGGAGCGCGCGTCATGAGCCAATCAGATTAAAGGAGTTAGGATTCCGGACCGCTGAGATGCTTCAGAAAAAAATAAAGTGGAATATCTTTCTACTGAGCGCCCTCGATTTCCGAAAACGTGGTTTCTTACAAGACACTGTATACAGTGTTGCTCTCACAACTGATTTTTCTGGGATTTCATTAAGCCTATTTACGGACTATTTTGATGTAATACGAAGACGCTTGTGGAGTGTGCTAATCGATGGTTAACGGCTTCGGGAACCTAAACGCTGGCTGAAATACGGTTGAAAGGCATTCAGACGGGCAAGAGACAAGACAAGGACTCGCTTAAAGTGGGGAATGGTTGGTCGCAAATATCACTGCCTCTCAACTTGTCATTGACAATACTGTAGGAGTTCAATGAGCAGTCAAACACTTCGACGAAGAACCAAGTTAACGCTCCTTACCTGGTGGCACAACCTCAGCCTGTACTCCAAATATTACCACTGTAAAAGACATTGAAAACATGTGTTAATATCGATCAGCTGCACTGCATGTAGGAGAGAAGCCCCCTCTCGGCTTGGACACCTAGTATCATTTAATCTGTTCCACTCTCCTAGATTGCGCGATAAGAATAATTTATAGGAAATTATATCCTACCACTAACCGATCTCCTCAACCTGGAGCGAAGTAAGCATTTTCACTGGAGAGTCATACAGTGTCATGAGCCATAAACAAGGAAGGAGACGGGAATTTAGGGGCTCTCGATCATAATTACAGAAACACACTGTGACGTTTCTGAAATACCTATTACTTTGTAAGATTTTACCCGATTGCAAAAAAAATTTCGCAATCAACGCAAAATTAGAAATTAATGTGATGGTAGGTTTTAATCATTTTTCAGGTGATCAAGAAGTATTTAACAGTGACTGGCATTAGAATACTCAGAAAAAAAAGAAAATCACAATTCTTTCAACAGGAGTTGACCCCGGCCTTCCGATAACTAGTCCAAATGGCCAAGGTAACTAGGTTATCAAACTAGGATCATGTGACAAACATCCTGCATACTGCTAGGATTTGAATGTCGATGTGTGTCCACTGTGCATTATGCATATGCCCTCCAGAATCCGTCCGCAGCATTATGATCGTTGGTGTAGCAAACAGAGAAACATTTTGAGAAGCAATGTTTGCGGAAACCTTACACGGCTATTTTTCATCACACTGAAATTTGGGAGTATCCGCGCGTTTTGTGTAGGGGTGGTGCATTTTTGCCCTAAAAAGTAGAATAAGTGTTACTTTAAATGGTCTGCATTGACCTCACGCTTACCATCATCGTACCCAAGTATAGCTCCTGATATTGCGCGCTGTATAATTAGGCATTGTGAAAATTAAAATAAATTCATGTCATATAACAAAAGAAATACTCACAAAGGGTCAGGACAAGCAAAGTCAGAATGAAGATTCTTTTCTTCTCCATCAAATTGCTCTAGTGGGAAACATATTGAAAGCGAGGAATGGTTGGTCGGCAACTATAATAATAATAATAATAATAATAATAATAATAATAACAATAGTAACAACAATAACATGTTTTACCAGGGTAAGCCCGTCAGAAAAAGCTGTTATAAATGGGTGCCCTCGGCAACTAAAAATAAGAAATAATAATAATAATAATAATAATAATAGTAATAATAATAATATTAATATTAATATTAATATTAATATTAATATTAATATTAATATTAATATTAATATTAATAACCCTAAAAATAGGTTGCAAAATTTTGCTGTGCTACAATATTTCCAAAAGATGTTTCTTTTGAAAGATAGCCTGTGATGTGCTCTAAAAGATGGGATAATATGGGTTGCGACACTGCAAGGCTGCCATCTTGAATTTACTCAAAATTAAAAACTATCATAAGACAGCTGAAACGGAATTGTTTAACATACTTAACATGTAAAATATGATGTAGTTAAACACTTTGCTGCTTTATGCCGACATTTATTTTTTTCCCCGAAAAAAACCGGGAAAACATGCATTTCAATCCAAAATGGCTTGACCACATGGTACTAATGACGTTGCGTCTGGTAATGATGGCAACTAATTATAATTCCCACCAAACTTTGCCAAAATGTGTCTTAAGGCTAAGCGCACATTTAGTTTGTTGACTGTTCTTTACCAGTAGGAAATATATGGCCTGATAGCTTACAGAGCCAAACAAAGAGCATACGCGTTTGCTCAGATTATCCATGGTCTGTCTACGTGATTAAAACGAAAATGACCTTTGAGTTCATCAAGCATGAAGTAATCTATAAATAAGTCACATTACAACCACATTAAATTACGAATCTTTGTTATGAGAAAATGTTTCAAATACTCAGAAAACCTTTCTGTATGATGCATCAGTTTAATAGCTGTTTTACTGACGTTTAGTAATTCGGTGTACGTTGCAAGAAGATAGCTAGGATGATGGCAAAAGTATACGTGACCAAACCAGTTTAACCACTGAACAAGGCAAAACTGGATTTCACGATCTCATTGAGCTATCATAAATCACGTAAGAAATTTTCACAAGCCAAAGTTACAGCACAAACACATAAGCGCTAGCTATAGTTCGAGAGTTTCCATTTTTTTCAACCCACGTACTTTGTTTTTCGTTTTATCTCAACGCAGGCCTCAGGGTATACCAATCAAATCACTCGATATCAATCAATCGATTGCGAATAATCACCGATGAACAATCAATGAAGGGGTTTCTGAGATCTGTTATCGATTTCAATCGATTTTCAAGTTTAATCTATTAGCTGCAATGGTAAAGATTCTCATCGATCGGATTTACTTGAATTCTTAAGCGTTTGCCATGTTCATAAAGAAAATAGTTCTTGAAGAGCTAACGGAAGTTAATAACTGTATGGCCTGGTTAATATGCAATCCTTAATTAAGGTAGTAGATACCCGCAAAAACAACAAAATTTTGTCAAATTTGTTGTAAAGAGTGCTCTATGGTGAGCAGATATATTTAACCAAAACTCATTATAGACCAAAAGTGCATTGTCTCAGCTGCCTTTTGGAACTTACTTTAATCTGGGTATGTCGAGCATTGGCTTGGTCAGCGGGGGAGCCACTTGGGCACCTGCGGTGAGCTACCAATTATTTTGGGGCAAGTCGTTCTCCTTCAAAACCAGTCTAATCACAGCCAAAATTGGAACGACATAAAAGAAACATTGAAGAATGCAATGATCTACTTTTTTTTAAGTCTGGGGGGGGTGCATGTTTCCATGGCAACAGTTGAAATTAAAAAATAGTTTTCACTCAAGTTGGTTTGCCTTTATCAAGTTAAGTTTTTGTCTCATGACTTCAAAAACTACATCATTGCATTCTACACCCAAAAATACATAAGGTCACCAAATTTCATTAAAATTGGATGATTGGTTTTCTCAAACGATCTGCCCCAAGACTGCGTAATCATAAAATGGGGAACTTTTTACATACATAAATTGTCCAAGTCTGATTATGGCATTTTAAGCAGGAAATACTAATAAAAATAAAGACAACTAGTTTTTGAACAGTTCTACAAATAAGAGTTCACAGTCCAAATGTTCATAGGTTGGGCCTAAGCATTTTAAAAAAGATACGGAATATAAATGCAGAAAAACAATACTTGGTATACTAGGTTTCAAGTTGTCATTTCAAAAAGGATGCTACAAACTCCACAAGGCAGCTCACTTTACACGTACCTGTATCACACGACTTTCGAAATTTTAAACATGCAATAGTGAATTAAATTTCAGTTCAACGCCTTTCCCGCGTAACCCACATGCAGCCCTGCGTTAAATTAAAAAGCTGACTTTCTGACACCTGTGGCAGAGAAACACCCGTGCCGGTACTTTCTCAAGCCGGTATGCAAACATTGGAAGAAGAGAATAGCTCATTTTAATTGTTGTTATTTTCAAATGTTCACAATTAGGAATTTGAAGCAATGGCTTCAGTTGTGCGTGCTCAGTTTCTTAATTGTTCTTCTCACCAGCATTTAGTGATTCTTATTAGCATATAAGAAACGGGTTATACGAATTTACTCTAATGACTGTCAAAGTTTTTAAAATCTAACAAATATACATATAGCAATTCTCTTAGAAGGAATGGGATGGAGTATCATCGATTGTTTTCGAAATGCTTTGCATTTGCCATTTACACTTTAGAGTACTTAGGTAATAGGTTAACTCAGCGAATGTAAGCACGTTTTAACTTCCTGAAAAGTATGTCCTGATTAGGTAACTGAGACAGGTTGATGAGCCTGTACACTACAAAGTACCGATATCTCCAGCAACCAATGTGAGCCAACGGACTCGAAGTGACGATTTGTTTTCCATTGAGCAACAGCAATGATTTCGCATTGGTTACATCAACAGCAAAAGAAGCAAACTTGTTCATCTCCTTGTACTTGCGCTTCAGTGCTTCAGCGCTTGCTTTCAACTTTGACGAAAACACTTAAGCCTGCATAGTCTGCTTGCTTTTGTACTTGTGTTTACCGTAAAAACACGGGTAACATATCGCAGATTTCTTGCATTTCAACTAACTAGTTATTTCTTACCCGCAAACAACTTTTGAGAATCTTGATGTGGGCACTGTAACGTATCGCCAGGAGAATAGTATCCGATAAGCCTCCGATCGTCAGATCATTCTCACGTGATGACGGCTAGCCCTTTATACACCCGTCCCGGCATCGTTTTCGTAAAATAATTGTATCTATCGCTTTGTTATCGCTTACTGTGACTGTGACTGTGACTGTGTAATTAGCATTTCACGCTGGGTTTTGGGAACTAACTGTTTTGGAAAACATTCATAAGATACCTCATGCCTTTGCCTAGTGCCAGTACGGCCGACAACTACTCCAGGGTATATTTATACTATGCTAACGTTTTAGTTTCCTCACATTGTGGTAACGGTAAGGCCACAATGATTTCGTCAGGAGTTAAAATTTCTATTTTCTTGCGTTTTATTTTACTTGAATTCTTGGGCGTTCGCCATCTTCAAGAAAATACTACTGCAGTTCATAAAGAGCTAACGGAAGTTTATAACTGTATGGCAAAATTATGCAATCATTATGCAATCGGCTTTCAGACGGACGCTGCAAAAAAAATGTTAACTCCAATGGCAAAGTGAATCAACAAGCTCCCTCTGAAGACTGGATTCGTTAGACTCATTTCTATTCCGAACATCGCTTAGATACGACGAAAAGGAAAGACAAACATTTTCATTTCCTTGTGTTCACGCCTCCCTGCTTGAATTGGTCCGTTTCCATTTGGCTACTGACGTTCTCGTGTTTGAGGTTGAGCTAGCGGTCATGGTAAAAAAAAGCTTAGCTGCTTACTTATACTTGTGAGCCAAATAAAATAGCTATAGCTTATTACCTCTTAACTTTAAAAGCCTTGTTTTGGATGTTGAGCCAAGAGTCTTATCCGGTGAGTCTCAGCCTTGTCTATAGCGTCATAAAGGTCAGTCGGTTTTAGTCAAGATATAATAGAATATCAGTACACCTATCGTTCTGTTTTTGAAATTGCCTAGAGGGACCAAACAATGAATCTTTTGTTATCGCCCTAATAGTAGCTACAACGTTAGTAATAGAGATATACGTCTTCAAGATTGTTATCTAAAAAGGGCATAATAGAATTTCATTAATTATGAATACATTTCATACTGAGAATGCCTTTTCAAATAAAAACCTAACTTTACTTCCAAAGTTACCTCACAAAAATAAAAAGTCAGGTCCGATTTCCTCCATTCAGTTTTTCGAAAAACTAATTCAATTTTATTGAATTCTCAGTCTGGGTTATTGAATCTCTAGCATACTGATTGGTTTACCGAACACAGGATATCGGCAAATAATTCTGTTTTTTGCCTTATAAGGAAATTGGATGCCAATAATGTCAAATGTCAGAGTTCCAAAAGTTTTGTAGATAAGGAAAATTTGTCCAAAAATTGCCGGGGCAAAAATATTCAGAACTGATCACCAAATTTGAGTTTTTAATTTAAAAAAATGATATGAGGTGAATGTCATGTATTGGCAAGAGATCTAGGAACGCACCCGGGCAACATGGCGGTTCACTGCAAACACATTTTATTGAATCTATGCGTGCGCATGTAATTACTATATATGGTGAACGCACAGAGAGACCATAACATTTCCTCTACGCAAAAATGATCTGTCCCTAGTTTGTAGACTGAGCCTAAGATACAATCTCAAGAAAACAACTTAATCGACTAACAGTGTCCGGTAACCTACAGTTTCGAAGAAAAACAGAAAACAAGAAAAAAAAAAAGAAAAACAGTTCAGAGATCGAGTCTCTGTGGTGCCCTGCGCACTCTCTGGGGGTTCCGCCGCTCACGGACCGTAGGACTGACTGGAGTCACTTCAGAAGGGTCGGTGGCTACAATTGAGGGAACAGAAACCATCTCCGGTTGATCTGCCACGGGATCCTCTGGAGCTGTACCAACCACATCGGGTGGTGCACTCTGTTGGATTGGCGCTGGTGGTAGGCTGACCACTTCTGGTTGGCTGACCTCAACAGAGTCGGGCTTAACCGCCGTTGGCTTCAGCTGGTCGATATGTCGACGCCAAATAATCCCAGGTGCCACCTGCACCTCGTGCATCAGCGGACCTGTCTTCTTGACAATCAGCCCTGAACGCCACTTCAGATCCCCTCGATAATCTCATGACATCACAGAGTCACCAACCTCTAACTGACGACACTGTCTACACTTCTCATTCGCGGCACTAATGCTCTGCAGATGCCGTTGGTTAACCATCTTACGGTTCAAGTTAGGTTTCACCAAATCTAAGCGAGTGCGCAACGGTCTTCCAAGGAGTAACTGTGCAGGGCTCACACAGGTAGTGGAGTGAGGAGTGTTCCTATAAGCTGTGAGAAAATTTGCCAACTTCTCCTTCACCGGCTTTCAACTTTGATGCATGGAACGTAACGCTTGCTTGAAAGTTTGTACAGCCCTCTCAGCTTGACCGTTTGTAGCCGGATGGTATGGTGCTGACGTTAAATGGCGGATGCCATTGGACCTGACAAACGCCTGGAACGAATTGTGCACCGTTGTCACTAACGATCTGTTCAAGAATTCCAAATCTGGCGAATAAATCGCGTAGGACTTCCATGGTCGAACTTGAAGTGGTGGAACTAACAGGAACCACTTCCGCCCCCTTGCTATGTGCATCGACAACTGCTAAGAACATCGAGTTCTGGAATGGGCCGGCATAGTCGATGTGTATGCGTTGTCATGGTGTAGTGGCCCACTCCCACGGATGCAATGGTGCTTTAGTAGGCATCTTCTGGTCGTGCTGACACCCACTGCAGGCTTTCGCTAGCTCTTCCAGTTAGGCACTGATATTAGGCCACCAGACGTAGCTCCTCGCTAGTGCTTTCATTTTTACCACACCCAGGTGCCCGTCGTACAGCTCCTCCAACACTCTGTCTTGGAGCTTATTGGGGATTACCACTCTCATTCCCCATAGAATGCAACCTTGGTGAACCGTCAGTTCATTGCGCCGCTCATAGTAAGGCTTGTCTCCACTAGCACGAGCAGACCATCCTTTCACGATGGACTCGTACACCCTTGCTAGGACTGGGTCACGACGTGTTTCTCTTGCAACTGCTTCACTGGTTACAGGTAATGGATCAAACTGGGTTGCCTGGAACACCTCTGACGAATCCACTTCCACCTCCTCCCTCTCTTGTTGCTGAAGGGGGAGCCGAGACAGTCCATCAGCATTGCAGTGCTTGGTCGTGCTCTTATACTCTATCTTGTAATCGAAACCAGCCAGGAACATAGCATAGCGCTGAAGTCTCGCAGCGGTCATGGCAGAACTCCCTTCGATTCTCTGGGTGGAAAATGGCAGTGAGGGGCTTGTGGTCTGTAATGAGCGTGAACCGCCTCCCATAGAGGTACACATGGAAACAGTTTCACTCCCCAAACAATGGACAATGCCTCCTTGTCAATCTGGGCGTACTTGCGTTCTGTCTTGGTCAACAATCGGGACGCAAAAGCTACTGGCCTTTCGCTGCCATCAGGCATGACGTGTGA
Source organism: Siderastrea siderea (assembly GCA_964030785.1). Classification (NCBI taxonomy): domain Eukaryota; kingdom Metazoa; phylum Cnidaria; class Anthozoa; order Scleractinia; family Rhizangiidae; genus Siderastrea; species Siderastrea siderea. Next base: position 44,783,815 of record OZ034974.1, read on the forward strand.
AAGAACCGCACCGATGCCGGTTAGTGAAGCAACACATGCAAGCCTAACTGGTAACGCTGGATCATAATGCGTTAGCACCTGCTCAGATGTAATCATGCGCTTAGCCTCTGTGAAGGCTTGTTCGCACTGTTCAGTCCACTGCCATTCGCTGTTTTGCTCTAACAACTGGTGAAGTGGGTGGAGAACTGTGGATGCATTAGGCAAGAAGAGGTTGAATTAGTTAACGAACCCTAAAACGAGCGAAGCTGTGACACATTCTCAGGTCTTGGCGCGCTAACTACTGCCTCAATCTTCTCTTGTGTCTTGTGGAAACCTTGTCTGTCGATCTCATGCCCACAGAACTGAACTCTATCCCTGAAGAGCTCGCACTTCTCTTTGTTGGCCTTCAGACCTGCGTCTTGCAGTCGCTTAAGAACGCTCCTCTAAATTCTCCAAATGCTCTTCATCGGTTTTGCCCGAGACGATCATGCCATCCAGGTTACACTGGGTGCCAGGTATTCCCTGTAATACCTGGTCTATGGCACGTTGCCAAATCGCTGGACTTGAAGTAACGCCAAAAACTAACCGATTGTATTGAAAAAGACCCTTGTACGTATTGATCTTGAGGTATTTCTTGGATTCCTCTGTTACTTCCATCTGGTGATAAGCTTGGCGTAGATCAAGTTTGCTAAAAACAGGTGTCTATCTATTTCTGTCGTGTTTTTTTATTTCTGTAGTGAAAAATACCACTATTAATAATCTAGACATACGCACATTTGTAGTTATTAATCGTGAAAAGCGGTACTTTCTAGTTATTAATCGCGAAACACGTCAGTTGCGATTACTAATCGTGAATTTTACAGTTAATAATCGTACAATCCACGATTATTAACTACGTCTGACAGATTCTACAGTTAATAATCGTTTATTGTACGATTGTTAATCGCAAGTGACGGTCAATGTAGTTATTCATCGCAAGTTGCTGACCTTGGGTGAAAAGAGAATCGCAAAACAAATTTGAATTGACCGGCCGCCATTGCAAAAGAAAAATTCAAACCCAAACAGAACTCTTCATGAGACTTGTTGTAGAACAAAGACAACGAAAGTTAATTCTTGAAGTGACAAAGTCTCCTTAGAAATTTAGGTTTACTTCGGTAAGTCGTTTAAGAATGATAGTTTCCTTTTCTTTCTGCCTTCCACGAAGCACGACGCGAGCGCGAGGTCGACGAAGTCACGAACAAGAACACCGCGATAGATGCAAAATGAGCGATTAAATTGTCAACTTTCAAACGAAACGGAGCTCTGCTAGTCCTCAAATACAGAAGGGGTAAATAACTTAACCGTCATCCGGAAGTTAAATTTATTTCACTCGAGATTTCTTCGATACGACTTTGTTTTTCATGCGAACAATCAACTACAGTTTCAAACACGAACCAAAACTGCGCGATCCGATGCAAAGTGAGCGATACAATGAAAAGCGACAACCCTCAAACGAAACGGCATTTTTCAAGCACTTTACACACAAAAGGAAACGAGATAACCATTATCCGTAAGTTAAATTCATTTTGCTCGGACATTTCAACGATTTGACTCGGTTTTTTTAATGCGAACAATCATGCAAACCATTTCAAACACCCCGTGACACTAGGAAATTGATCATCAAGTGATAAACAAACGTAAACAAACCATTCTAATAAGAAAACGCGCTGGAAATTCCGCAGTATAAAGAAGTTTCATCTAATTCGTTTTGAATCCTTTAATGCTCTGGATTGATAATAAAACGATCTTTCATGGATTCATTTCCATTCACGAACGGAAGACCCAAAGCCACAAAAAAGTCCGAGGCGCATGTAATTTTAACTACCCTAATGTAAGCTTACTTGTAGCTGGTCGTATTTTCAGGTTATGAAAAGTTATTGTCAGATATCAACGGCAATAGTTCTATCTAGCTTCGTTCTCCTACGTTAGTGACCGTTCACATGACCGAATTCGACGACTTGCATCGACAAAAGACAAGGGGGAAAAGAGCTCTCTTTTCTCTTCGGTATTCCTTTCACTGCAAGTTGAAAATGAAATACGAGAACATGCCGTCTGATGCGATATGAAAATATATTTCAGTCAGATATTCGCTACTTTTCGCATTGTACTTGGTAAAATTCGGTTCTGATGGAAAAGCATTACACTGTCTCCAAAAGATATTTCTTCAACAACATTAAAAACGTTTTGCATGAACTTCGATGCAAAGGTAGTCGTCGTGAACCCGTGTCACGCAACCCGCGGGGATTCGTCTCAGCCGCTACGGATCTGGTGATGTTTCAGGAAAAAAGGGAAGCTTACGTGTTGAAATTTTTCTTCGTAAATATTCCACCTAGCGAAACTGTTTCACGGATTTTCCACAACACGCACAATTTTCAACGTTTTATGTCTCACTTGTCGAAGCAAATGAACTGCACAACAGTGCAGGATTTTAATAAGCTTATTTGGTCTATGAATGGCGAAAGTTTCGTATCCTTTAAAATGAAAACCGTTCAGTAAGCTATACAAGCTGACACTGAACATTTAAACTACCTATTTTAAGTGGCTGAGACAGTGAAACTTCAACATGTATAAGCTTAAAAGCTCTTTTTGCTTGAAGTCAACTACTTTTTAGCTCCGAGTCAATGGCGCCAAATTCTGCTTTACGCAGGAAAAATCGGAGCGTAGAATTAGAAGCCAAGCCAAGAGACATTTTAATTGATTACCTGGAAATCAGACTAAACCTGGTTGTTATAAATACAAGGAAAATAGGCTCACCTCTGTTTTTGACGCTGTTTACAAATGTAAACCTACCACAGAATTAGGGCCATGTCTAGTACGCAAATTACTCTTCTTAACAATTCCGGTCCTTTAAATTGGCTTTGCTTTCTTCAGTTGTCACCAGTGATTGAAATAGCTATTTAATGAGTTGATTTGATGTACGTTTTCCAAGCCTCCACTTCTTCCATGTTGCAGAGAACAGTCTTTGACACTCCTTCTGTCCTTGCAAATACCTAGTTCCCGCCGATGGATTCATTTCATTTCTATCCATTTGAAGTTAGCCTTTGTTTTCAGGACAAGTTCGCCGAGTGGAAAACATTCAACCGAGAAGTCCAGCACATGGAGATTTTTTTTTTCTTTATTGTCATCTTCTTTTAAGCATTGAGAACGGCTGACTTGCTAAGGAGATTTCAACTGAGGAGTGAACGAAAACACGCTGAATCTATAGAGGTTTTTACTGAAGTGAACAGTTCTTGATCGCATTAACTTTGAGTTGCCGTAACTTTCCCTTTCAAGACAGACCCACTGGAAATTTAATTCTTCACTAAACCCTCGTTGTAACCGCGGTCAAATGAACGCTGATTCTCCAAAGCTAAGCTCAATGCTCGAACGCCCAGTCGCCCACGTTGGCCGAGATAAGGCAGAGCGAACGCGTGTCTATAGTAACCAATTACAGAGCTAGCTGTCAAAATGTGTCCAATCACAGAGCTGGCTGTTTAGCTAGCTGTCAAAGTTATATCCCCAGCCAAAAAGAACCCATTGAATTGCTGTATACCTAAAAACGAAAAAAGTTCGAAAAGGATGTGTTTTCCAGCCGCTGAGTTGACTGGAAAACACACCGTCAACCAGAATCAATTTCCTGCAAGTAAAGTCACTCGTTTCGAGAGACATTCGCATCACGTCGCGCGAATTACACACACATACTCCGCGTGCGTGTTTTCCAGTCAACGGAGTGACTTACGATTAGTAATCGTGTGTTTTTTTTGTGTGTGCTCGTTCAAGCCTGTTTTGATTCGCGAGTTTTCATACGACTGACACTGTCTCACGATTAGTAACCGTATGTTCATAACGCGCTCATTCAAGCCCGTTTAGACTCTATAGTTTTAATAGGAAGTACAATGATGAACGATTAGTAATCGTGTGTTGATCCCGCGCTTGTTCAAGCCTGTTTAGAGTCGTGAGTTTTCATAAGCACACTGATTCACGATTACTAATGATGTGCTGATTCCGTTCTCGTTCAAGGCTCTTTGCACTCGCAAGGTCTGATAAGATGAACACTTATTCACCACAGTGATTACGATTAATAGTCGTGTGTTGATCCCGCACTCATTCAAGCCCCTTTGGACTCGTCAGTTTTAATACGAAGCATAGTGATTTGCAATTAATAATCGTGTGTTGATCCCGCACTCACGGAAGCTCTTTGGACTCGTCAGTTTTAATACGAAGCATAAGTGATTTACGATTAATAATCGTGTGTTAATCCCGCACTCATTCAAGCCTCTTTGGACTCGTCAGTTTTAATAACAAGCACAGTGATTTACGATTAATAATCGTGTGTTGATCCCGCACTCAGGCAAGCCTGTTTAGACCCGTGAGTTTTAAAAGAAGCATAGTGATTTACGATTAATAATCGTGTGTTGATCCCACACTTATTCAAGCCTCCTTGGACTCGTCAGTTTTAATACAAAGCATATTGATTTACGATTAATAATCGTGTGTTGGTCCTGCACTCACGCAAGTTCTCTGGACTCGTCAGTTTTAATAAGAAGCACAGTGATTTACGATTAATAATCGTGCGTTGATCCCGCACTCATTCCAGCCTCTTTGGACTCGTCAGTTTTAATAACAAGCACAGTGATTTACGATTACTAATCGTGTGTTGATCCCACACTTATTCAAGCCTCCTTGGACTCGTCAGTTTTAATACAAAGCATAGTGATTTACGATTAATAATCGTGTGTTGGTCCTGCACTCACGCAAGTTCTCTGGACTCGTCAGTTTTAATAAGAAGCACAGTGATTTACGATTAATAATCGTGCGTTGATCCCGCACTCATTCCAGCCTCTTTGGACTCGTCAGTTTTAATAACAAGCACAGTGATTTACGATTAATAATCGTGTGTTGATCCCGCACTCATTCAAGCCTGGTTGGACTCGTCAGTTCTAATAACAAGCGCAGTGATTTCCTATTAATAATCCTGTGTTTATCCCGCACTCATGCAAGCTGGACTCGTCAGTTTTAAAAGAAGCACAGTGATTTACGATTAATAATCGTGTGTTGATCCCGCAGTCATTCAAGCCTATTTAGACTCGTCAGTTTTAATCATAGGAAGCCCAAGCATAATATTTGAATATCATTAAAAATGGCGTTTCAAAATATAAGACTTTGTATGGGATTTCGAACCGAACATTTTGAGCACTATATAACAACGAACTAACTGAATAAAGTTCATGAAACATTACATGGTGTTGTTTGCAATGCTTACAACGCATTTTGAGCAATTTGAGGTCCATTTACTTAACTGTGTTAGTACGTGTATAATACATTGACAAGGAAGGAGTCATTTGGCCCGATTTAGCCACTATCACCGCTCGACACGTTTCGGAATTCGCTCGAATTTACCCACAAATATAGTTCAGGCTCCCATTCTGACTTAGTGACTTGACAAAAGGAAGACATACAAGTGATTTTCTCAAAACCAATTGCACATACCTCGTGTCGCAAAAGAATTATCCACTGCACAAAGTCAAAACAGCATCTCAAAATAGGCCGCCATGGATCCGTGAGGATCCCGATGGTCCCATTTGACCGCGGTCGGCACTGGACACCAGTCAAATTATGCCCTTATGGGGAGGGCCACGCTCGTTTTGGTCGTGTTACAATTGTAGTAACTATGACCCGGTGCGGACACAAATTGTCGCTCCAACGTTGTCTGGTTTGCGCGAGAAAGGTGGAATTGCTGCGTGGGACTCTGTGACCTTGGGGGCAATATGTTGTCCAAAGTAAAACGGTCTTGGCCGTTAGAAGATGAAGAGTCAAGAAAAAAGAAAAACCGTGTTTCTTCTTCCTTCTATGCTTCAATTTGTGCGTGGTAAGTTGAACATATTTGCATTCATATACAAAACGTTTACAGGCATCTTTAGTACGTACTGCGTGCAAAAATAATCCTGAGACTGAACGTCCGCCGGAAATTTGAATTGGTTTATTTATTTTTCCGTCAATGCACCTTGAATCGTACAATATCTATATTTTTTGGAACCGAATTTAGCCCATTCATTTGAAAATTATTATCGTCCCGCACGTAAAAATGTTTTATTTTAAAACTGTTATTCTACAATATATACATTTCAAAAGCAAGAAAATATACATCATGAAATGGAGATAAATTAAGAAATGGAAATGATTTATTTAGTGCTATCCCAGTCTTGTAACACTCTTCAGTTTTAAATAGTGGATAGCATACTAGTCGTTCGAATCAAAATTCAATACCAATTGCAAGAGGGGGCATTATTCTATCAGGAAACTGCTAATTTTGATGGCCAAGAAACCACTTATAAAGGCTGGTTCACTCACATAATGAGTCAGCTGGCCAGCCCTTTCCCCGATTAGTTTTCTGGTCTCGGTTAAAAAACGAACGACAAGTATCCGTTAAGTAGGTCAATTTTTCGATTTCTCTGAGATCTGAACCAACAAACTGTGGAGATGGTAAAAGCAGCTGAACGTCTTTTTTCCCTCGAACTTAAAAGCCAAGGATACGTATGTCATGTTCTTACATGGTAAAAAGCGTCAATGAAGCGTATCGAAGCATGGTGGAGCTTCTCGCTCCACGACGTGTTTATTTCAAACATAAATTTGCCTTTCTAATTCAGTCACGACTTGATACCTTAACTGGTCTGTGGTTATTAATTTTGACTCAAATGTGAAATATTGCGTCTTAGGGGCACGGAAATTAAATATATGTAGTATATATTTATATACTATATACCGTTTTTATTATATAATATATGTGTAACATATGTTTTGTAACAAAAAAATTAGATGTGCAACGCGGTTTTATTAAACTTAGTTTCGTTAACGTAAAATAAAGTTGCAAACATTTATAGACCGACCGGTGGTTCTTTGAAGCCCCTACACATATAATAAATTCTGCAATCAAAGATAATTTTTTTTTCTAAAAAATGTACTCACCTGGCCATTAAAAGTAGGTCTTCATAAGGCCACAAAATCCCACGCAGCAATTCCACCTTTCTCGCGCGAACCAGACTACGTTGGAGCGACAATTTGTGTCCGCACCGGGTCATAGTTACTACAATTGTAACACGACCAAAACGAGCGTGGCCCTCCCCATAAGGGCATAATTTGACTGGTGTCCAGTGCCGACCGCGGTCAAATGGGACCATCGGGATCCTCACGGATCCATGGCGGCCTATTTTGAGATGCTGTTTTGATTTTGTGCAGTGGATAATTCTTTTGCGACACGAGGTATGTGCAATTGGTTTTGAGAAAATCACTTGTATGTCTTCCTTTTGTCAAGTCACTAAGTCAGAATGGGAGCCTGAACTATATTTGTGGGTAAATTCGAGCGAATTCCGAAACGTGTCGAGCGGTGATAGTGGCTAAATCGGGCCAAATGACTCCTTCCTTGTCAATGTATTATACACGTACTAACACAGTTAAGTAAATGGACCTCAAATTGCTCAAAATGCGTTGTAAGGATTGCAAACAACACCATGTAACGTTTCATGAACTTTATTCAGTTAGTTCGTTGTTATGTAGTGCTCAAAATGTTCGGTTCGAAATCCCATACAAAGTCAAACGCCATTTTTAATAATATTCAAATATTATGCTTGGGTGTCCTGTGTTTTAATAAGAAGCACACACGCAAGCTCTCTGGACTCGTCAGTTTTAATAAGAAGCACAGTGATTTACGATTAATAATCGTGTGTTGATCCCGCAGTCATTCAAGCCTATTTAGACTCGTCAGTTTTAATAAGAAGCACACACGCAAGCTCTCTGGACTCGTCAGTTTTAATAAGAAGCACAGTGATTTACGATTAATAATCGTGCGTTGATCCTGCATTCATTCAAGCCTCTTTGGACACGTCAGTTTCAATAACAAGCACAGAGATTTACGATTAATAATCGTGTGTTGATCCCGCACTCATTCAAGCCTGTTTGGACTCGTCAATTCTAATAACAAGCACAGTGATTCGCGATTAATAACCGTGTGTTCATCCCGCACTCATGCAAGCTAGACTCGTCAGTCTTAAAAAAAGCACAGTGATTTACGATTAATAATCGTGTGTTGATCCCGCGCTCATTCAAGCCTCTTTAGACTCGTCAGTTTTAATAAGATGCACAGTGATTGACGATTAATAATCGTGTGTTGATCCCGCACTCATTCAAGTCTTTTTAGACCTGTTTAGACTTGCGAGTTTTTATTCTGCGCACTTTCTGATTAGTAATCGTTTCTTAATGACCCGCTCATTCACGCCTCTTTAGACTCTCAAGTTTTAATAGGAAGGACACTGATTCACGATTAGTAATCGTGTGTTCATCCCGCGTGGTGAGCGTACGATTACTAATCGTGAATCAGTGTCCATGTTATTGAAGCCGCGAGTCTATAGAGGCTTGAACGAGCGATCAGCACACGATTACTAATCGTGAATCGCTGTGAATATGAAAACTCATGAGTCTGTACAGGTTTAAACGAGCGCGGAATGAACACACGATTACTAATTGTGAATACGTGTTCTACTCGCGAGTCTAAACAAGCTTGAATGAGCGAAGGATCAACACACGATTACTAATCGTGAATCAGTGTGCATGCTAGCTAAACTGGCTTGAGCGAGCGCGGGATGAACACACGATTACTAATCGTAAATCACTGTGGTTCGTATTAAAACTGACGAGTCCAAAGAGGCTTGAATGAGCGCGGGATCAACACACGATTATTAATCGTAAATCACTGTGCTTTTTTTAAAACTGACGAGTCTAGCTTGCATGAGTGCGGGATGAACACACGGTTATTAATCGGGAATCACTGTGCTTGTTATTAGAATTGACGAGTCTAAACAGGCTTGAATGAGTGCGGGATCAACACACGATTATTAATCCTAAATCACTGTGCTTCTTTCATAAAACTGAGCAGTCTAAATAGGCTTGAATGAGTACGGGATAAAAGCGATTATTAATCGTAAATCACTGTGCTTCTTTTAAAACTGACGAGTCTAAACAGGCTTGAATGAGTGCGGTATCAACCCGATTATTACTCGTAAATCACTGTGCCTTTTTTAAAACTGACGAGTATAAACAGGCTTGAATGAGTGCTGAATCAACACACGATTATTAATCGTAAATGTAAATCACTGTGGTAAATAAGCGTTCATCTTATCAAACCTTGCGAGTGCAAAGAGGCTTGAACGAGCACCGAATAAGCACATCATTAGTAATCGTGAATCAGTGTGCTCATGAAAACTCACGACTCTAAACAGGCTTGAACAAGCGCGGGATCAACACACGATTACTAATCGTTAATCATTGTGCTTCCTATTAAAACTATAGAGTCTAAACGGGCTTGAATGAGCGCGTTATGAACATACGGTTACTAATCGTGAAACAGTGTCATTCTTATGAAAACTCGTGAATCAAAACAGGCTTGAACGAGCGCAAAAAAAACACACGATTACTAATCGTAAGTCACTCCGTTGACTGGAAAACACGCACGCGGAGTATGTGTGTGTGATTTGCGCGACGTGATGCGAATGTCTCTCGAAACGAGTGACTTTACTTGCAGGAAATTGATTCTGGCTGACGGTGTGTTTTCCAGTCAACTCAGCGACTGGAAAAGACATCCTTTTCGAACTTTTTTCGTTTTTAGGTATACAGCACTTCAATGGGTTCTTTTTGGCTGGGGATACAACTTTGACAGCTAGCTAAACAGCCAGCTCTGTGATTGGACACATTTTGACAGCTACGTCTGTAATTGGTTACTTTTACTATAGACACGCGTTCGCTCTGCCTTATCCAGGCCAACGTGGGCGACTGGGCGTTCGAAGCATTGAACTTAGCTTTGGAGTATCAACGTTCAATTGACCGCGGTTACAACGAGGGTATTGTGAAGAATTAAATTTCCAGTGGGTCTGTCTTGAAAGGGAAAGTTACGGCAGCTCAAAGTTAATGCGATCAAGAACTGTTCACTTCAGTAAAAACCTCTATAGATTCAGCGTGTTTTCGTTCACTCCTCAGTTGAAATCTCCGTAGCAAGTCAGCCGTTCTCAATGCTTAAAAGAAGATGACAATAAAGAAAAAAATCTCCACGTGCCGGACTTCTCGGTTGAATGTTTTCCACTCGGCGAACTTGTCCTGAAAACAAAGGCCAACTTCAAATGGATAGAAATGAAATGAATCCATCGCCGGGAACTAGGTATTTGCAAGGACAGAAGGAGTGCCAAAGACTGTTCTCTGCAACATGGAAGAAGTGGAGGCTTGGAAAACGTACATCAAATCAACTCATTAAATAGCTATTTCAATCCCTGGTGACAACTGAAGAACGCAAAGCCAATTTAAAGGACCGGAATTGTTAAGAAGAGTAATTTGCGTACTAGACATGGCCCTAATTCTGTGGTAGGTTTACATTTGTAAACAGCGTCAAAAACAGAGGTGAACCTATTTTCCTTGCATTTATAACAACCAGGTTTAGTCTGATTTCCAGGTAATCAATTAAAATGTCTGTAAACGATTCTTTGTTACGCTGTCAATTTTAATTTGCACTTGGCTTGGCTTCTAATTCTACGCTCCGATTTTTCCCGCGTAAAGCAGAATTTGGCGCCATTGACTCGGAGCTAAAAAGTAGTTGACTTCAAGCAAAAAGAGCTTTTAAGCTTATACATGTTGAAGTTTCACTGTCTCAGCCACTTAAAATAGGTAGTTTAAACGTTCAGTGTCAGCTTGTATAGCTTACTGAACGGTTTTCATTTTAAAGGATACGAAACTTTCGCCATTCATAGACCAAATAAGCTTATTAAAATCCTGCACTGTTGTGCAGTTCATTTGCTTCGACAAGTGAGACAAAAAACGTTGAAAATTGTGCGTGTTGTGGAAAATCCGTGAAACAGTTTCGCTAGGTGGAATATTTACGAAGAAAAATTTCAACACGTAAGCTTCCCTTTTTTCCTGAAACATCACCAGATCCGTAGCGGCTGAGACGAATCCCCGCGGGTTGCGTGACACGGCTTGAGATTTCAGAATTCACGACGACTACCTTTGCATCGAAGTTCATGCAAAACGTTTTTAATGTTGTTGAAGAAATATCTTTTGGAGACAGTGTAATGCTTTTCCATCAGAACCGAATTTTACCAAGTACAATGCGAAAAGTAGCGAATATCTGACTGAAATATATTTTCATATCGCATCAGACGGCATGTTCTCGTATTTCATTTTCAACTTGCAGTGAAAGGAATACCGAAGAGAAAAGAGAGCTCTTTTCCCCCTTGTTTTTTGTCGATGCAAGTCGTCGAATTCGGTCATGTGAACGGTCACTAACGTAGGAGAACGAAGCTAGATAGAACTATTGCCGTTGATATCTGACAATACCTTTTCATAACCTGAAAATGCGACCAGCTGCAAGTAAGCTTACATTAGCGTAGTTAAAATTACATGCGCCTCGGACTTTTTTGTGGCTTTGGGTCTTCCGTTCGTGAATGGAAATGAATCCATGAAAGATCGTTTTATTATCAATCCAGAGCATTAAAGGATTCAAAACGAATTAGATTAAACTTCTTTATACTGCGGAATTTCCAGCGCGTTTTCTTATTAGAATGGTTTGTTTACGTTTGTTTATCACTTGGTGATCAATTTTCCAGTGTCACGGGGTGTTTGAAATGGTTTGCATGATTGTTCGCATTAAAAAAACCAAGTCAAATCGTTGAAATGTCCGAGCAAAATGAATTTAACTTTCGGATAATGGTTATCTCATTTCCTTTTGTGTGTAAAGTGCTTGAAAAGTGCCGTTTCGTTTGAGGATTGTCGCTTTTCATTGTATCGCTGACTTTGCATCGGATCGCGCAGTTTTGGTCCGTGTTTGAAACTGTAGTTGATTGTTCGCATGAAAAACAACGTCGTATCGAAGAAATCTCGAGTGAAATAAATTTAACTTCCGGATGACGGTTAAGTTATTTACCCCTTCTGTATTTGAGGACTAGCAGAGCTCCGTTTCGTTTGAAAGTTGACAATTTAATCGCTCATTTTGCATCTATCGCGGTGTTCTTGTTCGTGACTTCGTCGACCTCGCGCTCGCGTCGTGCTTCGTGGAAGGCAGAAAGAAAAGGAAAATATCATTCTTAAACGACTTACCGAAGTAAAACTACATTTCTAAGGAGACTTTGTCACTTCAAGAATTAACTTGCGTTGTCTTTGCTCTACAACAAGCCTCATGAAGAGTTCTGTTTGGGTTTGGATTTTTTTTTGAATGGCGGCCAGGTCAATTCAAATTTGTTTTGCGATTCTCTTTTCACCCAAGGTCAGCAACTTGCGATAAATAACTACATTGACCGTCACTTGCGATTAACAATCGCACAATGTACGATTATTAACTGTAGAATCTCTCAGACGTAGTTAATAATCGTGGATTGTAGATTATTAACTGTAAAATTCACGATTAGTAATCGCAACTGACGTGTTTCGCGATTAATAACTAGAAAGTACAGCTTTTCACGATTAATAACGACAAATGTGCGTATGTCTAGATTATTAATAGTGGTATTTTTCACTATAGAAATTAAAAAACACTACAGAAATAGATAGACACCTGTTTAAAATGTTTTCCCCCAACCAAATTCGCAAAAATATCCTCTATGCGCGGCAGAGGATACTGTTCTGCAAGAAGAACTGGATTGACTGAGACCTTGAAATCGCCACACACGCGCACTGATCCATTTCGCTTAACTACCGGGACAATCGGGGTAGCCGATTCACTGTATTATACCTTAGACAGAATACCGTCCTCCTCTATACGTGTCAATTCTGCTTCTACCCTGGGGCGAAGTGCATATGGAATTTGAAGTGGCTTATGAAAGCTAGGGTGGTAGCCCTCCTCAACTTTTAAATCAGCTTTGTGGCCTTTAAGTGTGCCTACGCCCTCAGAAAATACAGACTCGTACTTCTGCAACAACTGATCCACTTTGTGCTGCATGACCCCTTCCGGCGTCTGGCTAAGCTCAAGGGCTTTGATTTCACCCCAGTCCAGCTGAATTTTGGAGAGCCAGTCACGCCCAAACAATGCTGGCCCTGGTGTCTCAACCACTTGTAGGGTAACTCCTTTTCTTGGCCCTTAAACTTAACAATACACTTCATCTCTCCCTTAGGTGTGAATTTCTGCCCAGTGTAGGTTTAAAGTGTGACATGGCTCTTTGCTAGTTTCACGTGACCAAAATGTTCCTTATACCGTTTGTATGGTAGTACAGACACAGCTGAACCTGTGTCTAGTTCCATCTTGACCACCCTTCCCTGTACTTCGGGGCTGACCCATATCACATGATCCTTGTCACTCACGTTATTAACCTCAAGGGATCCTAAGTAGTCATCGCTGTCTCCGTCATCACTGTCCACATAATTTACTGGAGGTCGGGCAGCTTGTGTCTCCCTTTTCTTGGATTTACAAGCCCTCACAATATGGCCGGTCTTGTTACAGTGGTGACATTTTTCCCTTTTGTACGGACAACTTTTATGATCATGATTTCCCAAACAACGGTAGCAACTTTGATCACCTGGCTCTTTAGGGGATGGGGAACTCTTTTTCTCTGAAGGCCTAGCTTCCTTCTTAGGTTTAGGCTTCTTGTTTGGCCTTGACTTGGATAACAAATCAACTGTGTTTGACTCTTGACCCCCCTGGAGGGCTTCAACATCCTTGTAAGATTGTTCAATAGCGATGCATTTCGCTACAGCAATGTCAAATGTCAGTTCCTCGAGTTTGAGTTTCAAAAGCTCGGACATCATTCTCTTATCTCCAACACCCGAAACCAATCAATCTCTGAGCCTTTCCAGTGGCATGGCATCATTAAACTTGCAATCAGTAGCTAGATAGATGCTTTAGAACAGCAACATACTGACTCACCGTTTCTCCTGCGTTTCGCGCTCGGTTGTCAAACTCATACCTGGCGACTAGAGCAGATTTCTGGGGCTTAAATTGCTTCTGGAGACGCTCTACGATCGTGTCATACGTGAGAGAATCTTCTCTTAACAATATCGGGGTCACCAAATCTTTCGCCAGCTGGTACCTTTCGGTGGGAAGATTAGTTAACAGGACGGCTTTCTTCTGTTTCGAGTCGGTCACTCCATTGGCCACGAAAAAGAATTCTAGCTGTTCTGCATACGCTTCGAAGTCGGTTCCCACTGCGAGCTTCTGAACTTTTCCGATGTTCCGAACCGGATTTTGTGCCGCATCAGTCTCGGTTGGCATCTTGAGACGTCCTGTGGATCTTGTTTAGGAATTTCTTTCACTCTTTCCGCAGTAAAATGACCCTAAGATCCCGTTCTCGTCGCCAAAATTGTCATGTATTGACAAGAGATCTAGGAACGCACCCGGACAACATGGCGGTTCACTGCAAACACATTTTATTGAATCTATGCGTGCGCATGCAATTACTATATATGGTAAGCACACAGGGAGACCATAATTGTGATTTTCACCAACTCAATCCGACGCGTCTCTTTGATTATTTGTCATCAAGTAATTCAACGCGCAATCGTGGAATAATGCATAATTATCCATGGTAGTTGACTTCTACGGTTTTCATTCACTTTTATCGAAATCTCGTTGTATGCGCGTTCACAGCTACAGTTTTGCCTACGAACTGTTGTACAACTCGAGTGAGTGGGATAATCAGAATAAACGGGTAAGTTTCTAAGGAAACTGTGGCGTTGCGTCGGCAGGGAAGTGAAACAAAAAATTGCATTTATCAACTGAGTTGGTAAGATAAATTAGCCACCTTAAAAGAATTCAAAAGGCGAAGTTTTTAGCGATACTCCTTCACTCTGATGAGACACTAAGGCTCGAAATGTCTTTTTTTTTTCTTTACGGCGGCCAATGTACCTTATCATCTTAGTTGATAAATTGACATTTAACTGTTATTGGAGAAACATCTCTGTCGAGGTATTATATTCAACTATCTTCTTGGGCAACTTCTCTGCTAATAGGACGTAATCATGAGCTGAAAGCCGAATTATAATAACTCAACAATCAAATCATGCAATTTCAAATTATCCAGATGATGTTTACATGATAAAGTAACGCTGGAGTTCACCGACCATTTGACGTCTATGAAAAATTGTAATTCAATTTTGTTTTGAGAATATACGCCAAAAACACAGCGTGATCTCTGTAACTTGGCTTCGTGGAATACAGACAAATCTTCATAAAGGATCTTAGGTAACCACAAAATCACATTCCGCGGCAAACGATTCCAAAATTGCAACACCTTGACACAAGGGCAACATTTAGGAGGAGAATCTTGGCATAAAATCATTTTCTATTAATAATTAAAGGCCTGGCCTAACCGTGAGCCAATGTTGTTGCGGAACTGGCATTACTGCAGACTCAAATATCAGTTTCCAGTTTAGCTGCGCGACGAACAACGATGTCTTGCTTAAGTAAATTTTGCATCTCGAAAGAAAGAAAACGTTTTCGAATCAAGTCAAAAACATTTTTGCATCATGAAATGTATATTTTGCTTGCTAAACATATGCTTTCCAGACGACCCATGCAGGAGACGTGTCTCAAAAAACTGATTCTGGAATAATGTTTTTCTAGCAAAAGCATACAAGGCAACTATTTTTGCAATAGAGAGGCTTATTTTTGCTAGGCCTTAATGATACTCAATATCAGGTGCGATATCAATCATTTGACTGCCAATTTATAACATTCCATGGGGTGGATTTCATAACCTTTTATTGACTGTCAACGATTTTCATATCTACAAATAATACAAATAGCAATTGTCTTAGAGGAACAGGGATGGAGTATCATCGATTAATTTCGAAACGCTCTGTACTGATTTGCCATCTACACATTGGATTACTTAGGTAACAGGTTAACTCAGCCAATTTAAGCACGTTTCGACTTCCTGAAACATTCACAAAACTATGAAAGTATGCTCTGATTCCCGAAGTGGGCAATCGATAAAAATCGATGTCGGAAAATCGTTCGATAATTTGATAACTATCGATATCATTCACGTAACGTTATCGATTGTATCGATCAATCGAGAAAAATCGATACTCACAACTCGTCTGGTAATTACTGTTATCGATGTTATCGATTTTATCGATTTTATCGATGGATGTCCATCGTACATGGCTCTAATTTCTGACATTAATAAAGAAGTTTGATCGCAGTAAAATGATTGTGGTGGCTTTGCTCACGAATAAAACTGTCTTTGTATTTCAGTTAAATGTGGTTTATTAAGCTGGCAGGATAACTGTGCTGTTTCGACCCAAGTATCTGCGACAGTGACATCCCGCGGCTATTTACCTAAGCAACCGCCAAGGAAAACGTTTTGAGTGAAAGCGACGGCAATCTTTTGTTAGAGCTAGTATAGAGCTATTAGAGCTGGTTATAGAGGTTCTCGTTATTATTTAAGCTAACATATTTCGACACAAAAAACGTTACCGATAAAATGGATAATTTTCGATAAAATCGATAAAATTGATTGAAAAATCGATGAATATCGATTTCTCACAAAAAATCCGTGTATCGATTATTATCGATTTCCAATACAATCAACTGATTTTATCTATTGTTATCGAATGTTATCGATTACCGATTTTATCGATTGCCCAGATCGGGTCTGATTATGTAACTGGAACTGGTTGATGAGCCTAGGTCTGTCCACTCAGGCAAAGTACCGATATTTCCAGCAGCCAATGTAATTCAACAGGCTCGAACTGACCATTTCTTTTTCAATTGATCAACAGCAGTGATCATGGATTGAACAAAGCAAAAGCAAAAGGAGCAAACACGTTTATTTCCTTGAACTGTGCTTACGCTTCAGTGCTTCAGCGCTTGCTTTAAACTTTGACGAGAACACTTAAGCCTGCATAGTCTGCTTGCTTTTGTGCTCGTGTTTACCGTAAAGACTCGGGTAGCATATAGCAGATTTCTTGCATTTCAACTAACTAGTTATTTCTTAGCTGTATACAAGTTTTGAGAATCTTGATGTGGGCACTATAACGTATCGCCGTGAGGGTATTATCCGAGAAGCCTCCGATCATCAGATCAGTCTCACGTGATGACGGCTAACCCTTTATACATGACCCGCCATTGTTTTCATAAAATAGTTGTATCAAATGCCCACAGGACGAAATGGTAGATTTACTTGTCTTTATGAAAAAAATAAAGATCACTTAAAGAATCAAAAAATCTTTAATTTTACAATTAAAGACTCTTACATTACTTAAAGTTAGTATCATGCTTTAATATGTCTTTAAGAGCATTTAAGATAACTTAAATTTAATTCACCACCTTACTTGAAAAACTGTGTATTTAAGTCTTCCAGTAAAGTTATTTTAAATCGATCAAAACCATTAATAAGCTTTACTTTGGATATTAAAGCTAGGTAAATGTCTTACCAGAATTAAGAGCCGGCACTTAAATTACTTAAAGAAACATGTTATTATTTTCCCTTGTAAATCCATTTAACAATCCTTTAAGTTTCCACTTAAAGGCAAGGAAATAAAAGACAATATTTAAGTGACATCACTTAAATCCCATTTAAAGGAAACATATCTTTTCCTTTTCAACGATTCACTCAGTTTTAGTCGTGTGGTGTACTTTGTTTGTGTGGCAACAAAATGATCTAAGGTGTCCTAGGGCAAGGCTGTCAACATTACAAGCCGCATGCAATATCACTAAAAGAGTCAACTGAATGTCACCCAAAGACAAGACAGATAGATTAATAAAAACTCAACAACAACCACTTTCAAAACTAATAATGATAAGCAAATTGCAGTGCACTGCTTTCGGTTTGTCTTGTTTTGTTCTCGAGGCCTCCGCTTCATCCCGTTCATCGTATTTCCTGTGTTTATTCTTGCCATGCTTAACAACGCCAATTTGTTTTGTTTTTCTCGTGAAAATCGTCCACTCATCCATTCTTTGAAGATTCTCTGGCGATTTCTTTGCCTGCTTTGGCGCATTTGGCGCGCTAAATCGCATCCGCTGACTGGTTGTACTGTCGACATGCGAATGACTGTCTAGGGGTGGGACATTAGTCGACCGGTTAAGTCAGATATGGCTATTTAATGACTTAATTTGCACACTCTTCATAGTAAAAACATATCCTGATAATTTCTCATTTAAAAAAGCTGTAACAATAAACATTTTTGCAAGGCGAGTCCTGGTAATAGTACGGTGATGGGATGAATAATTTTCCCCTCCCACTCCCGGTGCAGTTAGTATTTTGAGCGCCAAAATACGTTGCATAGATTTAATGCGCGCGCGCATTAAATCGAATTTTCAAACAGCGAAGTGTTTTAAAAGTTCGCCAACGTTTCTTTGGGAGCTTACGGTGGAGAATGCAGACGTTCTGTTCACTGAGGATCGGAAACTTCGAGTGGAGCTAAAATTCATCGAGAAACACGAGGAAGAAAACACACATCTTGACTATCTTCCGTGTGTTCTGCATCGCAATGTCACGTCCCTCAGCTCCAACATATCGCGATCGGTGAGTATAAGATTCGTTATTTTGACTGACCCTTGGCCTGTTTTACTGTGTATTTAAGCAGACTGCCGCCATTTACATGTATGGGTAAAATCCACACAGCCCCATACATCAGTTATAATTATATTCAACTGTTTCCCTAAACACAGAGAATACGATGTAGTGCTTGAGTCAGAAAATGAAAGTTTATGTAAAACCCGTCTAATAGCTCCATCCGGGAATTTTACCTGGCGATGAGTATAAAGCTGCGCTCTTTCCTCTGAATGACAACAAGTATGAGTGGTAGCTGTTTGCAAGAGATTCAGCCAATGAATTTGTACAAGGTCACTGGCTTATATTAAAATAGCCCGACTGAATCTCTTGTAAACTTTCATTCTATCTACATTGTACATGTGTACTAGCTATTAATTATTTTACAGAAGGCATATTGACACCCATCAAATAATCAGTCAGAACCCTTGACTGCATTTTTAAAATCGATTGCTTGGTAGCTGTTGATAAATACATGTACATATAGTTACATGACTTGTATGTGATAACAGCTTCATTGGTCAATTCATTTACCGATCCCGGGGATGCAGAGTTAACCTGTGTGCAATTGCCAGTCAGAGAGTTAGAAATTCAGTGATTACTGAGGAGCAGAATTACAAATGTAACATAATGTGTGAAATGATGTTGGTGTTCTGTGCATGTAATTAATGTTATGTTATCAAGAGATACCACCCTTTTTCTCGGGGAGGAAAGCCCTAACCGAGTGAGTGGTAGAAATCAAGGCTGGGCTTAATTGATGAAAATCAGCTGACACTCTCAGTGACCTCAGGACTACTTTAAGTTTTTAAATTTAGACATTTAGTGTTACCCCATACTTGTTAAAAATATGTTTCTCACTTTTCAGAGAAAACAAGATGCTACTGGTGATTCCTTTGGAGAGAGGTAAAGATCATTGTAATCCCTTGCACTTTAGTCTCCAATAATTATGTGTTGCATGTAATTTTGTATACATGTACATATTTTTTATTGAATTGAAAACTGATGAACCGGCAGTTACCATCTGCTACGAAAGAAAATTGTGGGATCTCACTTTACAGACACTTGCTTTATACGGACACTCATAACAGACAGTAATTGCAATTCTTCTGTCATGCATATCACCATGCTCTGTTAGTATTTACAACAGACTGGCCAAAGTGACAATGTTGCCATAAAAATTTTAATGTCACTTGATGGGATTGAACAATATTCAGTCTGTTTGTCTGAATCTCAAGAGAAAATGTCAGTCAAAAGCAACAGTCTTTTTTTTCTTATTTTAAATGTGGAAATAATTCATTTTAATTGTGTTCTACTGCTATGGATGGTTGATATAAGAGAAAACTTAAATTTTCACTTTGGTCAGAGAAAAGTGTCTGTTGTCCTCGCCAGCAGGTGTCCATAGAGCATGGTGACATATGTGTCATGAGCTACTGTAATTAAAAGATGTAATGTGTGTAATTAGTGTCCACAGCCAGTGTTCATAAGGTGTATTGTCATTTAAGAACCAGGGAAAGAGCTAAAACAGTCCAGTCCTGTATACAATTTTCACCAGGAATATTAATAGTACAAGTGTGCATGTTGTGAGAACATTTCTACTAATTAAATATTGGATTCAACTGTGAAATTATTAGTTTTGATTGAAAATGCACTTCAGCTTATTACAAAGGTTCAGTTTATAATATAAGATCTTAGTGCTTATTGTTTGCAGACAAAAGCAAAAACTTGACTTTAATCCTTCCACAACGACAAGGTTTCCTTATTTACAGGTGTACTGGTGACTGAGCCACTCTGTGTCTCCAGGATTGGGCCTCATTGTCTACATTGTCCCAACACACAATCATGTAAGAACTTCAAAGAAACACTAGCCTTACCCTCCAGAATTGTTAGTGTTGATTTTTTACAGCTGTTAAAACCTTTCTTACTTTTGTGCTGCAGAAAATGCCAGGAGGATTATTGCCTTGGATAAAGCAAAGAAGTGGAGCGCAAATTTAAAAGGAAAGATGGCAGCTTTACACGTCCTCAGACGAGACAGAAGAAGAAGACAACAAGTTGGTCTTTGTCATCAAAGAAATTCCTTGGGAGAGCGAGGAGCTTAAGGAAATATAAATTTAACAAAATTTAAAAACTATCCAGTCGAGACACTCCCGAAAAACGGACAGTGAAGAGAGTAATGAGGGAGGGGCCTTTTTCATGTCTTCGAAAGCTACCAGTAGTATACAAGTATATTTTGTTTCTAATCTATCTGTTGTCTACTTGGGTGGCCTGTTTACCTGTACACAGCAGATGCACTGGGGCATTTATGTGCCTGTGTGAAGTAACTTTTTAATGATTGTTTGTTTTGAGTGTAAGCGAGCAGCTTCGAATGTTGTGAGTATTGTTTTATTTCTAATCT
Organism: Siderastrea siderea; assembly: GCA_964030785.1. Classification (NCBI taxonomy): domain Eukaryota; kingdom Metazoa; phylum Cnidaria; class Anthozoa; order Scleractinia; family Rhizangiidae; genus Siderastrea; species Siderastrea siderea. The sequence continues at coordinate 44,804,725 of OZ034974.1, forward strand.
ATCTGTTGTGTACTTGGGTGACCTGTTTACCTGTACACAGCAGATGCACTGGGGCATTTATTTGCCTGTGTGAAGTAACTTTTTAATGATTGTTTGTTTTGAGTGTAAGCGAGCTGCTTCGAAAGTTGTGAGTATTGTTTTGTTTCTAATCTATCTGTTGTGTACTTGGGTGACCTGTTTACCTGTACACAGCAGATGCACTGGGGCATTTATTTGCCTGTGTGAAGTAACTTTTTAATGATTGTTTGTTTTGAGTGTAAGCGAGCAGCTTCAAAAGTTGTGAGTATTCTTTTGTTTCTAATCTATCTGTTGTGTACTTGGGTGACCTGTTTACCTGTACACAGCAAATGCACTGGGGCATTAATGTGCCTGTGTAAAGTAACTTTTTAATGATTGTTTGTTTTGAGTGTACATGTAAGCGAGCTGCTTCGAATGTTGTGAGTATTGTTTTGTTTCTAATCTGTCTGCTTTGTACTTGGGTGACCTGTTTACCTGTACACAGCAGATGCACTGGGGCATTTATGTGCCTGTGTGAAGTAACGTTTTAATGATTGTTTGTTTTGAGTGTAAGCGAGCTGCTTCGAAAGTTGTGAGTATTGTTTTGTTTCTAATCTATCTGTTGTGTACTTGGGTGACCTGTTTACCTGTACACAGCAGATGCACTGGTGCACTTATTTGCCTGTGTGAAGTAACTTTTTAATGATTGTTTGTTTTGAGTGTAAGCGAGCAGCTTCGAAAGTTGTGAGTATTGTTTTGTTTCTAATCTATCTGTTGTGTACTTGGGTGACCTGTTTACCTGTACACAGCAGATGCACTGGGGCATTTATGTGCCTGTGTGAAGTAACTTTTTAATGATTGTTTGTTTTGAGTGTAAGCGAGCTGCTTCGAAAGTTGTGAGTATTGGTTTGTTTCTAATCTATCTGTTGTGTACTTGGGTGACCTGTTTACCTGTACACAGCAGATGCACTGGGGCATTTATGTGCCTGAGTGAAGTAACTTTTTAATGATTGTTTGTTTTGAGTGTAAGCAAGCTCCTTCGAAAGTTGTGAGTATTGTTTTGTTTCTAATCTATCTGCTTTGTACTTGGGTGACCTGTTTACCTGTACACAGCAGATGCACTGGGGCATTTATGTGCCTGTGTGAAGTAACTTTTTAATGATTGTTTGTTTTGAGTGTAAGCGAGCTGCTTCGAAAGTTGTGAGTATTGTTTTGTTTCTAATCTATCTGTTGTGTACTTGGGTGACCTGTTTACCTGTACACAGCAGATGCACTGGGGCATTTATGTGCCTGAGTGAAGTAACTTTTTAATGATTGTTTGTTTTGAGTGTAAGCAAGCTCCTTCGAAAGTTGTGAGTATTGGTTTGTTTCTAATCTATCTGTTGTGTACTTGGGTGACCTGTTTACCTGTACACAGCAGATGCACTGGGGCATTTATGTGCCTGTGTGAAGTAACTTTTTAATGATTGTTTGTTTTGAGTGTAAGCGAGCAGCTTCGAAAGTTGTGAGTATTGTTTTGTTTCTAATCTATCTGCTTTGTACTTGGGTGACCTGTTTACCTGTACACAGCAGATGCACTGGGGCATTTATGTGCCTGTGTGAAGTAACGTTTTAATGATTGTTTGTTTTGAGTGTAAGGGAGCTGCTTCGAAAGTTGTGAGTATTGTTTTGTTTCTAATCTATCTGTTGTGTACTTGGGTGACCTGTTTACCTGTACACAGCAGATGCACTGGTGCACTTATTTGCCTGTGTGAAGTAACTTTTTAATGATTGTTTGTTTTGAGTGTAAGCGAGCAGCTTCGAAAGTTGTGAGTATTGTTTTGTTTCTAATCTATCTGTTGTGTACTTGGGTGACCTGTTTACCTGTACACAGCAGATGCACTGGGGCATTTATGTGCCTGTGTGAAGTAACTTTTTAATGATTGTTTGTTTTGAGTGTAAGCGAGCTGCTTCGAAAGTTGTGAGTATTGGTTTGTTTCTAATCTATCTGTTGTGTACTTGGGTGACCTGTTTACCTGTACACAGCAGATGCACTGGGGCATTTATGTGCCTGAGTGAAGTAACTTTTTAATGATTGTTTGTTTTGAGTGTAAGCAAGCTCCTTCGAAAGTTGTGAGTATTGTTTTGTTTCTAATCTATCTGCTTTGTACTTGGGTGACCTGTTTACCTGTACACAGCAGATGCACTGGGGCATTTATGTGCCTGTGTGAAGTAACTTTTTAATGATTGTTTGTTTTGAGTGTAAGCGAGCTGCTTCGAAAGTTGTGAGTATTGGTTTGTTTCTAATCTATCTGCTTTGTACTTGGGTGACCTGTTTACCTGTACACAGCAGATGCACTGGGGCATTTATGTGCCTGAGTGAAGTAACTTTTTAATGATTGTTTGTTTTGAGTGTAAGCAAGCTCCTTCGAAAGTTGTGAGTATTGGTTTGTTTCTAATCTATCTGTTGTGTACTTGGGTGACCTGTTTACCTGTACACAGCAGATGCACTGGGGCATTTATGTGCCTGTGTGAAGTAACTTTTTAATGATTGTTTGTTTTGAGTGTAAGCGAGCAGCTTCGAAAGTTGTGAGTATTGTTTTGTTTCTAATCTATCTGCTTTGTACTTGGGTGACCTGTTTACCTGTACACAGCAGATGCACTGGGGCATTTATGTGCCTGTGTGAAGTAACTTTTTAATGATTGTTTGTTTTGAGTGTAAGCGAGCTGCTTCGAAAGTTGTGAGTATTGGTTTGTTTCTAATCTATCTGTTGTGTACTTGGGTGACCTGTTTACCTGTACACAGCAGATGCACTGGGGCATTTGTTTGCTATATGCCATTTGGCACTTATATGCCATGACCTTGAGCCAAATGTCGTCCCGTCCAGCCCTCCCACTCAGTCAGCAAGTACATATCTTGCACATTTTAATGTAAAATGTGCAGTATTTGATTATTACTAAGTGTTAAGAAAGCTTTTCATTACTTCATCACTGAATTAAAAATTGTTTACAGGTTTATATACATCAGAAATAAATTAAAAGGAAATTTTGAATCTGGAATATTTATTAAAGTCCATTTTGACTTACAATTTTTATCTAAGGAAATTATGACTCTTGAATATATGTTAAAGTCCATTTTAAATTACAATTTTTATCTAATAAAGAAAAAGCTACTGTTGATTGTTAAAATGATATATATTTTACAGAACTCTGATTTTAATGTTACTTGTAGAGTAGTTATAACACTTTACAGTGTGATACGTTCCTTTGTAAAACATTAAGTAGCTTGAAAGGAAACAATAAAAAGTTTATGTTTGTAAGTGGAAAGTTGTTTATGTATTTGTTTTTCTCTCATATGTGGGGGTGATAATTCATTTACATCGAATGTGTAGTAAATATACAAATTGGCAGTAATTGCAAAACAAGAACAAAAAAATGATGCTAGAATATGTATTGTCCCTTTAATTCGTCACTTAAAGGCGATTAAACGGAATTTCCTGTTCATATAATTTCATTTCCTGTCTTTAATTTGAAATTAAAGATACTTAAAGAATACTTTCCTTAACATTTAGTTAACATTTAAGGTGACATAGCTTCTTAAAGAATTCTATCCTGTCCTTAAAGTTGTCACTTAAAGGGTCTTAAAACACTCTTTACTGGCCCTTTATAATTTCAATTTAAGATGCGAAAAGGATACTTTCCTTACCATTTACTTAACATTTAAAGAAACATTTCCTCTTAAAGGATTATATCCTGTCCTTTAAGTTGTCACTTAAAGGATCTTAAAAAACTCTATACTGACCCTTTAAGAACACTGCTTAAATGGCATGTAAATGGTTCATTAAGTGTTTTAAGTGAATTTCTTAAAGATGAAGGAAATAAACATTTAATGTGTTTAAGATACACTTAAAGAAACAGAAAACCGCTCTTTACTCTATCTTTAAGATACCTTTAAGGGACATTAAATCTGTCATTTCGTCCTGTGCTCATCCTTTTGTCGAGTGCCAATACGGCCGACGGCTACTCCAAGAAAAAAAACGCTAAAGAAACTTCTGACACCAAGGGTATATTTATATTTTTCTCACCTTCTCTTTTATTGCCTTCACATCGCGGTAACGGTAAGGCTACAACAATTTCGTCAGAAATTAAAATTTCTATTTTCTTGCGTTTTAATTTACTTGAATTCTTGAGTGTTTACCATCTTCATAAAGATAATAGTTTTTGCAGAGCTAACGGAAGTTAATAAATGTAGGCCGCTTGATTATGCAATCCTTTATTAAACTTTTTGCAGGCGGACGCTGCAAAAAAATGTCAACTCTAATGGCAAAGTGAATCAACAAGCTCCGTCTGAAGATTGGTTTCGTTAGACTCATTTCTATTCAGCAAATCGATTACATACGACGAAAAGGAAAGACAAACATTTTCATTTCCTCGTGTTCACGCCTTCCTGCTTGAATTGGTCCATTTCCGTTTGGCTACTGAAGTTCTTGTGCTTGAGATTGAACTCGTGGTCATAGAGAAAACATGCTTGATTGCTTTCTTATACTTATGAGCTAATGAGTATTGATTGCCTCTTGAACTTTAAAAGCCTTGCTTTGGATGTTGAGTCAAGAGTCTTATCCCTCGATGAGTCTCAGCCTTGCCTATAGCGTCACAAAGCCAATTTTTTTTAGTCAAGATATAATAGAATATACACCCTTCTTTTTTTTTTTTTGAAATTGCCTTGAGGGTCAAAATAATGAATCCTTTGTTATCGCCCTTATAATCGCTACAACTTTAGTGATAAAGATTTTACTCCCGTACGATTGTTATCCAGTAAAAGAGCATAATCAAATTTAATTAATTTTGATAACATTTCATACTGAAATAACCTCACAAGAATAAAAAGAGGTCCGATTCCCTCCGTTCAGTCTTTCGAAAAAGTAATTTAATTTTGTTAAATTCTCAATCTCAGTTATTTAATTATTAAATCTATAGCTTTCTGATTGGTTCACCAAACATAGGTTATCGGCAAATAACTCTGCTTTTACATTATAAGGTAATTAAATGCCATGTCACGTGCTGCAGAGTTCAAACGTTTTCTAGAAAAGAAAATATTTTGTCCAAAAATAGGGCAAAGGATTCACAAACGATTACCGAATTTAACGAAATTGATCCTACACGTCTATTTGGTTATTTGTCATCACGTAATCTTACGCGCACTCGTGGAATAATTCATAATTCATGGTTAGTTGCCTCCTACGGTTTTTATTCACGTTGATCAAAATCGCGTTGTTTGCGTGTTCACAGCTACAGTTTTGCATACGAACGATTGTACAACTCGAGTGAGTGGGATTATTGAATAAAGGGGTTAATTTCTAAAGAAACTGTAAACCTGCGTCGGTGGGGAAGTGAAACACAACAATTTGTAGTTATCAACTGAGTTGACAACATAAATAAGCCACCGTATAAGAGCCATTTTCTGAGAATATCGAGAATCGAAAGACACTCAAGAAAAATGTTTTTTTTTTTATTTTGCCAAAAAATCTCCTTGGGTAAGCTGATTCAAGAAAAAATAATCCAAAGTTCTAACGAGTTAATTAACGGACGAAAATTTAAAAAGTTTGAAAAATGCATAAAATGGCACACCATAATGATAACAAAGTTAGAGCATTACGGAATAAGAGGAGTTGCACTTGAAGGGCTTAAAAACTATCTCACAGAGAAGCCAAGTTGTCCAAATCAAAAATATAATCTCCGAAAATCGGAACATTTTAGGCGAAGTCCCTCAAGGATCTGTCTTGGGACCACTTTTATTTTTAAATTGCATAAATGATATTTGCAAATGCTCTAAGTTTCTTTCTTTTATCCTTTTTGCAGATGACACAATCACTATTCAGGAACTCAACAATGTATCAATATGGCTGCCATCAAACAAACGTTCCTTAAACGTGAAGAAAATTCAATTTATTCTCTTCGAAACTTGACAAAAAAAGGCAAATGAATCAGCGTCAATAAAAATAAATGGACAAGAAATTAAAAATGTAGAATCGACAACGTTTCTAGGAATACACTGAAAACTTTATAATACACCTTAGTTTAGCCGTACGTATATTATGGTATTACAAACTGGGCTAATACATACCCAACACAATTAGAACCAGTTGTCAAACATCAGAAAAAGGTCGTAAGAATAACCTTTTCTGATTTTAGAAGTCATTCGAAACCATCATTTAGGAAATTAACCGTTTTACCTCTGGAAGATATAAACAATGTAGCAACAGCTAAATTTACATATAAATTTTTCAACAACATGTTGCCAAGTACATTCGACAAATATAACACAAGAGGATCTGAGAAAATCCACAGTGAACTGGGGCGGACTAATTATAATAAATATACTACTAGAAATAAGGGATATCATATTTGGAATAAACTTCCTATCGAAATACTACAATCCTACAATGTGAATGGGGTTTTGAGTCCGTTAATTCCTCGCTGGCCGCCGTGGGCATTAACGGACTCAAAACCCCACTAAATCACAAAAGAGCACACATACGATGTATGGTGAGTGATCTTTATTTATGTGGCTTACAGTAGATCCCAACTTGGGATAAAAAGATGCAATATTCGGTATTTATGGAGCATTTCTCGCGATCACTTGAATCAAGCCGAGGGTCAGCCGTTACAAATTTACAGTAAATGTGTGAGATCAAATAGCATATCGTGACTTTGAATTTCGGGCACAATAGTTCACATTACATCTTGTAAACAAAGAAGTTTGTAAGCATGAAACTTTGCTCTAAGTTAAACATTTCTCATCTTAAAGTCGAGCTAAAATAACGGCTTTGTAGAATGGGTGATTCATATTTTTACGAATGGCCTGACGGGGCCGAAAACTTCTCGGGGCTTTCGAGAAACGACCAACACAACTGGTCTGAAATCCCAGATCAAGGTAAAATATTCGAGTTAATAAATTAGCGTCTAACAAGTTCTGTATAGCCCTTTGCCGGACATTTTGGAAGAAATGACTTATTAAGGGAGCCAAGCAAGCAATTTGCCTTCGCGGTATCTTCTCTAACATGATGCCTCCCACTTGAGTTCTTTAGAGATATGGGCACCAAAACATATTGTGTGACCTCTCCCTTTTACGGCAATGCTATTTAAGTTGAAAGTTAAAGTTATTTGAGATCATGCATTAGAAACACGGAGAATGTTACATTTCCTGGTGTTAAAGAGCGTTTGCCATTCATCGCCCCACTTCTGCGAAGCATTAAGTTACTAAGCTGGAGCTGCCTGTAGTCGTCACATGCAGTTTAGCGAGATACATAATGGTATCATCTGCAAAAGGTGTAACAAGTAGACAAGAAAAAATACCGGTTCGGAAATATAGGAAAAAATAATAAAATGAAATGACAAAGAACAAGAAATTAAAAAGGAAGAAAACATAGGATGTGGAAAGCGCAGAAACCTTTAACCTACTGCTCTACCTAGAAGAAAACATGGCTCTTACTGTAACGTAATGCTGTTACATTTAGCGTCGCTATCACATTCAGCGGTGATACAAATGTCTTTCCTTATCCTCTTTGCATTTGAGTGCCTGTCAAAATATAACAACTCTGTGCCGAACGTTGAATTGTCTTTAGACCAGACAGCTTGATTAAAATAACAGCTCCTTTTATTCCCATTGAATGCAGACTACAGTGTGACATCAAAGATTAAACTAAATGCGAATTGACCCCCAAATCCAAGCCGTGCCAAACACAATGCGGAGGGTATGTTAAATATGCGGTAATGTTAAACAAAAATACTTTATTTAAACACGGTAAAAACATCAGTTACAAAGTTAAAAATAAAAACTGTTTTACATGTTTGCCGTGTGGGTGACTGAAGTACCTGATGTCTGTTCGTGCTTCTGAGTGCCTGTCAATCGACTGTCAAAATATAACAACCCTGCAGACAACGCAGAATTCTCTTTGCACTAAAAAGCTAAATTTAAAATTAAAGCTGTTTTTAATCCTACTTAATGCAGACTAAATTGTGACATTAAAGGTTGACTGAAACTAAATGCGAATTGACCCCCAAATCCAAGCCGTGCCAAACGCAATGCGGAGTTTATGTTAAATATGCGGTCATGTTACATAAAAATTGTTTTCAAATCTAATGCTAATATTGGGCTTGTTGTGAGTTGCACTGAACTAAGTTTTATGAGTTGTTCTGAAATGCCCAGCAATCTTCTTTGTTTTTTGCGTTATTGAGATTTCCTCATGTCTGAAAATTTCATTTTACATTTTCCAAGTTTCAAAGTCCCGGATGGAGATGACAGTTGTACCCTGAGATTTAGACACGATAACAACTGAGGAATGCGGAAAATTCAAAAAATTGTAATTTTCACGACCAAATTTAACCAAGGTAGCAAATAGGAAATAAAAACGTTTCACAAGCTTAACAGGACAAACAAAACTATCAACCCAAGGCCGACACTGAACAGTTTTTCTTCACCAGGAAAATAGGCTCGTCGTTACCACAAACGGACACCAACACAGGCACAAGTACCCCAAGCTCGTAAGATGAGCGTCAGTGCTACGCAACGGTCGAAACATAAGGATTTGTATGGAGACAGAACGGATAAATTTTATTCAAAACCCTTTCATGTTTTTAGCTCCTAGCTGTCCTAGAATTTATCTCTTCTGTCCCCATACAAATCCTTATTTTTCGACCGTTGCGTAACTTGGGAAACCTGTGACACAGGGGCTTCGCCGGTTTTTGTCTTTGGCACGTGAACTCTCGTCGATAACGAAAACTAGGCCGAGCTGAACACTTTTTACAGTTAAGAGAGAATAGTTAGTTCTTACCTCGTATATAATTCAGGAACTTCCAATTCACTGGGAGGCGATGTTCATCAAGAACCTAATCTGTTGTGTCTACATGTATACAATGGCAGTCTCACACCGGTGGATTAAATGACAAACTTAAGTTCAATGTCAGAATCCTATTGTTTTGTCACGTGCATGGAATCAAAGGTCTTTTGAGCTTCATCGTGCATGCAATGCCGTTCTAATCTTACAATGCACTCAACAGACCCGGTCTCCACTCAGTCTTACTACATGTATTGAAAGTAAGTACGTCCGATACAGACAAAAAGCGACTGTGAGGTTAATGCATACTTTTCACAGGAAAATTAGGGAATTACGGTTTTGAAGTCACGTTCAAAGTCCATGCGGGCAAATTTTCTTTCCCCCTGAATAGGGTTCCCAAATCTCCTCTTCATTCCCAAGATTATTAACCTTTAGAAGCACACTATTATTCCACTAACTGTGTGAGGTCACGTCACACACCCAACAAGGTAAATCTCCGATTTCATATTTGAGGGAGAACATTTTCGAAATCAGCGAAATGGTTAACGATCGGGTATTATATCAGAATGTCTCGTGGAGGCATTCTTCTGCCTGAGGCCAAAGATAATCAAACATTTGTATTTTGTACATCTTGAATCATAACACCTATCGCAGATCGCAAACCTTTGTATAACTTGCTATTTACTGATCGATTTCTCTACAATCAACAAGCTTACATTCAATATTAGTCATTACAGAGTTGGCTACCGCACAGGGGGCCTGTAAAGTGCAGAATAGAGTACTGTGCCCAAAAGGGTACGACGCATAAATTATGACACCTTGTGCAATGTCTGTCTCGATCAGCAGGAAGTACTTAGTTTCAACGCACGCTTACTACTAAGTGTTTACATTTTTAAAACGAGCCTGGCTGAAAAGCCGTTTTGTCTACAATATTTGACAAGCCCCCACACCAAAAGAAAAAAGATGAAAAGCTTAAGCCGTAATCGACAACAACTTCCAAACAGGCAAACTCATTGGCAGTTTCTATTATGTAGTCCCGCATTCACGCTGTGCGTACAATTGTCACTCAATCTCAAAACTATGTCACGTTAACCAGGCGCGGATCAACGCCGGTTTCCACCGTTTTACGGAAATCGGTCAGACTTTTCACAATAAATAATATATATTTAATGATAATAAAAAAAACTCTCCAAGTTGAAATCTGGAAAATGGGTCAGTGTTATGACCATGCAGGCAACATGTCAGGACCTTGCAATGGTGCAGCAGCCATTGTCAAAAGGCAATATCCAAAGGCTGTATACTCTCACTGTATGGCTCACCGCATAAACCTCTCTGTTGCGAGTACGTGCAAAATGCAGAGTGTTCGGAACATGTTTGACACTGTTGGAGATATAACCAGTGAGTACACCCCAAAGAAAGAAGCTCTCCTTGTCCAGAAAGTGAAAGACGTCTGTCCTGAATCCTGCCGTCACAAACTTCTTGATGTTTTCAAGGCCCGCTGGATCCAACGTATGGGAACCATCAAAACAAATACAGCAAAAAGTTGGAATGCAGATTCAACTAAGAGGGCAGTTAGCCATTACCACGCCATCGCTAATTTTGAATTCGTTGTTGCCTTAACAGTATGCCAGGCAATGCAGTGCCTGTTAGCTGGTCCATCAATTCTACTGGCATCAAAGGAAACATGGATGACGTCCTTTCCCCAGTTTTGTACGTTCTATGAAGATTCGTTGCCCTCACCTTTTGAGCCTTAATGCCGATATGACTTTATAGCCAAGAAAGTGGGAACGGCAAGATCCTAATACGGTCCTGACCACTGCATTGGCAACCTTAAAGGAGATCGACCATGCGCTGTATCCCAACATCGCCGAGTGCCTTAAAATATTTGTCACCTTAGCAGTCACCACATGTGAGTGTGAGAGAAATGTGTCAGCTTTGAGGCAACTGAAAACATACTTGCGGAGCACCATGTCACAGACGAGATTGACAGGACTCGCCTTGCTCCATATCCACTACAACATGGAAATAAGCCTTGATGAAATAATCCGCCGATTTGCAAGGCTTCATCCGAGGAGAATGGAACTGGCCAATATCCTGTCTGAATGACTCAGAAACCCAGGAAAGGCGACTTTAGAGAGTTAAAATCAAAAATTTTCCTGGGGGAGAATGCCCCCGGAGCCCCCTAGAACCTTGCGCCTTCGGTGCTCGTTTAGGAAATCGGTCACCATGTATTCTAGATCCGCGCCTATTAACCTTGAACCAAAATAGACCCGATGTGTTTACGGTTGATCACACCAGTGAGAATCCGTTTTAAAAAAATATCTGCAGGAGTAAGTCTCGCATCTGAAGCAAGTGTAACGAAAGGTGCATTGCGGTTACAACTGCACAGTCTGCCAAAATTGCTTTGGGGAACTTAAAAGCAAGCCGCTAAGCAAGTTACTAATATTGGTGTTCTAGTGCGTGCTGAATAGAGTGCGAGAATGATACTGGTCTAACCTAGAGTCAGAAATATTCAGTAACAGGTAGTTCTAAAGGGAAAAAAAACTTTAAAAACTAGTGTTTCGGTGTGTGCGAATACAGTTCGAGAATAACGCTTGTCATAGTCAATAGGCAGATCTAAAGAGAAAAAAAACATTAAAAATATTCGACTCTAGTGCGTGCCTATTAGAGTACGAAATGATGTATTACGAAAAGAAAAAATGCACTAAAAGACAGCCTTAAGGTGGCTCCATACAGTTTCTCATCAGTTTCAAGAGACAAATATACATAACTTTCTTGACGACTATCAGGACATTGATTTACATTTCACTAGGGAAAAGCTACAAAAGCAACTAGCCTAGGCTTAATACTTTTGGAAAAAGGCCCATTTTCTGGGCCTGGCCCATTTCCATGGCAACCACTGATATAGTTATTTGGCTCATTGTTCAAGCTTACCCAGTTTCTTCACGTCATTTCTTGGTTTTTACGCGATGAATTTTCGCTATTTTTGTTGTAAAGATGTTGTTGTTTGAGACGTCTCAGCTGGCAAAGCTGTGAGAAATTTTGTACATAAGTTTTGCCAGAATAGTAAATTTTCGTTTTCGACGATTAATGCAGAGGTGCGTGTACAAAAATTACTGTTACTTTATGACTGAAGAACACAAAAATCCTACAAATGTTCCAATTTAAAAAAAAATTCACCGAGTGGAACGCGCACAATAAGCGTTTGAAAATGCCTCAAAACCTACCTTTTTTCTTCACGTTACCAAAATAAAAATTCTTCAAGTTACGGGGTTGCGCATGCTCATGATTCCTTTTGCGTGGACGAGCGTGGACAGCACGCGGGTAAGCGGTAGAAAAGCTTTTCTAGAGCTTTTCTTTCCACACTAAAGAAAAACATTTTTCTGGACAACTGCTTTCCTTTTCTGTAAAGGATCCATGTGACCAAAATTCGCAAAAATGAAGAAAGAAAGAAGAAACAAACAAACAAGAAGAAAAATTATACCGATTCGCGATACTAAAACTTGAACGAAGCCGCCACTTTATTGCCAGCAGCAATTAATTTCTTTTTCCAGAACGCGGAATCATTAAACCACTTTCAGTTTCACTTTTACCATTAACTTATTACAACCGATCTTCAAGAAAAAGCTAAAGTGGTCACGTTTACTCTTAGAACAGTGTCGTTTTGGTATGCTACTCAAGCAAAGCAGGGAAGCTAGTTCTTTTTATGGCTCAATATTTTGTTTGCCGAGACCTGCGTTGTTTCTTAGCGGCTACTTGCGTGTTTGATAACTGCATGGAATAGCAAATAGTATATAAATAAGCTTTCAATTTACATTTAAAAGCACACGTTGGAGAAAGGGAACAAAAATGTCCATTAGAGATTTTAAATTTTGAAAAAGACCACATTATTTTTCTGCGTGATGGGTTCAACAAGTCAACAGAACGCCTGCGAAACGCCGACTATTTTGGAACCAGCCGTCAACTTGATACTCAAGTATCAAGTATGTAATCTATTCTTCCATACAAGTATGTAATCTATTCATCGCTCAATAAAATTCACAAGTCAGCTGTATTTTGCTGAAACCGTATGAGAACGGCCGTAAGAGACAACTTACCCGACAAAAAATAGACGGCTTGTTAGAAAGGCAAAAGCTAAAGCGCTTTTCCAAAAAAGTACTTACACTTAGGCTCCAAACAAACTTAAGCTTCTCATCCCAGAGATTCTCGACAGCTGACCTGGACAGCACTGATATTTCAAGTTGAGAACGGAAAGAAGTTCTTCACGCAAAATTCTTGAAGGCGCGTTATGAGATGTCTAATAATTAGTGCAACGTTTTCAGTCCTTTCTGTGATGCTTGAACTTGAAGATCGCAATCAATCCAGTCCTATAATCGCAGGACAATCGTAGGACTTCAACTGTCAGCTACAACAGCGATTAAACTGAAGGCTTTTCATAATTTCACTGCTACGTGCTCGACAGGTTTTGAAAAGGTAAGCCATAAAGATGCCCCAATCAGACTTTGGAAAGGTTCGCCTGGGAGGTTGATTGGCACATGTCATCTGACTTGGACTGTCGCGCTCCTCGCGCACGCGCTTGCGCCAATTTAGTTCCATTCTTCGCGCACTGAAAAACTATATAGAGCCACCTTTAAGCAAAATATAAAACCAAAAAATGGTGGTGGCTTTACTGCTTGCCGAATGGTATTCGAGCTGAAATTTGTTCTTGCAAATTACATAACTACGATTGACACACGAAACGAAGACAAACGATGGTTTTGAATCGGAGGACAACTTTATTTCTTAGCTTTAATTATAAAATACAAAGTTACTAAGGGGGCGAAGGCCCCGGTTCAAAACTGTGCCTTGTGTTTCACTAGCGATGAATTCCAAAGATAGTAGCATACAGTATTCAGTATACAGATATTTGAATGAATCCGAAACTGTTCAGTCAAACGGATTTCACTATCGAATCCGACTACTTTCTTAGTCCTTCGCATACTCAAATCCAACGTTAGTGCTGTGACTTATTTTCCACTCGGGAATCTGAATCTTGTTGTTTGTGCACTGGCTATGAGCGTAGACTAATAAGCTCCACAAACGTTAAAATCGGTTTAAACATAAGGGACCTGATTTTCTAGGTATGCCTATGTTTCTCTACAGAACTCTAGCAAGTATCCCCGGCCTGCTGCAAGTATCCCGCTATCGCTGTTTTTCTAATAACGTAGAAATTTGTTTTGAAATGTCGAGAGCTACATCAGTGATCCGTTCCCGATCTTCTGAACGAAGATTATCCCCAAGGCGCGAAAAAAATTTTCCGGGGTGCCAAAAGAGAACAATTTCTTTGATTCTGTTCCGTATGGCACTCTGGTCTTCTCCTGACAGCATAACAGCCACCATATCCTCTGTGGTACCGTCGCAAGGTCAAGGGATGTCAGCATAAGTAATACTACTCGGAGTGCTTTCCATAAAACTCATTACTTTCTTGTCATAAATTTTACTCGCTTCTACATCCGCTTTTGATGGCATTTTCACTTTGGGGAGTAGTTCATGCCACTTGTCAAGGTACACAGTATGGAGAGGCTTGTCATCTCCCATAGCACGACCCATGGCAGTGTCGTAATCGCAATTTTCTCTGTCCATAATGAGGAAAGGTATTGCTTCTTCTGCGAGAACTTCCAAAATATGGCTGTTGAAACAAATCGGGAGAATTGTTGGAAGTGAACTAGTTTTTCGTGAGCATGAAATACATGCTTCCTGCAGAATGGTAGGCCTTGGGGCTACAATAAGATACCACACGACAAAAGAAAAGAAAAGAAACTTAATAAGGGAGACAAGACAAGGCAAGACACCATGAACTCTACTTTTATAAGCCGAAAAAAGGGACGCCAGTTGCGGAGTTACACAGTGATCGAGCTAAAAATATTTCATTTTTTAAAAACGGTAATTACTCACTAATGCCCCTCCAATCCATACGGGTCCATTTCTGACGGTAGATCAATGAACATTCTTGGTGGAAGCCAAAGCAAACTAAAAATAAAGCACAGCACATCTCTGATAAAAAAATTTCCGTCAGCGAAGGCACTCGTAACCGAAGACTCAGTAGAAAAAAAGTGGGAATGCCATATTGCATACACACATGATTGTCTTTATTTCGTATTTTAGGACACTAGTGACGAAACACGTGCTAGCATTACTTCATACTAACCAAAAAAAGAAAATAATATTTCAGATATTAAAAATGCTAGATTCAGCATATAATCGATCAGAGTTCAAACTCCTTTAAGGGTTCAAGGATCTCAGGCTTTTGTTTTATTAGTTAGTCGATTCCATGCATGAGGTTACCCCTCACCCTTGACTTCTAGACTAGGCAATTTTAGGTACAATTTTTGTGGGAAGTCTATTGCAAAACAAATATTACGAAGACACCCTGAATCACACCAGTGTCAGTGAAAGTACATTCAGTAAAGGACAATATTTTATTCTAAAGCTACCTACCCTGGCTTCCCTGATGTGGGCTTGAAAAACATCTGTGTCACTATGGATACAACACCCTGACGAAGCTGTATGTACAGCCGAAAGTTAAGACGCGTCGTTTAAGGAAAGACCATGTTGTGTTAAGGCAAAAACGATGCTTTTCTATTGTAGATTCCGCACCCAATAGACTGCAGCTAATTTTAAAAGAGGCTGTCCACATCCGCTGGGAAAACCCCACGTTAAATAAGCAGCTCAAACATGCTGACTTAACTCTTTCGTTCTAATATTATGTTATTTTTCTTATACATTAGTGTCGTGTTATTTAATTTTATTTATTTATATAATTTTGTGTAATGTTGTAATTTACTTTGTAATTTATAATGTTTTCTTTGCCATGTATTTAGGTTCGCGTGCACAACAGTTGTTCTATGTCTCACGCATTTAAATGTTGTACGTTAACTGGAAATGTATCACGTTGGAAATGTTACGCCATTGCTTGTACAAATTCAAACCGCAGTTGTAAGCGAACTCACAACTGATGATGATCGTTGAACGATCGAAACATGTCAAGTAGTTGTTCATTTTTTAAAAACGATGTTGTCCTAACTGTTCGTCTGTTCGACATTTAGAAACGACCAAAGAAATTCAAAGGGAAATATTCAGTATCCGCAAAAGTATTGTCCATACCAGAAACTCATAAGGACTTGAAACGTGTAACTTGCATATGTAGGTTTTGACTGATGCTCGTAATTATTCATCTTCGCAAGTACCATATTTGGAACATGAGTAGAATGAGAACTGACCAATCAATTTCGTGAACGACGTGACCAAGTTCACCCGCTTGCTCAAAGAATGGCTGACAAACAGGGGGAAAACAAGCCGACAAAGCTTTCAAACGTTGGAACGACAAAGCGAAAAGAAATACTGGTTTCGAAGACCGAGCAGGAAATGTTTCAGGCAACAAAGTGGTAATTGAAACAACATTCAGCAAACCACTGGGGTTAGAAGTGAATCAGACTGCGAAACCAAACCAAACTAGTTTAGCGTTGTGTTTGCGATTTCTTTCACCGTGGCACTATCAAGAAATGTTCACAAAAGGTAGGTTTTACACGGAGAATTTTTGACACCAAAATATCAAGACATGATACCAATATATTTAACACAGTAAAATTGAAGAGAACCGTTTAATAATATTTAAGTGTCACATGTCACACATTTTCGGTTGTTCGCTACCAAAATCAAGCTAAATAATGAACTGGATAAGAAAAGACGACATTTTTTCGGCTTTATAAGCTTACTACACAAATTAACATCGTTTTGCCTGCAGTTGATCTACCTCTGAGTTCAAGCAGCTCCAAATGTTCAAATAAAGAGATTGTAATGCAAAATAAGTTGAATATTGATTCATTGTTGTTTTGACACATTCCGTCCGCGGCCTCTGAACCTGTAACCACTACGTTGTGTGTTCGTTTCCACTCTCCATCTTCAATGCTGAAATCATACTGTAGCTTTAATCCACTTTGGACGATGAATACAACAATTTTTCAGGAAACGTCAAACCCGTACCTCATTTTAGAGCCAATATTTGGAAGCCTTTTTCAAAAAAGTATTCTCGGATGTTCACTTCGGAGCAGTTTCATTGATCCATTCAGCTTTGCAAAGAAACGCTGCAACACGGTTTTGGCGCCTTTTTCCTTCAGTCATGTGATCAATTAAATTCCTTTCTTTTCCTTTCTCATTTTTTCTCGATCTTTCTTGATTTTTATCGTAAATAGTGATTGAGTTTTGAATCAGTGATAAGTTCAATTTTCAACGGAAGCGAAATGAACTGCAGCATAGTAGACTGGAGCGAGGGGTTTTTAAATATGGTAGTTTGAAAAATGAATATTGACGAGCATTGAACGCGAGTTACACGTTTCAACTCCTTACGAGTTTCTGTCCATATCTCATAATAATAATCCGATCCAAAGTATTTTGCCCCCAAATTCGAACATTTTATATTTGTGGAAATTTTTCCTTGATAGATTAAGAAAAGCCTGGTGCCTCTAATACCTCTCCTTTGGTCGTTGAGCTGACCTAATAGCGGAAAATGTAAAGGGAATAGTTGCCATCAGCTTATGTTTCCCTGTTTCTGCTTTTATCTAATATACTTATGACGTGCACTTTGTAAACATACTGGCCTTGGAGTTTGTAAGCTTTAAGAGCTGCGTTCGCATCGACTCCACCTCAAGGAAATTTGTTAGTTCAGGTTGCGTGACTGTTATATATTATCATTATCTTTCAAGGCTATTTGTAAATTTGTTAAGTTTCAGTTGTTTGTTTTTCGTTGCAAATAACCGTACCTTCTTTAACAGCTGCAATGCAGTTTCAATGCAGCTTCCTCAATTTCAAACTTTTTTATGTATTCGTAAAAGCGCTCCCTATCAAAAAAAAAAACGTGATAATTTGTACGCTCAAAGTCACTCTTTTGGATGCAGGTTACACTATATATAGCCATAGCATATACCTTCGCTATCTTTCGTATTCTTTTTTTGATCTTTTCTTTGCAGGATTTGTCGATCCTCCTTTCTTCTTAGTCGATCCTGACTGACGAGCCTACCAAACAACAAAGGCGTATCCAATTTGCATTTAACCCTTGATTAAATAAGACAGTAATAGATCAGTCTTAGTTTTTTAATAATCCTCTTACCCTTTTTCTATTTTTAGTAAGAGCTTCCTCGCCACCAGCTGTTGCTTGGTTAATGGTCGATGATGATGATGATGATGATGGTGATGATGATGATGATGATGATGATGCTGATGATGATGATGCTGATGCTGATGCTGATGCTGATGTTGTACTGAGTTGAGGCTGAGGTTGATGTTGATTTAGAAGTTGACGAAGATGAGTTTCTCCACTCGATGTTAAGGTGTTTCGATACAGTTTTTTTGGGACTATACCTAACTTTTTGAATCGGCCCTTAGACAGACTTCTCCTTGTCAGACCAACGTGAAATTTGCAATACTTGTTGGTTTTGGATTGAACTTTAGCGTGGTTTACATTTTGTGAAAATCGATATTTCCATGACAACGATAAACAAAAATCCTCGAAAACAGTAAATTCAACTTTTGCGCGATCCAGATTTCACTTTGAAAAGCAAATACCAACATCTTAAACTGTGGTGTATGGCAAACAAAATATACAAGAACAAAAGAATTCTGTATGTTTGTTTTGAAGTAAATCGCAAAAACATTTTCAACCTTAGTTTTTGCAGAGTAATAGTAAATGCACCGAAAAATAATCAATGCTTTGTTGAAATGGCTAGAAAATACTATTAAAATGTCTCTTTTACTTACTATTTTACGCCTAGAAAGTTTTGTTGAAACTGGTGGTCGCGATTTGGAGAACGAATTGTTTTTCTAAGATCATTGGCGTAATAATTTTATGGTAATTTTTGAATTTCGGCGCTTTTGCGAAAATCTTAAGAACGGCTCGATAGATTTTTTTAAAACATTAAACACGCGTACTTGACGATGTGACCAATCTTAGTATTGAGTCTTCTTAACATTGATTCACTGGAACACTTTTAAATTTAACGTTAAAAAGGAGTCGTATGAACCGACGGAAAAGCTTGCGTTACATATTCACAGTTGGCAAGTAAATGCTAATATATTCAAAGTTATGCGCAATTCATTGCTTCGTGATTTTTATCTGGTTTCTTTGTTCTTTGTTGCACTGTAGATTACAACGAAAAGTAAAAATCACGGAGGAATGCGTTCCGCATTACTTTGAATATATTAGCATTTACTTGCTAACTGTGAATATGTGACGCGAGCTTTTCCATCGGTTCATACGTCCTCTTTAACGTTAAATTTAAAAGTGTTCCAGTGAATCAATGTTAATAAGACTCAATACTAAGACTGGTCACATCGTCAAGCACGCGTGTTTACTGTTTTTAAAAAAATCTATCTAGCCGTTCTTAAGATTTTCGCAAAAGCGCTCCAATTTAAAAATTACCACAGAATTATTACACCAATGATCTTAGAAAAACAATTCGTTCTCCTGATCGCAAACACCAGTTTGAACAAAACTTTCTAGGCGTAAAATAGTAAGTAAAAGACACATTTTAACAGTATTTTTTAGCCATTTCATCAAAGCATTGAATACTTTTTGGTGCATTTACCATTACTATGCAAAAACTAAGGTTGAAAATGTTTTTGCGATTTACTTCAAAACAAACATACAGAATTCTTTTGTTCTTGTATATTTTGTTTGCCATACACCACAGTTTAAGATGTTGGTATTTGCTTTTCAAAGTGAAATCTGGATGGCGCAAAAGTTGAATTTTACTGTTTTCGAGGATTTTTGTTTATCGTTGTCATGGAAATATCGATTTTCACAAAATGTAAACCACGCTAAAGTTCAATCCAAAACCAACAAGTATTGCAAATTTCACGTTGATCTGACAAGGAGAGGTCTGTCTAAGAGCCAATTCAAAAAGTTAGGTATAGTCCCAAAAAAACTGTATCGAAACACCTTAATGTAACTTTTTTCTATCTTGATCAGGTCCTCTTGCGCTTTGTTATTTTTCAGCGGACCTCTGTCTCCTTCAATGTCCGCTTTATGTTCATCTTCTACCATCTTAGCATTACCGTTTTCAGCCCTGTAATACAAGTGAAAAATTGGAATCAAGATGGTTCAGTTGAAATGTGATTTTACAAAAAGTAGCATTACATAGCGATAGTATGTAATATACCTCTTTTGTGAAGTTTCCTCCAAAGAAAGAATACTTCCCTTGCGAACTGAATTCCTAGAAAAGATGGAATTCCTAGGAATTCTTAAGAATTCTTAGGAAATCCAAACGATTCCAAGACATGCAAATTAGGAAAAACGTAAAAGCTTGGAATTTCTGGGAATATATGGCAATGTGTTAAAACTGCACTTTGAATTATTAGGAATTCCTAGGAATTCCCAATAATACCAAAACTGATAATGAAAGGGCTTGGGAATGTCTGAGAATATATGGGAATGGCTAAATTAAATGGCTAATGGGCTAATAAAAATGCTTGGGAACTTCTGAGAATAAATAGGAATGACTAAGTTAAATATGAGAAATATTGGCAATTTACTTGGAATAGCAGACTTCAAGCTGAGGATATTTCAGTAAAATGTCTTTGGAACTTCCAGGAAGTTATTAAAAAGGACAATTAATGTAACACACAGTCAAACAAGTCTTAATTTGTTTTCTAAATATTTCAAGTATTCCTGAACCCTTGAGGCCAGGTCAGGCAAACAACATTGCAAGGCACATACACAGCTCAAAAATAAATAAATAAATAAATAAATAAATTCCTTGTGTAAATTATGTGTTAGTTCGCTTGTTGAATAGAAGAAAGACACAAGAACATTGAATAAAAGATGAATACATACATGTACCATAGCAGCAAATTAAAAGCATTTAATTATGCTACTATTTTCTGTTTACAAAAAAAGCATATCCTTAAAAATTGTCCATGAAATAGGTAACCATAAAGCATCTTAAAAAAATTGTTCATGACATTTTCAACCACACTCCATTGAAGTAAGGCAGTGTACTAGGCATGGATTTGCAGAGTTCCCCTTTGAGAAAGAACACTTTTTCCACAATGTCCTCTCCTTTACCAGTTGAAATTCACCTCTGAAAACAAAGAATAAAATAAAAGTACAGGAGAAGTCATGAAATGATGCCGTCAAATAAATACTATTATCATACCACCCTACGACCTCACTCATGCAATTTTATTGAAAACATACTCAGGAGTTGATGTGTGTAGGGGCAGATACATGTAGGTTGGTGCAAGCCCGTCCAGAAGAGCTGTCCAGCTCCGCACACGTCGTCACCTGATTACTATAGTGAGTGCGCAAGTCATCATTCACTTAGTATTTACCAAGACCTTTCCGTAACTTTCCAATCAAATTCAGCCTTAAAATGGTAGCATGAAAAAAATACTTTTTGACTAAGTTAGGTCAGGCTGGATGGCAAAATATTTGGATCTCTGTCATGGCGCATGGAACTACTCTGCCGTATTCCATGCGCTAGAGCCAAATACTTTCCCATCCAGCCCTCCCACTCAGTCAATAAGTATATATTATTATTAGGAGACAATTACACAACAACAACTTTTAAGAGCATATCACACAATTGACGACAGGACTTGTGATTATTTCACTCTAATGACTTCACTTTCTTGTGGATTTCATGTTAGTAAGGGACCATTCATTTTTTATGGGGTAGAGGGGGGCTGGTGGGATTTGATGGGTAGTACCTGTAAAATATAATGACCCCCCCTACAGCAGAAATTTTTTTAGCTGCCCCCCCCCCTTTCAAGTCCTAAATATTTGAGATGACTCCCCTCCCAAAAAAAAAAAGAGAAAGAAGAAAAGTACAAACGATAAAGTAAATCTAAAACTTATGAAGTTTAAAATTAAACATTCAATTTTAACACTCAAGTCCTGCAGGAGTAAATGTCTTTATTGACAAGCTTTAAAGATAATTTTCTGGTAGGGGTTCCAGGGGTATCTTCCCCTGGAAAATTTTGAAAATCTAGAGATGCTCTAATGCAATTTGCTGCATTCTCAAGTACATAAACAGACAATTCATGCTGGTTGAAAGCAATGTTTTGGACACTGTTATCAGTTGTTCAGTTGTTTAAGAATCAGACCAGCAGAGGCCAGAAACGAGTTGACATTCCCCTGGCTGTATTTTGTAATGAAACAGTTGGTGGAGTAGAGTTGCTGTTGGGTGTATAATAAAGCAGGGGGGTCCGGGAGCATTCTCCCCCGGGAAAATTTGAATTTTCAGAACCTCAGAAACGCTATTTTTGGCCTTCTGGCACTGATGTTTGCATTATTACAGATGCTGTCACTGCCAAACTTAGAGGTATTTTTTTTGGTGACCCCCCCCCCTTTACACACCATATTTTTTGGCTGGCCCCCCCTTTTGAAGCCATATTTTTTGGTATGGCCCCCTTCAAATCCCACCAGCCCCCCCTACCTCATAAAAAATGAATGGTCCCTAAAGAAAATGAATACAACAACAGGTAATGTTGAGGAAGGGATTTAAGAACACCCAACCACTTATTTACAAGTGCATCAATATTTTGAATATGAACAAAAGAGACCATTCTTATTCAGTGACATGCATGCAATTGGGGTCAGATATTCTAAATTTTAGCTTGTTGACCACAGGGTCAGCTGTACCCAATCTTTTGACTGAGTTTGATTAGTATTGATGTTTGTGCTGCTGCACTGTATACAAAGCGAGCTGTTGTAAAGACTGTTTCAGCTGGTTGCAGAACCTATTCAATGGCAAGAAAAGTCCATATCTCGGAATTATACTCTATATTCCTCTAAAAGTCCACCTCATTGTTAAAATTCGAATATGTTTCAAATGAAGCTCACTTTTTTTCACAAGATGTTTACGCATGGTTCAATTCTACCTGTTAACATCCCACCCCCGGGAATACCCCCTGGAATTTGCCATTTTGTTCTCACTTGGCGGTCTGTTCCCCACACCCGGGCACGCAGAAAGAGACAATGGGACTCCTCATCGACCACAAATACGTTGTTTTGTGTACAAAACAGAGATTACGATATTGATTTCCGTTCAAAAGCAAAACTAGACGTTTTGACAAGAACTTTTCTAGAGTTTCTTTCACGAATCGAAGGACACTACATGTATAATGTAACAAAAACATGAACACTATATTTGAAAAAGAAAACTGAAGAAAAACCTCTAACCGCACTGGCATACGGCTAGCAAGAAAAGAAATGGTTTTCGCCCCGGGAGTTTTCGCCATGTGATTTATTTCAAATATAACACATACGCACAAGAGGCCCGTCAACCAATTGATGGCAGCATTTTAAAGGATTTTTTCTGAGCTTGTTTCAAAAGAATGAACACTGCACTGAGACCTCTGTTTAATATAAATCCGTGCATCCGTTTTCATATATAGTCTATTTAAGTCGTCTTAGTATATACATACATAGGCTGAAGAAATATTTCTTTGTTTGTGACGAACGCCATCCGTTCAGCAATTTAAAATAAAAGTACCTTTGAATACAGATTTCAATTTTGAGAGATTATTCTTCTCTAACCAGTCTGCTACAACTTCTAGAAATTCTCCACGTGGTCCGGCGTCAACCGAGAAGTGACGTACTTCACAAGAACAACAAGAAGTTGTTTTCGATTTGCCCCACCCGCTCCCCCCGGGACAAGACGGCTTCAAACAATTCCCCACCCCCGGGAGCGAAGGGCTGGACTTATCCCCGGGGTTGCCCGGGGGGGGATGGTAACAGGTAAAACTGAACCATGCATTCTGTGCGGCCGCCATACTCGGCTTTTCTGTTGACACAAAATGGGCCCGTTCCATGTAATGTCTGCAACTCCTTCCCCCTCCTTGAGGTACAGGGAAATCCTAGAGGGAGGGAGGGGATTTCAAAAGTCATTTCTGAAGGAGTAGCTAAGTCGGTTCCTTTGATCTCTCGAAGACATTTCCGTGGGGGTGCAGATATTAAATGGAATGGCCCAATGGCGTCCAACTGCATAAGACATGGTTTAGAATCAGTTCGAGAAATTAAAGATTATTACTGTACCTTTATGTAAGAGAAGGTAGCTCTGCAGGGAATACTAAAACACTTCAACCATTGGAATTAAAAAACTATCCATGTTTTCCTCCAGGAAAGAATCAGTGGTCACCGGTAACGAGCGCCTGCAATTTTCAAGCGTGCGGTTGTAAATCACATGACCTCTTGAAAGCGGCACGGTCGCATGGCTGTCTAACCGGCGAGGCGGCCATTTTCAAATTACGTTCAGGGATGTGCCAAGGGTTGCAGGTTATCATACGCGAAAATGGTTTATTACGCTATTCTTTTGGACTACTTTCGCTTACGATCAGTGAGGCTCAACCCCAAATTGCTTTGGTGGAAGTTGACAGTTGATGGTGGATAATTGTTCGATTCAAGATGGTTGTAAACAGACTAACCGATTTCAAGGCGAGTAAGGGCTTAAACAAAAGTTCCCTTCTTTGCGACATTTTGCCAAATGAGTGTAACAAGCCTTATTGCAGTGTATAAAGCATGCAATTCTTCAAGGAAGAGAAGTCAAAAGGGCCGTTGTTCAGTAAAATTGCCCCCAAGGGGGACAGTGTTCTCACTGGTAAAAAGTTATAGCGAATTCAAAACCACGTGGCGTTTGCCAACAATTCAGTGCCAACAATTCAGTTCCTCTATGTGTGTATAAAGCATGCAATTCTTCAAGGAAGAGAAGTCAAAAGGGCCGTTGTTCAGTAAAATTGCCCCCAAGGGGGACAGTGTTCTCACTGGTAAAAAGTTATAGCGAATTCAAAACCACGTGGCGTTTGCCAACAATTCAGTGCCAACAATTCAGTTCCTCTATGTGTGTATAAAGCATGCAATTCTTCAAGGAAGAGAAGTCAAAAGGGCCGTTGTTCAGTAAAATTGCCCCCAAGGGGGACAGTGTTCTCACTGGTAAAAAGTTATAGCGAATTCAAAACCACGTGGCGTTTGCCAACAATTCAGTTCCTCTCAGATATGTGAGCACATTAAATTGAATGCATTAAAAGCCTAAATTATTCTTCAGTGACCAGTCAAAGGCGATTCAACTTGAAATGAAAACATATATTTGCCAATTTAGAAAGAGTGAGTAAGAGTAAACGCTTTGTGTGATTTTTTTTATGTTATTGATTTTTTAAATCAAAGGTACTGGTATGTAACAACATGATTTGATAAAATTAGAATAATAGCAACTTCAGGTCTTTCCCATTTGCATTTGACAATGCTCCAGTGGCTTAAGGTGGAATTTTGTGTGTTTCTTAAAGTCTCCTTTTTAAGGGGTTTGCATATGGAAGATTTTCATTGCAATCAACAATTTTAAAGTGGTTACCAGATTCATGGGTTTGTAGTCCAGTCAATCTATGGTTTGTGATCAAACAAATTGCAACAGAATTTTTCTCACTGCCATACATTCCAGGGTGGTCTGCTTAGAAACATACTAAAAATCCCCCAAAATCCGTTAAGGGCAACATGCCCAAATTTAACTTTTTAAGTTTGGATCTTTTACCACAGGGCACCCAATTTAAGAAAACTCTCAAATTTTAATAGAATTTTTTTTATTATGTATTTCTTTGTCTAGGGAGCTTGAATAACATAAAATATCCTATATTGTGTATTTTGGCAGTTACAAAATGATAATTTTCCCTTTCAAAATAGTATAAATACTATCTCATACCGACCACAGGGACCCCAGGTAAGAGGAAATACACTTTTCTGTACAATTCGAAGGCTATTGTCGTTGTTAACTTCCAGTAAGCCTCAAGTACTACTCCGCGGACCTGAGAAAGCATTATTTTAAACATTAAAGACGCTCAAGCTGATTATTAAGACGCTCAAGCTGATTGTTTTGTTTTAAAGTCAAACATTAATCTTCGTTTACAGTGTCAGTGCCAAAGTCTGGCGCGGCCGAATTTGTACAACTTTGGCCTTTACACACGCCACAAGCAGTTGAACAGTCCAGCCCATGCTTCCTGCACGTACATCTTTGTGTGCTGCAACCGGCGCTACAATTACATCTAACGACCTCCAAAAGGGATTCATGAGCTGGCGGCAGGTCTGTTGGTATCGGAAGTAGTTTTCCATCCGTTAGCCTCCAGCCCCAGTCTTCTGGCTCCAGCAGTGCTCCTTTCCATTGCTGTACCTGGAAGTACACCCTTTGACTGTGATATGCAGCTGCTGCAGACGTATGTGGAAGGCTTTCCGGCTGCACAAAGGTCGTTCCTGTGGCCACTTTCTGACAAAATTTGGAATACCGCAGGGAATCGAGGCATTCATCAGATCTGGACTTGTACAAACATAGAAGGGACTTCTCTCCCGCCGCAATGACTTCATCCTTTGTAGCATCAGGACGGTTAAAGACAGTAGCTTGGTCACGGAACTGCATGTCTGTTCGGACCTTTGCCAGTGCCTCTCCTTTGCCAATTCCGTGGACCCTTGAGGTGGTGTCGCATCCAAGAACTGCGTGTACAAAGAGAATATTGGCGCATACATCTGGACCCAACACGGACTTGGTTTTCTTGATATTCCAGATCCTCCTGGTGTTGATCTTTGCTTCGGTTCAGGTTTGAAGAACAGCTCATTTGCAGTGACGTCCGCATGGTAGCAAAGCAGGACAAGTAGGTCAGTGTCATCACCAATCAGCACGGTAGCGACAGATTGCGCAGATTGTATGGCAGTCTGGACAATGAGAAGATCTGCATCTCCTTCAGCGTGGAGAGTGGTACTTCCAGAAAGTTCCAGCTTGCCGGAGAGTAGGTTAATGAACTTCTGCTTGTTTTCCTTGTTTGAAAGAAAGTCCTCCTTTTTTAGTTTTGCAAGCATGGCACCATCAACATTTACAGTTGGCCCGTGTGTACCCGTACGTCGCTGGTGCGTACCATCCTTTGTTGACGGACCGTTCTCGTATCCGTCAAACACCACCGTGGCTTTTCCATATCTTCTTTCAACATACTGAACATACAGAGAGCAAATTGCATCACAGGTAATGTTCCGTGGCCATAGCACGCGGTGAAGGAGAGCACCCCCATCAAGGACGAAGTGCACGTTACCTGTTGGTCCCGCTGTTTGGTTGGTCTTGCTGATGGCCCAAATTGCGTCGGCTAATGCCGGCTTGTTAGCTTGCCTTGGAAGAAGGGAAGAGTCGAATAACGCCGGGGGGAAGCTGCACATTTCGAATTTGAAGAATGACTGTGGATTGTCATACTGTCCTCCAGTGGCAATGAGAGTGAGTCTCTGGAACAGTAGTTGCGGATCCACCTGAATGCTGCCATCCCTGAGCTTAACTGCAGTTTTCGATGCTAGTGTGACCACTTGCTCTTTCTTTCGAAATGTGTAGTCGCGAACACTCTTACCAATCATTGAAGTTAAAATCTTCTCTCCTACCTCTTTGGCTTTCTCGGCATTCACATCTTCACCCGCAACAACTCCAGACGAAATACTGTGAAGGGAAGGATCAGAACTAAAGGGATTTCTTTGGGAAAGGTATGTGATGATCTCATTCGTATCCTTGTAATCACGCTCTTGTCTCGCCCGTGTTCAATGCTGCTATCCAGAGCCGTATAGAGGGCATGTCATCCTGTAAGAAAGTAGCCCTATTCTGATTAGCAGTTCCAAACGAGAACCATTGAAACAAACATGTCGCATAATTGTTGTTAATTTGGTTGGACGTTTTGAAACAACTCACCACAGTGAAGTCATGTTCTTTACTATGTAAATGACAAACTGCAAAAAAGAGACATTTTTAATATGGAATCAACATTGCGCAGAAGTTGTATAAACAAAGCCAGACAAGGCAAGACAGCTGAAAAATACCATAAGAATAAAGATTGAAAATGAAAAACCGACGTGTTACTTGCCACTCATGCTCACTCAAAGACTCAGGCCATACACCCCCACGATCTCGCAAAATGAGCAGAAATTTGACGACGTTGTACAATATCGACCAGCAATCTGAGCACATCGGTCCAACAAAAGTACCACACTTCTTGCATCCTTAGAAAAGGAAACGTTTGTTAGGACACATTGTTCTCATACTCTATTCTGCACGCACTAGAACCTCAATTGTTCCACTTTTTTTCTTTAGATCTCATCCCTGCTAGTCACTTGGTTAAACAAACATCATTTTCGTACTCTGTTTGGCACGCACTACAACACCAATTCTTTAACTGCTTTTTTTTTTCCTTTAGATCTACCTTTTAAGCACTTGGTTAGACAAACATGATTCGCGTACTCTATTCGGCACGCACTAAAACGCCAATTGTTTTACTGTTTTTTCAGGCTTTAGATCTGCCTATTAATCATTTGCTTAGACAAACATTATTCTCGTCCTCTATTCAGCACGCCCCAAAATTACCAATTGATTCACTGTTTTTTTTTTCATTAGATCTGCCTATGAATCACTTGGTTAGACAAACATCAGTCTCGTACTCTAGTCGGCACGCACTAAAATGCCAATTGCTTTACTGTGTTTTCCCTTAGATCTGCCTATTAATCACTTGGTTAGACAAACATCAATCTCGTACTCTATTCAGCACGCACTAAACCACCAATTGTTTTGCTGTTTTTTCTTTAGATCTGGCTATGAAACACTTGGTTAGACAAACATGATTCTCGTACTTTATTCGGCACGCATTAAAATACCAATTGTTTTACTCTTTTTTTCCTTAGATCTGCCTATAAAGCACGTCGTTAGACAAACCTCATTGTCGTACTCTATTCAGCACGCACTAAAACACCAACTGTTTCACTGTTTTTTTTTCAGTAGATCTGCCTTTTAATCACTCGTTAGACAAACATCATTCTTGTACTCTATTCGGTACGCACTAAAATATCAATTGTTTAAGTGTTTTTTTTTTCTTTAGATCTGCCTATGAATCACTTGGTTAGACAAATATCATTCTCGTACTCTATTTGGCACGCACTAACACATCGATTGTTTTACTGTTTTTCCCTTTAGATCTACTTTAAGTAATCACGTGGTTAGACGAACATCACTTCCGTACTCTATTCAGCACGCACTAGGACCCGAATTTTTTTTCCTTAGATCTGCCTTTTAACCACTTGGTTAGACAAACATCATTGTCGTACTCTGTTCGGCACGCACTAGAATGCCAATTATTTTACTGTTTTTTCCTTGAGATCTGCCCATGAATCACTTGGATAGACAAACATGATTCTCGTACTCTACTCAGCACGCACTAAAACACCAGGCCCTGGTTCCTGGAAAGCCGATTAGCGCTAGTCGAGGGTTAAATCTCGCTAACCCAGGATTAAAATTTATCCTTCGGTTAGATTCTGTTCCTGAAAGCACGATTAACACTAACCAAGTGATAAACGAGGGGTCAAATTTAATCCACCTAGCGAAGTCGATTAACTCACTAATCGGGGGAAAAAGCTCGATCAAAACAACGAAAAAAACGAAACTGAAAGCCATAAATTTCGAAGCCATCTTTTATCGCAAGCGATAGCGCGAATAATCAACTTTTCACGGAACAATTTGCCAGTTTTGGGTTTCTACAGAAGAATTATTGAATGAAATAAAATATTTCTGGCAATTTTGCAAAAGCAGAAGGAGATGTCTTATTGAAATAACGTGAATATAAGACGAAAATTGTGACGATTAATTAAAGCGAAGTTGTTGTCGTTCTCAAACAGTGCAGACACTGAAAGAGAGGTTTTTCACTGATTTAAAACAAAAACAAAATGTCAAATTTCTGTAACAGGCGAACGGAACAAAACAGATAGGCTACAAATATCAAAGACAATTATTCGGCACAAATCAGTACTTTATTGTTAACATTTTTCCGAGAGGCAAGTCTTGCTTTGTTTAAGCTCAAAATAGTTTCGATGACTGAAAGATTATCAAGAAGTGGTGAACTCACCGATTTTCAGATGTAGCCCATATTTCACCTCGAATCAGCATCACTTTGCACTGAACCTTGATTTCCACTTTGTTTTTCTTTGAGGAAAGGTTTGAAGTTTTGTTTTTTCACAACAAGAAAAAGAGCAAATCGTAGTGCGGTCAAATATCGACAATAGACTACAACAGGTATCGATCGGTAAAACGAGTATTGGAGTCGACTTTTTTCTCCCGCTCTGTCGTTTTCCCACGCTTTTATCTGCTGGTAACTTGTTTAACCGGTTTGATATGAGTTTAACCGATCGAGGGATAGTTAAACGAGGAATAACTCTGCTTTCAGGAACGTCTTTTTATCCCTTGGGCCAGGCCCAAGTTCCTGGAAAGCCGATTAGCGCTAATTGAGATTTAAATCTCACTAATCCAGGATTAAAATTTATTCCTCGGTTAGATTCTGTTCCTGAAAGCACGATTTACACTAACCTAGTGATAAACGACGGGTTAAATTTTTAATGCACCTAGTGAGGTCGATTAACTCACTAATCGGGGGAAAAAGCTCGATCAAAACAAACCAAACGGCGGAATTAAATTTTGCGATATTGTTAGTTTAAGGTGTTTCGATATAATTTCTTTGGGACCATACCTAACTTTTAAAATCCGCACTTAGACAGTCTTTATCTTGTCGGAAAAACCGACGGAAAAGCTGGCGTTACAAATTCACAGTTGGCAAGTAAATGCTAATATATTCAAAGTAATGCGTAATTTATTGCTTCGTGATTTTTATCTGGTTTCTTTGTTCTTTGTTGCACTGTAGATTACAAAGACAAGTGAAAATCACGGAGGAATGCATTGCGCATTACTTTAAATATATTAGCATTACTTGCTAACTGTGAATTTGTAACGTAAGCTTTTCCGTCGGTGCACACATCCTCTTTAACGTTAGATTAAAAAGTGTTCCAGTGAATCAATGCTAATAAGACTCAGTACTTAAATTGGTCTCATCGTCAAGCACGTGTGTTTAATGCGTTAAAAACATCTATCGAGCCTTTCTTAAGATTTTTGCAAAAGCGCTCAAATTCAAAAATTACCTCAAAATTATTACGCCGATGATCTTAGAAAAACAATTCGTTCTCGAGATCGCGAACACCAGTTTCAACAAAACTTTCTTAGTGTCCTTGTGTTGCTCACTTGTAACATACTTCACCCCAGTAAGATTCTGCATGGCATTGTTCACATCGGCACAAGCAGGCATGGATAACAACCAAACCAGACGCTGTGTCTCTGACATTCCTCGGCCTCTAGTTAGCCCACCACACGTCTTGACACTTCGCATGAGGACCTGTTCTATTACTAAGTCAGTTGATAATCCAGCCCAGTAGCGATCACTCCTTCGAACAACGTGCAGACCATCCTGAAAACTGTTGTGCACATCTGGATGTTTCTCTTGGAGCTCATGCATCAACTGCAGATAGACAAAGGCAGATTTGGCATAGAGGTTGTGACCAGCAGCGGCAAAGTAGGGAAGCATGTCACGTACTGCTTGAAGATGCAGTTTCCAGTTTCCTGTGCGTTCAGCTCTGATGAATTTACGAAGTATATCCACCATAACCATGTACTGCATCCAAAGGACGGCGGTGCGTTGATTCTGCATACACTTTCGGTTACTTTCCAGTTTCTCTGCGATCTTACTGAGAACATCTGAAGAGCACACTTGCTCAACTTTGCTTGCATCGTCAACAAGACTCTTAAAGAGCTCCCCTGCTGATTCTAGATCCTTCTCAGTAACCTGTGGTACATTTGCGTTCTCTTGTTGCTTATCTGTGCTTTCAGGCTCATTAGCTGTCTGGATTTCTCCATCAACACTGGTCAGCTGTGGCTCAGTTGCATTCTCTTGTCGCTCCTCTGTGCTTCCAGGCTCATCAGCTGTTTGAATTTCTTCATCAATACTGGCAAGCTGTGGTTCACTTGGGTTCTCTTGTTGCTCCTCTATAGAAGCAGATTGTTGGATTTCGTCATCAACACTGGTGTTGACTGGCAGGGGGATGTTAAATGCACTACACACCAACAATGCATTCAGAGCTGCATCAACGAGAAAATGGCCTCTGATCGCTCTAGCGACTGCTTTACCACTAAGCATATGCCCAACGGCGTTTTTTGCATACACCACTTCAAGTACTTCTTGTAGACCAGAACTTGCCATCAGATGACCAATGCAACCAAGGAAACTCATTTCGATGTGAAGACCTCCTAGCCTTAGAACAATGGATTTCAGCGCACTTTCTTGTGGCTCGTTTTGGACAATCATCAGGGCTTTCCACCATAAAGGCTGGTCGAATGTTACAACTGGTGTAAAATGATAGCGCCTTGCCTGTTCACTTATAAATACAAGTGTGGAATATATGCACGTCATATCGCCTGGATCCAAGTCAATCATCGGGAGAAACATGACTGACGACTGGCCAGGATAATTGCCATTGCATATCATCTGCATGGTGCCCGACCATGCAGGTCGTGGGGATCGTAGCAGTGGTTGAGACAGCTTCCAAAGAAGGTCAAGGTTTTCAGAACTATCTTGCACCCTCACATCCCTCAATTCTTTGTAAATCAGTTGTGGAATGTTCTCAGCAGGCCCTTGATAATGACAAATATCTATTCGCCCAGCTGAAGCTATTTCCTCTGCACTGACAGCTTTAATTGGCACCGGTTTTGTTGTTTTGGTAGCAGGTGTGATCATAGCAATGATACCCATCCCATGAAATGTTCCCGTTCCATCCAAAGTTCTCGTATTATGATCGACATTGTCAGCAGCATACTGCACGAAACAGCCTGGTATATGGCTTGGTATGTCTGTCCCTTGCGTTGCTGCTGCACTTCGTTCATACTTCTGGACTGTTGAATAAGAAGAGCAGAAGCCATGTGCGTGCAGAGAGTCTATAAGGAACTTTGATGCAAAATGGTGATGCATTTGAACGCCAAGGCCAAGCTGTAAAGGTGCCAAAACGACTCTTGGTCTTGCTGCTTGGACAATGGCTTGTCCAACCGAAGCAATTTGCAGTTCGACATCCTTGCCAACAAAGAGAATTCTCAGGAACAGCCGTAAAAACTCAGGTATGAACTCCAAATTATGTTCAACAGAAGACATTTGGTCGCTAGATGGGTAACTGTCGCTTGATACATCTAAATTTTTGATATCGCTCTTGAGAAGCTTTGCTGCTGTCTCAACAATTCTTTTTGCTTTCTCTGCTTCATCACATTCTCTCTTTGGCTGAAGATAGAATTCATTGATTATTGACTTCACTGTTCGCTGAAATGTAACAACGTTGGCTTTCTTTTGTAAATTAGTGACTACAATTTTATCACCAAAATGCTCCTGTAGCTTTGCTTTCATATACACTGCACTATACGCCTGCTCACCGGAACCTTCAAGATAGTCCTCCATTTTGTTGACAAGATCACTTATTGTAATTTGCTCCTCGTCATTCTGCTCTAAAAATTGCGCAACTTTTAGAAATGCCATGGCTTTAGCAGAGTCGACTGGTCTTCCCTTCCGTGGCCGCTTTGAGCCCTCAGTGCTGTCATCACTGCAGTGTTGTCTTGGGATTTTTTTCCCAGTGCGAAAGTTAACGCTGCATGCTTGATGGTATACAGCATCTGCGGCATGAAGATCCTGCGCATATTCCAATCTACCTAACACTATTTCTGACCATTCGTCTTCCCTTTGTCTGCATATTTCAGCTATTGAATCTTGAAAGTCTTTGGTTCTAACCGGAATGACGTCATATCCCCTTTTCCTTCCATTATTCTTTGCAGGCTGGCCGCAAAAGAAACAATGTTCTTTCGCGCTGAATCGAGGGTTGACAGAACGTCGACCGATAGCTGATTCTTCCTCAATAACTTTTGACGTCGACTTTTTCGGTGGCCTGCACAAATCTCGCCGGCACTTCAGATGAACACTTTGACCAGCCCGTGATTGAATTTTATTGTCATCGCACGTGCCACTTACTCGATTAATACTATCGCTACCCTTTTGGGTCAACACAGCAGTAGGCCGCCCATCGCTTAAAGTTTCACCACAGATGCAACAATTCTCCATTCACTTTCTCCAGCCTCTCCTTAAGAAAATTCAATGAATTGATTCATTAACGACTTTTTTGTATGATCCATAGACTGACAGACCCCTCTAACATTAATAACAATGAAAATGTTTCAAAGGGGGAGGTTTTCAGTTGCTCAGTCGCTAATAAACAAAAATGCTATGAGAACAGGTTCGTATCGTACTCGCTTAAAATGTGAAGTTTTCATTCAGCTTAAGCAACAAAACCAGGTGCTTTAAAGTACAGTTAACAATTCAGAAACAGTTAATTATCATAAAAAGTTAATTAATTATTAACAGTTAATTATTCCCCATTCTTTGCATGAGAAGAAACTACGTGATCCAACAGTAGAAGATACAAGAAATATCTGCCTGTTGGTTTCTTGGCCATTTGACACCTTCAATTTGATGTTTTCATTCAGTGGATTTTAGTTTTCGTACACATCAAGAATTTTATGAGATTTATTGCTCAAAAGTCGTGAAAACTAAGCCATTGTTATTAAAAAAAAGTTTAATTATAAGTCAAAAAACAATAAAGAATACTTAAAAAGTAAATATACTCACCTTTTCACAAAAACGTGCTCAAAAACAGTGCAAATACTTCCAGAGACTGTAGAACTTCATTGAAAAGGCCGCCAGCATTAACACGGTCAGCAGTTTCCGTTTCCGTTTAAACTTCGTGTAGTATCAACGAAAAGTCTTTTCAGTTCTTTTGCTCTGGAAAAGCACACCGAACTCCTCCCGAGCCGACAGAATCGCAAAATCATATTTTTCTTCCAAGTATGATTTATGCTGGGATTCCTGTGGTAACAGTGAGGCAGTATTTATACAGGAGCCCATGATTTTGAAAGGGAAAATTATCATTTTGTAACTGCCAAAATACACAATTTAGTATATTTGATGTTATCCAAGCTACCTAGACAAAGAAATACACAATAAAAAAAATTCTATTAAAATTTGAGAGTTTTCTTGAATTGGGCATCCTGTGGTAAAAGATCCAAACTTAAAAAGTGAAATTTGGGCATGTTGCCCTTAACGGATTTTGGGGGATTTTTAGTATGTTGCTAAGCAGACCACCCTGGAATGTATGGCAATGGAAAAAATTCTGTTGCAATTTGTTTGATCTGGACCCTCCAAAACTCATAGATTGACTGGACTATTGTTCCCCAGCATTTGTGAATGTCCAATGTGTGCCTACAGTGTAGATACTGAGCAATGATTTATCATGTGGGCGTATAAAACCCCAAGACATGAAACTCACATTTTCAAGAGGGGTTTAAGACACATCTTTGGTTGAAGCAGAGTTCAGCAATCTACTGCACGTTGCATTTCTTGATAAAAGGGGTCTTTAGATCACACTCTGTGATGCGAAACACAACATCCTTTAACAGAATTAAACACAATAAATTATTAAGCCGGGCTGGGCATTACAAACATCAGGAAAGACACTCATCACGTTGCAGATTGTATTAATTTAGGTTTATTAATAATTGTCACAAATTCAAACACGAGAGGCTGACAAACCTATCGAGGTCTTAAACGAGCTAAATTCAACATACCTTATATGCCAAGAGCGGCATTAAAATCTCACTAAGTCGCTTAACAGACAATCCGAGGTCATATTTAACTGAACTTCATCATATAGTGATCTGAGAAAGATCAATGTGACCTCAAGATCAAAGTCTTAGAAATGTGACATTTAAGTTGTTAATAAATGCTCAATTCAGTCACCATTTGAAAATCCTCCAAACTAAACCCACTGCAAAAATGCAAGAAGCAGTATTGGTCGAAAGACTGAGATATATGAGATGCAGTGTACAACGATGTGAAGTAGGAGTCATGCAGGCCTTCCAACCCTATTTTATAACTGAAAAATTCACATGGTCTTTAGGTAGGGTGTGGTGAAGAATTCTTGTCACCAATTTGGCGACTAATTTTCAGGATTTGGTTGCCAATGTGGAAACTTTAGGCACATTGGCGACTGTATTAGGCGCAATTTAGTGCCCTGTGTACGGTGTGTGGAACTGACTCTAGTTAGCCTACAAGCAGGCTCACTTAGTGTCCTATTCACGCGAGTATCTTGGTGGCGGAAGTCGGTGAATGAAGCGAGCCGACGAGAAGAATGGGGCGAGGAAAAGTGAGCCTGCACGAAAGCCGTTGAATTTTGAATTCTGCCTCTGTGAGGTGACAAGTCATTAATTGTTAAGGTGTCAAATATCCAACCAATCAGCAAGCGAAGCAAAATTTAAACAAACACGACAGGAGATTTTCACACTCGAGAGGATCGAGTTCTTTATGAATGTGCCGGAATAGCGCAAAAGAACAAAGGCCGTAAAGCGAGCGGAGCTAGCTAGGCCGCGTAGCAGCGGAGCGAGCGACATTAGTTCTGCACCATATAAAATAGGACGAAGGACTTTTTCGAAAGTCTACGTTTTAAAAATGTGTTCTATTCGAAATCAGTATACAGTGTAGAAGTTAAAAATATCGAACTCCAGGGACATGAAACTTGAAATTACAAAGAGTATCTAGCCGCTACCGCAGAAGACTTCACCCTTACATTATGCATTGCAAACATCTTTAACCAGGAACAAGCGATACCGTCTTCCCACAATAACAAATAACCGAGCTCAGAGTAACAATGACTGCAAGATAATGCCCATTGCATGGTCAAATAAAATGTTGCATTTCTTGTCATTATAGAGATCCCAAGAAGAGAGGCTTGAAAACTACCACGCACTAAAACCAGTGTGCAATAACCGGAACAAAGATGGCTGATATTCCAAAAAAAAATACAACACTGCAATCGTTAATCAGACGCAACCAGCCGAGTCACATTAAGAAACTGAATCGATTGAAAAACCAACACACTGCGAGCAGTCGTCCTTTTTGCTTCTCGCTAAAATAAGGAGAAGAAAGAGAAGAGACTGCTCGCAGTCTAAGTAACCAAGAAAAGCGACAAACAATAGCACCACCTTGCTTGCTTTTTGTCACAATAATGAAGTCTGTCATCATGTGTCATTTCAAACCAATCAGAATGCTGCATTCATGGACGAACACGGAGAATTCAAGATTCAATGGCTTTCGTGCAGGCTCACTTTCCCTTGCCCCATTCTTCTCGCCGGCCCGCTTCGCTCGCCAACTTCTGCCGCGAAGACACTCACACGAATAGCACACTAAGAGAGCCTGCTCGCAGGCTACACTCTAGTGAGTTCTTTGCACCACTGGTATGAACCAAATATTAATTAAACTTACTGAACATCTTTTGTATCAGGCTACTTTTTTAAATTCTTGTTTTGATTGCAAAATTATTGAAAAGTCTGTAACACAATCAACTGGGCTAGGTGGCTGACACTGTTTAGTTACATACTAGAAGTTAAATTATAGTGAAAATTGAACCTCATACATCTACATCGCTCCTTTAACAATCTCCTAGGATCTGTAAAGTACATGTACTGTACTACACGTACTGTCACGTACTGTGGTGTAGATAAAATTAGAGTATGGTTTACATTCACCTTAGCTTAATATATATTAGTGGTAAATTAATTTATTGTTTATGAGCCAAAGGTTTATTAATCAGAATATTTTTCATCAGGGTCTACATATATATGTACACATTGTATGTACTCCCAGTTCTACAGCAAAACAGTTTATTGATGGACATTGTACATGGCAAAGAAATGCATCACACTTGATCAAGTAAGTTACTCAAACATATACCAGGGTTTTCAATAGGAATCTGAGTAGGTGGCAAAATTTTAGGAGTAGGCGGAGAATGAACTACTTGCGGCGGAGGCGCGAGATTCTAGGAGGGTCCGGGGGTACGCTCCTCCGGAAAATTTGAAAATTTGGGCCTCTTAGGATCCATTTCAAGCATTCTGGAGCAAGAATTAGGGTATTTGGACAGAACACGAAACACAAATTGTCGCTGAAATTACTCAGAATTCAGGCAAGATTCTTTTGATTTTCATGAATAAATCTTGGCCGATCCGAGGCTCTTGTTTGGTGGCGAATGTTTCTCATGTTAGTTGTAAAATATGAGGTAATTTCTCAATCAAATAGGCGGTGAGTTCACATGGAATAGCCGGTGAGTTTCGCCGGCTTCCGGCCCTTATTGAAAACCCTGTATACATTATAATCCTCATTGTAACACTTCAATTTGTATTGCTTACTAGATCTGTTTTATTTAAGGACGGTGCCTCCTAATAGAGATGTATTTTTGTAAAGGTTTTGAATATGGGGGAAAATAGATCTTAGCAAGGGTTATTGGAATCCAAAAAGAAAAATGTGGGTAACCACGCATTTTTCAGAGATAATTAAGCGACCATAGTTCTAAAAAAGCGTTAAAATACGAAGCATGTATGGCAATTTCTTTCCAAATTTAAACTCATGAATTATCTCTGAAACATGCGTGGTTACACCCAATTTTCTTTTTGGATTCTGATAACCCTTGCTAAGATCTGCTTTTTCCACATAGCCATAAACCGCGTAAGAATATCCTTGTGTTAGGGGGCAAATTCCTTAAGAAACCCGAATATCCGGAGATGCGAATTCTACTTCGCATGAAGATCAGTGGCAAAACATCTTTGATACGGGTGACACCCAACTTTGGGCAGTGCTTATGATTGGATGGAATCTCTTTTTACTGAGCACCCTCGAAATCCGAAAACGTGGTTTCTTGCGAGAGACGCTAACTACAGTGTTTGCCTTACGATTGATTCTATTGGGATTTCGTTAAGGTTATTGCTTAAAGGAGATCATCAGGTACAAAAACGATCGCTAAAGGCAATTCAGTAGTACTTTTTCCAAACAAGGTCAGACGTTTGAGGCCACCTTATCCTTCGGGTGGAAGGATAAGGTGAAGACTCATCAGAATGGCAAAAATAGCGAAAATATCTCTTCGAACATCTGGGCTACCTTGAAGTAATCAAATGTTACTTCTGAGTAAGCACGGCATTACTCAGAACTAACATTTGATTACATTGCTTTACCTTCGATGTAAATTTTCATGGCACGTTTCTAAAAGGCTCGCGTTAAGTGAGGCATGGTTGGTCGCCAAAATATCACTAGCTTGTTTCCTCAAGTTGACAGGGATAACATTACAGGAATTTAATAAGTCAATCAAACCTTGCGACAAGGCATCAAATTATCGCTCCTTACCGAGTGACACATTTTCAGCCTGTACTCCAAATATCACCACTGTAAAATACATTGGAAACGTGTGTTAATATCAACTGCACTGCATGTACGTAGGACAGAAGCCTCCTCGCCGCTTCCACATGCAGTATACTTCGCATTCATAAATAGTCTGTTTCATTCTCGCACATTAAGAGAAAGAAGAGTAATTTATAGTATACTGTAGTCTACCTGACTTACCAGAGACTTTACGCAACGACGACAGAGGGCTTTCACGTGGGCGTTCGCGACTGAAAGGCGACCGACCAGGGTGACAACCTCGATCCGTCGATTGTCGAGTTTTGTTACGTAACGATGGATTCCAGGACGGCGGTCTTGCTTTCATACACGGATATATTCCATACATGTAAAATTATTCTACGCGTTTCAAATCGTACAACTGGCTAACCTTATTTCAGCTTAAGCTTATAACAATTATTGGACAACAAAATGCTCGTCCGTGTAGACTAATAAAACAAACGCCGAATATGCGACATCAACATTTAAATAATATTATTAATGCTTTCATCCTCACTAATCTTAATTGAAGGGAAAAAAACTGCGACAGTTTTATGAATGTAGAAGAGTTCAATGCAACTAACGTTGAACACCTTCGGAGAAACTACGAAGAACAGCCCGCAAACATTTAGAAATGAGTGTGATGTATGGCGAAGTGCTGAAATCAAAATCAACAAAAAAAAATAGGTCAACCAGTTAAAAGTCGGCTTCAAACTCATCCGATTTAAAAAAGATGAGGAATTGGATGTGATGGAGTGGTAACTTAAGTGAAAAAGACATATTTTAACCTACATACTTACCTTGATAGACGTTGACTACTCGAGGTGAAAGCAAGCGAACTGAAGTCGTGGACCGGAGCACAACGGCCTTCACGCATCAATGCCTTCACAATTACGCATACGCATGACGTACGTTTAAAGTGAACGCCGTCGTGAAAGCTTGCCGTCGTCACTGCGTAAAGTCTCTATTGACCTTCTCAACACGGAACGAAGTAAATATTTTGACTGGCGAATCATGCATTGTCACAAGCTGTAATCTGGAAATGTGGCCGTAGCTTAAACCACGTTTAAAGGATGGCTTGGTCACATGATATATAACAATTTTGCATTGCTAGTTTATAATCCAGACACACGTGCACCACGCGCCCACGTGATTGTAAGGATGGCGAAAGGACAGGGACTTCGGGAAGAGAGCTTAAGCCGGTCTGTTCAGAGGATGGGAAGCCACTTTGAGATAAATTCCACTTGAAGCAAATTTAAAATTCGTGGACATCATTAACGCCCCGTTGACATTGATGCGTTTTCCAAAACCTTCAATTTTAGTTTCTCACAAGGAAAAAAATTCTCCTTCCCCACTAGTCGAAGGATGCGTTAGCGATACTACCGGCGCCTGCATCATTACCTGTAACGTCAGCTTTTTCGAAAAGCCCTGTTTGCACCGTCCACACCAAAACGATACACGTTTGTTTTCAAAAGTCTTACACCTCTGTTTTCAAAAGTCTCCACTTTAGTGAGCGTTTCCGAAAACCTCCGTCTTCGATCGTCTCGGTGTGGACGTTAGACAGAAAGCACAAAAAGTACACGTTTAAAAAAAAATACGCATTAGCGTAAACGGGACCTAAGAAATGTTTACTATTGTACGTTTTCGTGTTTTCTTGCCAGGAACGTTTTCTGGAACTGTTTAGGTGCAATGGCGTTAAGATTCCACACATTTGTGGGAACTTGACCGTGTTCTGCCTAAATGAATTTTATTTTTTAGAGTGTCCTGTACTGACTTCCACACGCTGAGAAGGACAGATTAAAGTAATGAACAATATTAAAGGTTTTAGGAACGTACACTTTCACGCATGAGGAAGCGTGGAACTCAGTGAAGAATGACTAGGGCTTAGTATGTTGGCCCCTGTCGGTCAGGGTTCACCATGAGCTACGTCCTAGTTGTCCTGGCTGTCTGCTTGACTGGAGCAGCTTCAATGTGGCTGCAGAGACCATTGCATTCTCTATTGTAAAGGTCACATCTGTGTATGGTCAATGATCTGTTGGAGTTGTTGCACTCCTTTCGGCCTGCTTGTTTGTCTGCCGCTGCGTTCATCAGCTTTTCTTCCCCTGTCTTGAGGTGCTGGTTCAGAGTACTTCTCCACGTCGTGCGGTCAGCTGCAAGGCCCTCCCAAGACTCAGCGTCGATGTCCAATCCCTCTCGCAGACATCCTTGTATCGCAGCTGTGGGCGGCCAGTGGTTCTCCTCTCAGATGCCAGCTCTCCACAGAGGATGTCTTTTGGAATGAGGCCATCCTCCATGAGGTGGACGTGGCCCAGCCAGCGCATTCTGCGCTGTCTGAACAGGGTGTACATGCCGGGAACGCCAGTGTGGGACAGGACCTCCGCGTTGGACACTCTCTCTTGCCAGGATATACCCAGGATATGGCAGATGCTTCTCAGGTGGAAGGTGGTGTGCCTTCTCTCTTGTCTAGCATAGGT
The DNA here is from genome assembly GCA_964030785.1 of Siderastrea siderea. Lineage (NCBI taxonomy): Eukaryota > Metazoa > Cnidaria > Anthozoa > Scleractinia > Rhizangiidae > Siderastrea > Siderastrea siderea. The sequence continues at coordinate 44,846,201 of OZ034974.1, forward strand.
GGTGGTTGTCTCGCTGCCGTACAGCAGTTTGCTGATGACACATTAGTTGTACACTGCCATCTTTGTTTTCACCGTTAGCTTGGGGTTTCTCCACACTAAAGTCGTGAGGCGAGCGAGTGTTGTAGCTGCCTTCCCGATCCTCTTCTCGATCTCAGTTGCCAAGAGAGTCCGTTGGTGATGGTGCAGGTACGTAAGTTGATGGACGACATCAAATACGTAGTCATCGATGGTGATGACTAGCGGTGCCACAGTATCCTGTCCCTGGACATTCACTTTCTTCAGGCTGATGGTCAGTCCAAAGTTCTTACAACCCTGGGAGAAGCGGTCCATCAGTGACTGCAGTTCCTGCTGAGTGTGGGTCACAAATGCTGCATCATCAGCAAACAGTATGTCTCTGAGGAGAGCTTCGCGTTCCTTTGTCTTGGCTGTAAGGCTGGCGAGATTAAAGAGCCTGGTATCTGATCTGATCCGCAGAGGTCATTTCTCTTGCAGTGCCGAAGTCGTGTTTCAGGAGCAGAGAGAAGAAGATCCTTAAGAAGATGGAGCGAGGGTGCAGCCTTGTTTGACACCGCTACGGATGTTGAAGGACTCGGAGGAGTTGAACTGTACTGTTTTCTTCATGTTGGTGTGGAAGGATTCAATCGTGCTCTGCAGTTTTGGTGGGCAGCCGATATTTGGGATAACCTTGATAAGGCCGTCTCTGCTGACCAGATCGAACACCTTGGAGAGGTCAATGAAAGCGACATAAAGGCGCAGCTGTATTTATGATCAAAATATATAGTTTATTCTAGTTTATAAAGAATAAACTAGAAATACGTGACTCGCAGAACCTCGCGAAGCTCGGGCACGGGTACACCACAAAATTAAGTGATGGGGATCGGGAGAGGATAGAATTTCGGTTTAACTGGAGGTGTGGATGGATGGCCACAATGCTCCCGAATTGTGAGTTAAGATCAACATTCTGGTTCCCAGTCGTTTCCATGTAACTTGCATCCAATCCTCTGTCATGTATACGAAAATACGTTCAGCCTCCACCCCCCCCCCCCTCTTCATTCTAACATAAGGTAAATTGCTCTCTAGACAGGATGTATATAGTATTGCTATGGACCTGTTGTCCAAGACAATATGTGTGGTGTTTCTGTTTATTTTGGTTGGGTGAGAGTATAGGTTTATCAGAAATGCAGTCCAAATTCCAACTTGGAACTTGTTATCTCCAACATTTACCCAGCCATTTCCTTTCGATTCTGTTGTACAGCTTTTGTTCTATTTACTGGGTATTGACAAGTGTCAATAGCTAACACAATTCATTATTTCCCTTGTATGGTTGAGACACTGTAGCAGGAGTCTACTACTACTGAAGACTGATGCGGTGCATTAAAAAATTATCCATTTTTACCCAAAAATTGAAATGAGAATAATACAGAATAATGGCAAGCAAAGCACAGAGTTTCATATTGATGTGATAGCATGTTTATTCATTATCCAAAACACACTACAAAAGTTGGATAAGATAATTGTCACAATAATATAATACGTTAACCCTTGAATCCCCAGTTACCAGCATCTCCCTACAATAGCAGTGCTTTAATTAGGTCATCAGAATTAAGGAATTGATCACCAAACATGAATAGTGTTAATTTCAGTAGAAAGAAGTTCTCTGCACTCGTACTACAAGAAATGTATAAAGACCAGTAAGGAGAATTTGCAGGCTTACAGAGGTCAATTGGTATGGAAAGCAAGAGTAGCTAATTAAGGGAAAGGGTGAATGTAGATTATAGCATGTGAAACCTTCAGAAGTAAGTAAACTTTCACGTAGACAGATCATGTTGAAGGCGATCAGGATCTCGATCAGTTCCCCTGATTTTGGTGCTTGCTTGTGCACTGTGAGGAGACCTGTGATGCTGGTCACTGTATGTAGCATGAAATTATTATCAATAATTAATGTTAAGCAGTAATTTTTGTTTCACATCAAATACATGCATGTATGTACCTATCCCCGCTACACATTTTAAAGTGGTAATTGCTAGGCAGAGCAGTACTTGTAAGTACATTTCCAAACCAAGTTGTGAACAGAAATTGTCCTTTCTGATCCATCTAAATATTATTTTTTAAACTATTAACAGGGTCAATATCCATAACGGAAAACATAAACTTTTATAAATTCTTACTGATCCAATATAAATTATTTCTTTTAAATATTTTTTTGGGAACGTCCTAAACTTAGAATTTAAATTCTTTTTACTGCTCATACACAAATATACAAATTGTTGTGGGAACTGAAACCTATTTTGTGAGATAATTTCATTTCTCTTGTGTAATCTGTAATTTTGATCATAATTGGAAAGTAATTACATGTTGATATTAATTACTAGTACATCAAGAGTAAAGATAATGGTAGAGAGAGGGAATAATTTTGAGCCAACCTGTTCAGTACACGGTCCGTTGGAAAGGTAAATTTCTAGCAAAAGTATTTTGATGATCATGCATTTTTTGTCGCCTCTCGCTGCTTCTATAACAAAATCCTTTTGTCGAAGCACTTCTAGTCGGTGTCGCCGGTCCTGATCGGTTTCAGCACACATTTTCGCCAAGACTTTGTAGCCGCTGAGTTCATTCTCATTATTCAATTGGTGTGACTGAGTTATAATTTCGAAGGCCTTGTATCGATTCTGGCGTTGTTGGGGAATCTCGTTTTGTGGCAGCGCTGTGCTATCAAGCTAAATTTAAGCTACGTTGTGTATGTTCCAAGATTTCTCGCCTGTAATACTCCAGTCTCCTGTTTGTGTCCTGCTGACGGCTTTAGTCTTCGCTAGGCTATTACCAGTAAACGATGTTCTCCTACCCGTGCTTTCTTGTCGTCGTCTCTTTCGCCTTCGTTGCTCACGCTGAGTTTCAAGTCGGCTTTCACACTGAGTTTCAGTTGTAAATCTACCCCGGAATCGATTTTGAGCCAATTGTTAAATCAGGGGTTGCTGTCTAATTGCTTGTTCACAAACGATGAATAAAAATATCAGTAGCCGAAGAAACATGAGAGTGCGCAACTGTCAGCGGTCCCGATTTGGTTTTGTTGCTAGGCAACTGTGCGGACACCATCGAAATATATATGGGCAGATCGAGATTTGACCCCCCTAAGCTATCCTCGCGCGATCCCCACGCGACAAATTTATAAACCTCGCTACGCTCGGAGGGCCTTCGGTCCTCCTCGCTTCGCGAGGAATAAATAAATTTATTGCGCGGGTTCTAGACGGAAATGCTCACCAGCGCATAAGACCATGTCTATGTTGACCTCTCAGATCCGAAGCTGCATTTTGACTCAGGGTAGGCACGTTCTGCCAGCTGCTGCAGACGGATCAAGATGACTCGAGCAAAGACTTTGCCGACGATGCCGACGAGAAAGATGCCTCTGTAGATGTTGCAGTCGCTTCTGTTGTCCTTGTTCTTGTCGAGGGTGATGTTCTTAGCTTCCCTCATGTCCTGCGGTGCAGCTTCGTCTTGCCAGCACTGGTATAGAACTTAATGGAGAGCAAGCAGTAGGATAGTCTTGTAGTGTTTGATCAGGTCTGGTGGGATCCCGTCGCTGCCTGGAGCGTTGCCCAAGGCCAAGCTGTTGATGGCCTTTTCGATCTCCATTACATTTGGCTCTGCGTCTAGCTCATCCAAGGTCAGCAGGCATTCGATAACGTCAAGGGCTCAGGAGAACACAGTGTTCTCTCCGGAGTAGAGGTCGGAGTAGTATCCCACTTATCTCTCCATTTGTTGCATGACGAGCTTTCAGCCGCCCAAAACCTTTTATGCAAATTAGCTGAGTGCACATTGAATGTGCCCTCAGCTAATTTGCATGAGTAACTTTATGCCATGGTTTGACACCTTGTAGCTTCATGAAGATGGGATGAGGTGCTATTTCAATTAGTTGTGTGCTGTAAAAGATGACAATGCTGAGTGATGTTTATTACAATTCGTTGCGGATAAAAATAATTTGGCTTCTCAGTCACTTTGTTTAGTAGCCTGTGTAGCTTGTGGTATTTTTCCTCGCGAAGGCAAAAACGAGCGCGAACAATATCGCATCCTACGCTTACTAATTTAATAGGCTAAGCTGGTAATAATGATTACGACAGAGCCATGATGTCGAAAAACATTTATTTTAATTTTTCGGGGTATTATTTGCCCTGCTCCAGCACCAAACACTACAAGCTAAGGCTTAGGCGAGATGACACAATACATCGCCTATTTAAGCCAGTTATTGTCGCTCGATCGCTTTTGATTGCTGCAACGACAGAATAAGCCAAAGCGTGATGTTATACATTCCGCTTCCAGGTATCTGCTACCCAGGGAAGACAGAATAAGTTAAAGCGCAATGTTAGACATTCCGCTTCCAGGTATCTGCTACCCAAGGAAGACAGAATAAGCTAAAGCACAATGTTAGACATTCCGCTTCCAGGTATCTGCTACCCAAGGAAGACAGAATAAAGCTAAAGCGCGATGTTAGACATTCCGCTTCCAGGTATCTGCTACCCAAGGAAGACAGAATAAGCTATTAAAAGCGCGATGTTAAGCATTCCGCTTCCAGGTATCTGCTACCCAAGGAAGACAGAATGAGCTAAAGCGCGATGTTAGACATTCCTCTTCCAGGTATATGCTACCCAAGGAAGACAGAATAAGATTAAGCACGATGTTAAACTTAACGCTTCCAGGTATATTCTACCCAAGGAAAACTGAATAAGCTAAAGGGCAATCATGAGAGGACGGATAAAGCGTTAACTGTAAGTATCGTTTCACGCAGAGATTTTTTCGGCTTTTCTTGGGAAAGTGTGAAAATCTGTTTAACTGTAGGAAATCAAGCTATCATCGCTTCCCAATGAAACCACGGTGAATGTTGTAAAATGACACTATGTTCTGAATGAAAGACGTTAAGTTCTGGTTTTCGTCGAAACGTGATTCCCTAAAATAAATAAAAGACTGAATTTTGTGACATTCCGCAACGAGTAAGTTGTACACAGTCTTTGACCCCTTGGCTAGCCGATGAAATTGTTTTCGAAGGCAAAGCTGTGTTCGATTTGGATTTATTTATGCTCGTTATTTATCCTCCGACTATTCATGGCGGCTAACAAAGCCTAAATCAAGGTGTATCAGAGGAAGCGATCTAAGACCATCTAATGTCTCTCAATAATTCACGCGAATTTCCGTCCATCCTGTTAGTAAACTTTTCGATTATGTATACAGCGGGTAAAACTAAGCTCTCCAAGAATGGTAAGAAAAACGAGGTTCTTTGATATCCTGTCACAATCAACCAAAAAAAAGGAGCAGTGCCTCTGGCTTTTCTACAGAGCGAGCGTTAAAAACCGCTTGCCGCGAGAAAACGTTCCTTGCTTTTACACTGAGCTGGCAACAACGAGTGTGTAATTGTGTGCCTCAAAATGTGCCATTGTACAATCTCTACAGGAATTATTGTCACAAGCTGCATGTATTCCTTTCCAACTGATAAAATTTTCTCACTATTTCGAAAAGTTCAGTTTTTAGTATCTTATTTTATTTTTTATTTATTTTGCAATGTCTCCTTTTTTCTAGTTTCTCCGAAAGTTCTAAACACGTACAGAATCGCATCAATCGGTACGGACGAAACGCGATTTGTGCTTGTTCAGCGTATGCCTAAAATGTCTGAATATTCTCGCGCGAGTTTTAAAATACTCAGTCAATGCGTCTGCGATTCTCGTCACTTTCTGCAGTTGCAAGTTTGTACCACATTCTTAGATTTTATGAAAAATGTTTCCCTTCCACAAATCATTTAACTGAATTAGACTACGAGCAGTCTCTCTTTCCGCTCAGGGATAGTCGAGGAAAACGAACAAGCGAGCAAGCGAGTACGAAGTCGCCTGCGGCGTTGAAACGTTACGGGCCTGTCGAGCCGCTAGTGTAGTGAGACTATCCCTGAGCGGAAAGAGAGACTGCTCGTAGTCTGTAACTGAATTTTTAAAACGTATACTGCACGTGACGAACCCTCTTTGATGCATGTATATTCGTAACATAAACCTTCAAATGTAGTTCTTTCCGATCCTGTTATTGAGCAAGCGGGAAAGATCTCCCAGACTTTTATCACCGCTTTACTGACAAACGAAAAGTGCACGATGAAGACGAGCAGCCGTGAGGAAAAAATGTGGAGGCGAGAATCAGTGGATTTCTAATTCCCTTTGAGCCCTTCCCCCTCCCCTCCCTGTCGGTTATTTCTTGACTTTTATCCAAACATTTTCTTGAAAAGTGCTGGGACTAGGGTCATTGAACACACCATACTGGGTGGGTTCCCAAATGAACCCACCGGGTTTCAACTTCTTTTATTTACTTTAACACAGTTTTCATTAGCTAGCTCTGCCATGACGTTAAGGCAGGACAAAGTTCAAAACAATCAGGTATCATAAACTAAAACCAAACCAATTACAGGATGCAGATAATTAAATGAGCCAATAAGAGCTCGTAGCAAACACATGTGACCAGTGCCAAGCGTGGAAAAAACGTTCAAAGGCGAAACAAATTGGTTGTCATTGTTTTCAGCCATAGCCTTCTTGCTCTCTTCTCGGCCGGGTAATATTTTGTTGTTGTTCTGTTCTTCTTGTGTGTGTTTTTTGTTTTGTTTTTACCAACTGCCCTTGGTGTAGCAACATTTATTTCTCGTGACAGCAGCAAACAAAAGCTGGCAAAGGATGTGTCATCTTGGCAGCCCCGCTAATAAAAGATGTGTCATCTTAAGAGCAGGAATGGTTGCCACCGTCACAAAGAAATAAATATTCTTGCGGTGATTGAGTTTCAACCAGGGTTTCAACTCTTTCTTCCTTTTTTTTTCTCAAAATTCATTGCTATGAGAAGTGAGAAGACTATGGCTCGGGTTGATCATGTATTTCGCTAAAAGCTCCTTTCCGACTTAAGGTCGCTGCTTTGAACTTTTTAAATATTTCTTTGTTCATTTTGCCAGTTCGAGATTTAGTTATGCAGGCCGCTCTCGTCCTTAACGCGACTTACTAAGGCCGGGTAGGCTGACAAATTCTTTCAAGAAATTATCTGAGCACAAAGGTTTTGTAACCATAGCTTTCATTTCTTATTTACGGCCGGGTCATTGTTATCATATGTTTGTTTGTTGTTGTTGTTGTTGTTGCTTTTCTGGTTTTTATCAACTGCTATTTATTTCTTGTGACACCGGCAAACACAAAGTGGCAAAAGGTGTGACATCTTGGCAGCCCTGCTAGTGAAAGATGAGTCATCGTAAGAGCAGGGATGGTTGCTACCGTCACAAAGAAACAAATATTCTTCAACTGAGTTTCAGTTCTTCCATATTTTTACTCAAACATTACTGCTGTGAGAGCTGAGAAGACTCGTAATGTTACTCAGAGGGATTGGCCTGTATTAACTAAGTTATGGACTGGCAAAATGAACATCGCAATAACTGAAATTTCAAATATCTTTCCATGAATCAGAGTTAGTAAGTGGCAAAAATACTGTCAACTTAGTGGACAGTCGTTCTAACAAAAGAGGTGCCTCCATCGTCTGACTTGTTTAATAGACCGAAAAGGCAAAGCCGATTTCAAACATTACTGATTTCCTCTGATTCTTTACTTAGCATCTTACTGCAACCAGACCTTGTAAACAAATTAATGAGGATTAGCTGATATTAATTTTAAGAAATGAATTTGGTAAACTTCTCATGCAATGCTGTTTTGCGTTTGTTCGAACCACACCTTTCCCGCCAAAAAATTAGAGTGCTTTTATTGAGCACTGATCGAAGCCGATCCAAAATACTGGCGAGAAAAATCTGGCATGTAATTCCTGTAACTTCGCTTTTGTTATAAGCAATGATTTATAGTTGTAATGAAGCGACGAAATCTTAAATGCAACCAAGGCATATCTGAGATAAATAACAACGCTGTTGAATTCAGTGAATCGCAGATCGAACGCGTGGGGTCGCCTCTCATATACCGGACACGTGGCTTTGTTCAGTTCTTGTAGCCCTCTAATATTTTTCCATACCGACAAGACTACTGAGCTAGTAGCTGCAATTATACTGGTAGTGATTTTGCACGGCTTACATACAGATTCAACTTACCATAGTCCACTACGCGAGACTTTTGTAAAGGACATCAGGGAAGATTTTTCTAATCTTGTTCACTGTAATCTAGTTTGAATTTATCCCACTGCTTAATACCAAACGAAAACAAAATGTCGATTCCCAGACTTCCAGGAGAACGTGAATCTAATCACATGGCTTTTAGGCTTCGGAAACGTGTGCATTGACGGTATTGGAAGGAAAAAAACCCCACTGAAATCAGCGTTAAACAACCACTTGTGACATCGCATCGTTTCTCAAGAATATGAAACCAGAAACTGCAAGAAAACACTTCACTGATCCTTTTCGTTACTGGCATCCGGTGACAAATAATAATGTACAAAAGCTAGAAGTCCTCCCGGTCGCGCTCCTGGTCGAAAGTTTATTCTTGGCGAAAGTCCATCGTGGAGTTTTCTTGTCAAATGCAACAGCCAAATACTAGTCGCACCCAACCAACAGAACAAGCGTTATTATTTTACTTTTCACCGCGTTTTCTTTTTTATTTTAATTTTAATGTTTTTTCATTTTTCGATTGCTAACACCTTGAGTGGTCTCACCTTGCCGCAGTTAAATTGTTTTATAAATGAGTTTTTGGTTTGGATTTCCTATTTGATTGACCAAAATTGTCTGGTAATGACTTGTGAATGATGCGTAACACTCCTCTATGGGAAAATCAAGTCACGTCTTATTATGACTTGATGACATGTATAAGTCGGTCCTTACGTCTCCGCTGTTCTGGTTTACATTTGATACAGTGACATTTCAATTATGAAGCAGCAGATTAGGATGCCTTGCGGTAAGCCCATTAGATACGCTTGAAAAACCCCTCACAAATTCTTAGAAAAGTTTTCTAAGAATTTGTATGGGACAACAGGAGGTACGTACAGTTCGCGCTTTCTCCGTCCTGTCATGGATGGCGATCAAGTTTCCAGGTACAGCATATTATCTAAGGAAATCAGAATAAAGAGCGCGATGCTAATAAATATTATTTCGTCTCAAGGTATGTACAAAATCGTAATTGTGATTGCTACTTACCAAAGGCCTCTTGTCTCTTTTTGTCTCGATTCCATAGCATCGTAGATCGGTCACGTCGTTAAGAAGCAACGATTTTCAAAACCTCATATTTCCCGCCAGCATTATGTTACACGCAAAACACAAATGCAATATCATGTTTTGAAGAAAACCTGGTATTACCCAAGATGTCGCTACAATAATTAGGTTGAAAACTTTCTATACTTGAAATACAGTAAGTAAAATATCAAAAGGAAAACTCAATAAAGCTGAGGAATGTTAATACATGATACCAGTGTAGCTCGAATAAATTATAATCGGAGTCATGAAAGCGCCACGTCTCATGCATCCTCTAACATACATTTCTTCACATAAAAATCAATAGCCTTAGTCTAAAAGCTGATCGATGTCGGGTTCTTTGCTCGACCTACATACAAATCAACGCAACTTAGTAAAGCAAATTAATATGCGCAGCTTTCTAAGAGGCATCGAGGAGATTTGCAGGCTTACGTAAATAAATAATAAATTCCCGCCAGATAATTCTCACGCAAAATCATGATTCTCTTTTGACAGCCTGCCCAGGAAAATCTACTAAAATCACCCGGTTTTGATTGCCACAAAGGACTGTGGTGGCGGTCGTGCAAAGAAAATATATCATAAAACTGAAACGACGAACACCATTACAAACGGCGTGACAGGACTGAATAATTCTCTGGTTCTGTTTTGGGTCTCGTTTCCTGGCGTATGGTGACAAATCGTGCCAGAAGAAGGTTAACCGAAAATCAGACTTACTAACCTTAAAATTCCCGCACTTGCACTGACTGCACTCGTTCTTTCCTGTAATAATTTTTGCTTTACGACGTGATCGCTTTTCTCATAATCTTAATGTATGTCACGCTGTTAAATAACCGCACGGACACATGCCGACCGCACGTGTTGATATAATTCTTTACATTGCTGACAGAAATGATTCGCGTCAAATAACGCTTTTAATGAATACGTGCTGCGAATTTTTTTCATGGCCTAAGTTCCTCATGCTTTGTCGTTGAGAAAGGCCATTATTGCTCTAAGTTGTGCCCACCCGATGCCGTCGTACATTCTTCTGATCTGTCCAGTAGCGGCAGCCGTCTGGATGCTCTCGCTGATCTATAAGCGGTAATCGTTGGCGGAAAGCCGGGCAGTCTTCAGAACCTTGCTCCTGGCAGCCCTGAGAAACTGCAGATTCCTCTTGCTGGGTGTCCGCTTGTAATCGAAAGGGGCGGCGCGCTTGCCTTCAATGGCGGTGTCATCTTGGCCGACTTGGCCTCAAACCAGTCGTGTGACTTCAAGGTCTTCTTCCCGAGGGTGACCAACCCTTGCGAACTGAATTCCCAGAAAAGATGGAATTCCTAGGAATTCTCAAGAATTCCTAGGAATTCCAAACGATTCCAAGACATGCAAATTAGGAAAAACATAAAAGCTTGCAATTTCTGGGAATATATGGCAATGTGTTAAAACTGTACTTGGAATTATTAGAAATTCCTAGGAATTCCCAATAATACCAAAACTGATAATGAAAGGGATTGGGAAAGTCTGAGAATATATGGGAATGGCTAAATTAAATGGCTTGGGCTAATAAAAATGGTTGGGAATTTATGAGAATAAATGGAAATGACTAAATTCAATATGAGAAATATTGGCAATTTACTTGGAATAGCAACTTTAAGTCCCTGACTTAAATACTTGACAGACTTCAAGTTCAGGATATTTCAGTAAAATGTCTTTGAAACTTCCAGGAAGTTATGAAAAAGGACATTAAATGTATCACACAGTCAAACAAGTTTTAACTTGTTTTCTAAACATTCAGGTATTCCTGAACCTTTGAGGACAGGTCAGGCAAACAAAATTGAAAGGTACATACATGACTCAAAAATTAATAAATAAATAAATTCCTTGTGTAAATTATGTGTTAGTTCGCTTGTTGAATTGAGGACACCAACAGAATAAAGGATGAATACATACATGTACCAAAGCAGCAAAAGCATCTTATTATGCTACTATTTTCTGTTTACGAAAAAAGCATATCCTTAAAAATTGTCCATGACAGAAGTAACTACTAAAGTATCTTTATGTTCATGACACAGCTTCAACCACACTCCATTGAAGTGAGGCAGTGTACTAGGCATGGATTTGCAGAGTTCCCTTTGAGAAAGAACACTTTTTTCCACAATGTCCTCTTCCTTTGCCGGTTGAAATTTACCTCTGAAAATAAACTACCTACTAAAATAATAAACTACCTACTAAAATAAAAGTAAACGAGAAGTCATGAAATGATGCCTTCAAATAAATACTATTATCATACCACCGTACGACCTCACTCATGCAATTTTATTGAAAACATACTCAGGAGATGATGTGTGTAGGGGCAGATACATGTAGGTTGGTGTGAGCTGGTCCAGAAGAGCTGTCCAGCTCCGCACACATTGTCACCTGATTACTATAGTGTGTACGCAAGTCTTCATTCATTTAGTATTTATCAAGACCTTTCCGTAACTTTCCAATCAAATTCAGCCTTAAAATGGTGGTATGATAAAATACTTCTTGACTACGCTGTAAGTTAGGTCAGGCCGGACGGCAAAATATTTGGATCTCGGTCATGGCGCATGGAACTACTCTGCCCGTATTCCATGCGCTAGAGCCAAATACTTTCCCATCCAGCCCTCCCACTCAGTCAATAAGTACATATTATTATTAGGAGACAATTACACAACAACGACTTTTAAGAGCATATCACGTAATTGACGACAGGACTTGTGAAAATCGCATTCCGCGGCAAACGATTCCAAAATTGCAAAGCACAAACACAAGCGAAAGATCTAGTAGGATAATCCTGGCATAATGTCATTTTCTACTAATAATTAAAGGCCTGGCTAAACTAGCGAATGTTGTTGCGGAACTGGCATTGCTTCAGATTCTCCCATTTAGCTGCGCGACAAACACTGATGTCTCAGTGCTGCAGCAAATTCTGCATCCCGTAAGAAAGAAAACGTTTGTTGAATCAAGTCAAAAACATTTTTGCGTCATAAAATGTATAATTTGCTTGCTAAACATATGCTTTTCAGACAAGCCATGCAGGAGACGTGTCTCAAAAAATTGATTCTGGAATAATGGTTTTCTTGTAAAAGCATGCAAGACAACTATTTTAATTTGCAATAGAGAGGCCTAGTTTAACTAGGTCCTAATGATACTCGATATCAGGTGCGATATCAATCATTTGACCGCCAATTTACAACATTCCATGAGGTGGATTTCATAACCTTTTATTGACTGTCAACGATTTTCATATCTACCAATTATACAAATAACAACTGCCTTAGAAGAACTGGGATGGAGCATCATCGATTGATTTCGAAACGCTCTGCACTGATTTGTCATTTATTCAACACATTGGATTACTTTGGAAACAGGTTAACTCAGCCAGTGTAAGCACGTTTCAACTTCCTGAAACCTTCACAAAACTATGAAAGTATGCCCTGGTTACGTAACTGGAACAGGTTGATGAGCCTGTACACGTCAAAGTACCGATATTTCCAGCAGCCAATGTAAGTCAACAGGATCGAACTGACGATTTGTTTTTCAGTTGATCATCCGTTGAGCAGTGATCATGGATTGAACAAACCAGAAGCAAAAGGAGCAAACATTTTAATTTATTGTGATGTGCTTACGCTTCAGTGCTTCAGCGCTTGCTTTCAACTTTGACGAAAACACTTACGTACGCCTGCATAGTCTGCTTGCTTTTGTGCTCGTGTTTACCGTAAAGACTGGGGTAACATATAGCAGATTTTTTTGCATTTCAACTAACTAGTTATTTCTTACCTGCAAACAACTTTTGAGAATCTTGATGTGGGCACTGTAACGTATCGCCGGGAGAATATTATCCGAGAAGCCTCCGATCGTCTGATCAGTCTCACGTGATGACGGCTAGTCCTTTATACCCCCCCCCCCCCCATCGTTTTCATAAAATAATTGTATCTATCGCTTTGTTATCGCTTACTGTGACTGTGACTGTGTAATTAGCATTTCACGCTGGATTTTGGAAACTAACTGATTTGGACAACATTTCATAAAATACCTCATGCTTTCTCCTAGTGCCAGTACGGCCGACCAACTACTCCAACAAAAAAAAAAAGAAAGAAACTTCTGACACCCAGGGTATATTTATAGTATTCTCACCTTCTCTTTTAGTGTCTTCACATTGTGGTAACGGTAAGGCTACAATAATTTCGTCAGAAATTAAAATTTCTATTTTCTTGCGTTTTAACTTACTTGAATTCTTGGATGTTTACCATCTTCATAAAGATAATAGTTCTTGAAGAGCGAACGGAAGTTAATAAATGTAGGGCTTGATTATGCAATCCTTAATTAAACTGTTTGCAGGCGGACGCTGCAAAAAAAATGTCAACTCTAATGGCAAAGTGAATCAACAAGCTCCGTCTGAATATTGGATTCGTTTAACTCATTTCTATTCCAAAAATCGATTAGATACGACGAAAAGGAAAGACAAACATCTTCATTTCCTTGTGTTCACGCTTTTCCGCTTGAGTTGACCCGTTTCCATTTGACTACTGAAGTTCTTGTGTTTGAGATTGAGCTCGCAGTCATGACAAAAACAAGCTTGGCTGCTTTTTCAAACTAATGAGCTAAGTAAAATAGTTATAACTGAGTATTGATTACCTCTCAACCTTAAAAGCCTTGTTTTGGATGGTGAACGGAGAGTCTTATCCTATGAGTCTCAGCCTTGTCTCCAGTGTCATAAGGGCCAGTCTGTTTTAGTCAAGATATAATAGAATATACACCTATCGCCGTTTTTTCTGAAATTGCCTAGAGGGACCAAACAATGAATCCTTTGTTATCGCCGTAATAATAGCTACAACCTTAGCAATAAAGATTTTGCTCCTTTACGATTGTTATCTTAAAAGAGCATAATCGAATTTAATTAATTTTGATAACATTCACATACTGAGAATGCCTTTTCAAATTAAAAAAAACCTAACTTTATTTTTGAAGTAACCTCACAAAAAAATTAAAAGAGGTCCGATTCCCTCCGTTCAGTCTTTCGAAAACGTAATTCAGTTTTATTAAATTCTCAATCTCAGGAATTGAATCTCTAGCTTTCTGATTGGTTCACCAAACACAGGTTATCGGCAAATAACTCCGCTTTCCGCCTTATAAGGAAATTGCATGCCATGTCAAGTGTTGCAGAGTTGAAAAGTTTTCCAAGAAAGAAAATATTTTGTCCAAAAATAGGGCAAACGTGTTCAGAAACGATTACCGAATTTAACCAACTCGATCCTACGCGTCTCTTTGGTCATTCGTCATCACGTAATCCTACGCGCACTCGTGGAATAATTCATAATTATTCAGGCATAATCTAAAACCAGGACTGGACTCCGGACTGGACTCTGGACTCTGGACCCTGGACTCTGAGTTATATATGATATACGATCGAAACATCTTCGGCTCTTTTTCGGAAACCTTCGGAAATCGTCGGCAAACTTCAGAATTCTCCGGAAAATCACAGAATCTTGATCTATTTTCTTTCATTTTGTTGAATGAACCATAAATAAAAAATCGCACGACCTTCTCCTGATGTTTTGAGAATTTTCAAAACATCACACCTACCCTAATTGTACTCGAGGCCTTGCGATTTCCTATACTTATTTTTGTGCCTTCCGACAGACAATCTGTAATAGAAAGGTAATGAAATCGTGCAAAATAGACTAAGCTCAAGAGATCTCCTTCAATTTGAATCGAAACTTTTTGATAAGACGAAAAGAAGGGAAGAGAGGAAAGTGCAATGAGGGACGGAGTATAGCAATAAAAGCAAACAATGGGAGCCTATTCCCGAATGGCATAGTCTAAACCATGGACTGGACTCTGGACTGGAATGGACTCTGGACTCTGGACTCTGGACCCTGGCCTCTGGGACATATATGATATATGATCGAAACATCTTCGGCTCTTTTTCGGGAACCTTCGGCATTCGTCGTCAAACTTCGGAATTCTTTGGAAAATCACCGACTCTTCATCTGTTTTCTTTCGTTTTGTTGAATGTACTATAAACGAAAAATCGCACGACCTGCTCGTGATGTTTTGAGAACTCTCAAAACATCACTCGTACCTTAATTGTACTCAAGGCCGTGCAATTTCTTGTACTTATTGTTTCTGCCTTCCAAGATACGATCTGTAATAGAAATGCCAAATGACTTGGTTATTATTACTGCCATACGGAGACAGTATTGGCAAAATGGGGCGCAAAAACGAGGCCAATTAGCCAATGTATATTTCCACTGTACCGCTAACTGTGTGAAGTTGATGCAACCAGCATTTACTCCCTTTCTGGTAGTTATTCCGAGTGGTCTCCATCCCCATTTACAAGCATCACATAGACAGCACATTGCGAAAGAGCTACAAATAAGCTAACGAAATCGTTTTTCTCGGTGTCTGTTAGTTTCCCGTGACCGTTACTTTCTCGATGACGATGATGATGATAATTAATGAAAGCATGTAAAAATTAGTGTACGAGGTTATGTCAAGTTTTATTTAAAGTTCAATAGGCTTTCTCGAGCCATGGCCATAGCTATCTCGAACAAGAACTCGTTCCCCT
The DNA here is from genome assembly GCA_964030785.1 of Siderastrea siderea. Taxonomy (NCBI): domain Eukaryota; kingdom Metazoa; phylum Cnidaria; class Anthozoa; order Scleractinia; family Rhizangiidae; genus Siderastrea; species Siderastrea siderea. Next base: position 44,861,941 of record OZ034974.1, read on the forward strand.
TGGGCAATGCTATCTCGAACTACTGGGTACTGAGACCTCTCTCCTGACAAGGATACTTTGTGCGGACCCTCGGGTAAATTAAGGCAATTTCTGGGTAAATGTCACTGGAGATTAACTAGATAATTTGCTTAAAATTGTATTAAACGAATAAAAATAAATATTGGGAATGAAAATGATGATAAATAATAAAAGGGAAACGAAAACAGTCGTTAAATTGCTTAAGATAGCTAAAACATCCCGCGTGTCAACAAAATGTCAACAAAATTTGCAACTTTACAAAAGAAATTACCCCTTGTTTACAAATTTGCTCTTTGCTTTTTTCCTCTGCTTTTTGCTTTTGGGGTCGGGTTTTATTTTTTGAAAAGCTTAAGATGTGTTTTTTTTTTCTAAAAGAAAATTGCACAGACGCTAAAAATAAAAGAAATAACTTTTCATATGCCTGGTAATTGCGTTGCAAGTGAAATCGGAGCCTCGAGAATATTGCTGGTATAAAGGGCTCCTAGTAGGGGTTCGGGAATAGGCTCCCATTGTTTTCTTTCATTGCTATTAACTCCGTCCTCATTGCATTTTCCTCTCTTCCCTTCTTTTCGTCAAATCACATTTAAAGAGATCTCTCTAGCTTAGTCTATTTTGCACGATTTCAGTACATTTCTATTACAGATTGTATCTCGGAGGGCACAAAAATAAGTATAGGAAATCGCAAGGCCTCGAGTTTAATTAGGGTAGGTGGGATGTTTTGAAAGTTCTCAAAACATCAAGTGCCATTTTTTATTTATGGTACATTCAACAAAATGAAAGAAAATAGATGAAGATTCGGTGATTTTCCGAAGAATTCCGAAGTTTGCCGATGATTGCCGAAGGTTCCCGAAAAAGAGCCGAGGATGTTTCGATCATATATATCTCAGAGTCCAGGGTCCAGAGTCCAGAGTCCAGAGTCCCGTCTTGGTTTTAGACTATGCCATCTAGATGATGTTTACATAATAAAATAACGCGGCTGGAGTTCACAGACCATTTGACTCATATGAAAAATAGCAATTCAACTTCAATTCGTTTTGAGAATATGCGTCAAAACGAAGCATGAACTCTGTGACTTAGCCGCTGTAATTACTTTCGAAAGGAACTAAGCTGGTCGTCTTCAGGAAAGATCTTAGGTACCACAAATCACATTCAAACGATTCCAAAATTGCAAAGCACAAACACAAACGCAAGATTATGTCATTATGCTAGGAAACGTTGTTGCGGAACTAGCATCGCTGTACATGCCAATATTCTCCAATAAGCTGCGCGAAAAACACTGATGTCTTGGTGCAGCAAATTTTGCATCTCAAAGAAAGAAAACGTTTTTGAATCAAGTAAAGAACCTTTTTGCGTCATGGACGCATATTTTGCTTACCAAACTTATGCTTCCTAGACAAGCCTTGCAAGAAACTTGTCTCAAAAAATTGATTCTGGAACAATGTTTTTCTAGTTAAAGCATACAAGACAACAATTTTTGCAATAGACAGGCCTAGTTTAGCTAGGCCCTGATGATACTCAAGATCAGTTGCGATCTCAATCATTTGACTGCTAATTTATAACATTCAATGAGATATTACTTTTGACCTACAAAGCGCTCAACGGCCAGGCCCCTAGTTACATTACTGAACTTCTAGAGCCTTATGTACCAACCAGGAATCTGCGATCCTCCTCCAAAAACTTACTGAAAGTACCATCTGCCAAGTTAGTAAGTTATGGTCATAGGTGCTTCTCTTTTGTAGCACCTAGCCTATGGAACTCTCTTCCGAATAATATAAGAGAGAGCGGCTCGCTATCAGATTTTAAGACTTGTATAAAGACATACCTTTTTAACAAATTTGATAATTAGACTTTTGGTTAGTTAGTTAATTAGTTATTCAAATAGTTTAGTCAGTCAGTTAGTTAGTTACTTAGTAAATTCCTTTCAGCGCCTTTCTATAATTCTAGACGGCTTTGGAATCTGCTCAGGTCTGAAACTAAATGCGGAGAAGACCGAAGCTTTATGGTTGGGGAGCAATCACGAGAACCCTCCGTATATCGATATAGAGAAAGTTAACAAACCAATCAAGATTCTAGGGGTGCATTTTACTTACAACTGGCGCAAACGTCAAGAACTAAATTTCGATGCTGTATTGAAATAGATATCGAAAACTCTGAAGGGGTGGAAATGGAGGAACCTCACCCTATATGGGAAAATCCAGGTCGTGAAATCCTTCGTCATACCCAAATTTATGTTTCGTGCTTCTCTCATCTGTCTCTCTAAAGATGTCATAAAACAGGCTAACTCCGTTATTTATAAATTTATTTGGAAAGGAACGGATAAAATCAAACGTCTCGTTATTATCAGCGATTACAAAAACAGTGGTTTAAGAATGCCTCACATTGAAACATTAATCGACACACATCGCATTATGTGTCTTAAAAAATATTCTCAGGACTATACTTCCCCTTGGAAGCACATCCTGTCTTTTTTTCTGAAGGACTATGGGGGCAAATTTCTTTTGCATTGTAATTTTAGTGTTGCTGATTTACCTAGCTATCTTCCAAATTTCTATAAAGAGTGTTTCACAGTCTGGTGCAAACTATCAACCTTATCTGTTTCAACTCGCGACCCTTGCGAAATAACTCTGAGAATTCCTAGGAATTCCTAAGAATATCCTAAGAATTCCTAGAAAAAAATTCTTAGGAATTCCTGAGAATTCCTAGGAATTCCTAAGAATCTGAGGTGTGAATTTTCACGGTAAATTTGGACTTGGAATTCCTAAGAATTCTTAGGAATTCCAAACTTAAATGGTGCTGTCTTGAAATTCCTAGGAATTCCTAGGAATTCCATCGAAAAGAAAATCAAAGATAGAATTCCCAGTTACTTTCAGAAATTCCTTGGAATTCCAAGGAATGTTAAAGAATAACTGGGAATTTTTGGGAATATGTGGGAAAAAATAGGAATATGGTCAGGAATTGTGGGAATAAATGGGAATTTCTTAAATAAGTGGGGAAAACATTAGAAACTTGACCCAAAATGGTAACAAAAAAACACCTGTTGGACACGATACAATATCCCTCAATTTAAAGGTCAGTTGCTGATATTTAAAGTAGACAAATCGAGGGTCTGGTTTTTTAACCAGGCTTGGACCAGGACAAAACCCTAGTTTTCCCGGGCTCTTGGTACAAGGGCATATTCAGTTTACCTCAGAATGTCTGTTTTCAACATATCTTCAACAGGAGTTAAATGATAAAATTAGTTCAATATCATTTTGTGCCTTATATTTTTGTTTATGAGGCAAAATTGGAAATACAATTCAACAATCATCAAGTACCGCCTTCACTGATTTTACATATAGGTCTTATCTGTTTTGGCTGCCTTTAGTTCACTTGCTGTTAGCAGTCTTCTGAGTTCGGTCCTCTGATGGCCTTATACATGTGGTCCTAGGAAAAAAAATCGAAATTTTATATAAATTCTAGACCTGTCATACACTCAACATTATTAATAGGTTGCAGCATTAATTTTCACTAAAATATAAGGTACATTAATGTACATGTACAGGTTGTGGTTCAAATTTTTCTTTGGTTTAAAAATTTTCAAACCAGTATAATTTTTATTTCCCTTTGTCTCAGATTCATTACCAAAATCTAAGGCAAAGGAAAATAAAAATTAATCTGGTTTGAAAAGTTTCAAACTAAAGAAAAATTTGAACCACAACATACATTTACAATTACAGTTCAAGTAGTAAACAAAATAAAGTAAACAGTCAAGTAGTGTGTTCCAAAGATGTGGAGGCCTGAGTGGCACAATAAGAATGATATCTGAAGCTAAGCTCTCACTTGAGTGACATTCACATTGCTTTAGCATTACAGTGATAGACCATTGCAAATCCTTAAAACCACTAACCAGAGAAGCATTTTCTGATACACCATAAAAGAACACTGTAGATAGTGAATACATGGTGATGGCTTTCACATGTTCATGTATGGGGTTCTCAAAATTCTCAAACTACATGTAATAATTATGTTCTAATTGAATGAGTGGGAAGGTAAGACAAGAAAATGTATGGCTTAAGGCTTAATGTTTGGCGTATCGACCAAATGCAGGAGGTCTGTGTGCCATGCCTGAGAGCCAAATACATGGTATTTTACCATCCACCTGGACCTCTGAGTGTAGATGTAGGTGTTGAAATGGAATGAGACCCCCAGAAAAGCTGGAGCTCTAACCACTTTTATTGTACAGAATGAAGCTTACACGAGTCTAGAAGGAGCTATATTGTAGGTCATTGCTTACAAGGTCATCATACAGTCAGGATGCCCTCAACACTGCCCTTTCTAGCAAAATGCAGGACATGATGTAGTATGAACCTAGTAAGATTATCTACCTCACTACCAGTTTCCTTGCAGCTTAATTTATTTAGTAAAATGTATCATGTAGTTCAGCTGGAGTGCAGAAGGTCAGGGGTTTGATTTAAGTGTTCTGTTTTCGTTAACAAACTCAAGATAGGATATCATGTTGAATTTGGATAAAACTCAGGCAAGATACACCTCTTCCAAACCTCCCTACTTGTACTCCCCTCAGACTCTCAAAAAAAAAATAATAAATTATCAGTAATATATTCAATGTATTATTTGTTAAATTGGTAATATTGCCTTGTAACGTTGAGTGCCCCCGGATCCAAAAATTTCTAAAATAAGTTATCAGTTCAATGTAACCAATGTATTCAATGTAATTTATGTATTATTTGTTAACCAAGCAATATTGCCTTGCAACCAACTTATGTAATGTTCAGTGTGCTTAATTGTTAATAAAGTATTTTAAAAAAATTACAAAAAAAACAAAACAAAAAACAAGTGTTGTATACGAATGTTTGTTCGTGAGTAAACAGATTTCTATGTTGCCAAAAAAAAATAAAAAATAAATAAATAAATGTTCTGTTTGCTATACACAACATGTTGAGCACATTTTTAAAATTTTTAATATGTTTCATCCTGGTTACCCCACCATCTTAAAAAATATAATCATTTTTGGTTAATGCATGACCAATCTCTGTAGTTATTTACAATATCTAGCACATGGTGTTTGTTTCAGTGACTGTTCAATATTGTAGTCACAATGTACATGAACATGTAGTCCACTATAATCTACATGAAGTATTCATGTCTTAATAATTCAAGCAGTTATCAGCAAGGAGATATTGCCTTGATATGACATGAATCCATGGAAAAGTTCAACAATTCCAAACTCTGTGTACGTAATTCTGTCATAATCCCTGAAGAACAGCCTGCGACCCAAAGCCTAATTACATGTTACACATACTACCGGTATGTTTGAAGAAAACAGATCTAAGCAATACAAATTGAAGTGTTACAATGAGGATTCTAATGTATATGTTTGAGTAACTTACCTGATCAAGTGTGATGCATTTCTTTGCCATGTACAATGTGCATCAACAAACTGTTTTGCTGTAGAACTGGGAGTACATACAATGTGTACATATGTAGACCCTGAGGAAAAATATTCTGATTAATAAAACTTTGGCTCATAAACAAATTTATTTACCATGCACTAATATTAAGCTAAGGTGAACGTAAACCATACTCTAATTCTATCTACACCACAGTACATGTAGTACAGTACTTTGCAGATCCTAGGAGATTGTTGAAGGAGTAATGTAGATGTGTAATTATGCATGCAGAGGTTCAGTTTTAACTGAAATTTAAGTTCTAGTACGTAACTAAAGGGTCAGCCATCTAGCCCAGTTGATTGTGTTACAGACTTTTCAATAATTTTGCAATCAAAACAAGAATTAAGGTCATTCCCCCAAAATAAAATTTAACATACATGATTTTTGTCAAACTTTCACAAGTTGTTATCTATCATGCAATGTTTTGAAATATAAAATACAAAGAATAGGTCCCCATGTCCGTTCACGAGATATCATCGTCTCAAGTTACCCCATAATTCCATGTTAAATTTCGCCTGACAAACACATGTATTTGATCAGTTTATGCTACTTTCCACAGGAACAGGAAGCACATAATTAAAGCAAATCTTGAAACAATCTACTAGATGTGAAATACCGATAACAAGGAACAATTTACTAGATGTTTTATGGCAGATGCTCGAAGCATCAGACGAAATTGACTTCAAACCTTCCTCACGTGTGTGTTCTCGAGGTCGTGATTTCATCTCCATGAGTAATGTGTTTCTAGCAATAACCTTTCTTTTTAACGTGTGTTTTTTTGAACAAAAAGAGGATGAATGGCAGGTCAAAAGTAAGTGAAAAAAAAAGATAGGTCACCATGCTTGTTTAAGAGTAAATGACCTTTCTTTTCCCTGGTGAGCTTAGCCTCATAGGAAATCCATTACTCCCTAGACATGCGCACGCTTTGAGTCCGCGCTATTGACGCCACAAATCGTGCGCATTAAGGATGCACAATGCAATACAGGGCAACGACCTTAAAAAAATTAGTGTGATACAAAAGATGTTCAGTAAGTTTAATTAATATTTGGTTCATGCCAGTCGTGCAAAGAACTTACTAGAATCTAGCCTGCGAGCAGGCTCACTTAGTGTGCTATTCGTGCAAGTACAAAATATCTTGGCGGCGGAAGTCGGCAAGCAAAGCGGGCTGGCGAGAATGGTGCGAGGAAAAGTGAGCCTGCAGAAAAGCCACTGAATTTTGAATTCTCTGCATTCCGCCATGAACGCAGCATTCTGATTGGTTTGAAATGACACACGATAACAGACTTTATTATTGTGGCAAATAACAAGCAAAGTGGTGTCACTGGTTGTCACCTTTGTCGATTTCTTAGACTGCGAGCAGTCTCTTTCTTCTTCTAATTTTAGCGAGAAGGAAAATAGGACGACTGTTCACAGTCTGTCAGTTTTTCAATCGATTCAATTTCTTAATGTGACTCAGCTGGTTGCGTCTGGTTAGCGATTGCAGTTTTGTGTAATTTTTTGGAATATCAGCCACACTGGTTTTAGTGCATGGTGGTTTTCAAGCCTATCTTCTTGGGATCTCTGTAATGACAGGAAATGTAACATCTTTTTTTGACCATGCAATGGGCATTATCTTGCAGTCATTGTTACACTGAGTTCGGTTATTTGTCATTGTGGGAAGATGGTATCGCTTGTTCCTGGTTACAGATGTTTGCAACGCATAATGTAAGGGTGATTAGTCTTCTGAGGTAGCAGCTGGATACTCTTTGTTATTGCAAGTTTCATATCCCTGGAGTTTGATATTTTTAACTTCTACAGTGTATACTGATTTCGAATAGAACACATTTTTAAAATGTACACTTTCAAAAAAGTCCTTTGTCCCATTGTATATGGTGCAGGACTTCGTCGCTCCACCGTTTCGCAGCCTAAAAAGCTTGCTCCACTCACTTTACGGCTTTTGTGCTCTGAAACTCGTGAGGTCGACTTGTGGAAAGTCTAATTTAAATGCGGCAAAAATTGTCAACTGTGTTTATAATTTTCTTTTACACTATTCTGGCACACTCATAAAGAACTTGATCCTCTCGAGTGTGAAAATCTGCTGTGGTGTTTGTTTAGATTTTGCTTCGCTTGCTGACTGGTTAGATAATTGATACCTTGACAGTTAAGACTTGTCACCTCACAGGGGCCCTCACAGGGGCGGAATTCAAAATTCAACAGCTTTTGTGCAGGCTCACTTTTCCTCGCACCATTCTTCTCGCTGGCCCGCTTTGCTTGCCAACTTCCGCCGCCAAGATACTCACGCGAATTGCACACTAAGTGTGCCTGCTCGCAGGCTAACTAGAGTCAGTTCAACACACTTGACACAGGGCAAGAAATTGCGCCTAATACAGTTGCCAATGTGCCTAAACTTTCTGCATTGTCAACCAAATCCTGAAAATTAGTTGCCAAATTGGTAACAAGAATTCTTCATCACACCCTGCCCAAACACCATGTGAATTTTTCAGTTATAAAATGGGGTTGGAAGGCCTGCACGACTCCTACTTCACATCTTTGTAAACTGCACTTTATATACATGTGTGTATCTCAGTCTTTCGACCAATGCTGCCTCTTGCATTTTTGTAGTGGGTTTAGTTTGGAGGATTTTCAATTGGTGACTGAATTGAGCATTACAACTTAAAATAATGTCGCATTTCCAAGACTTTGATCTTGAGGTCACATCAATCTTTCTCAGATCACTATATGATGGAGTTCAGTTAAATATGACCTCGGATTGTCTGTTAAGCAACATATAAGGTACGTTGAATTTACCTCATTTAAGAACTCGATAGGTTTTTCAGCCTCTCATATTTGAATTTGTCACAGACAATTATTAAAGAATCGAAATTACTATAATATGCAACAAGATGAGTTTCTTTCCTGATGTTTGTAATCCCCTGTCCGGCTTAATATTGTGTTTAATTCTGTCGCAGGATGTTGTGTTTCGCATCACGGAGTGTGATCCAAAGACCCCTTTCGTCAAGAAATTGAAGTTTTAACATTTTTAAAGCTATGCAACGTGTAATAGATGGCTAAACTCTGCTTCAGTCAAACATGTGTCTTTAACCCTCTTGACAATGTGAGTTTCACGTCTTGGGGTTTTATATGCCCACATGATAAATTATTGCTCAGTACATGTATCTAGGCACACACTGGACATTCACAAATGTTTGGAACAAACCCATGAGTCTGGTAACCACTTTAAAATTGTTGATTGCAATGAAAATCTTCCATATGCAAACCCCTTAAAAAGGAAACTTTTAGAAATGCACAAAATTCCACCTTAAGCCACTGGAGCATTGTCAAATGCAAATGGGAAAGACCTGAAGTTGCTATTATTCTAGGTCTCATTCTAATTTTATGAAATCATGTTGTTACATATCAGTATCTTTGATTTAAAAAATCAATAATATATTTAAATCACACAAAACGTTTAAGAACTCACTTCTTCTAAATTGGCAAATGTATGTTCATTTCAAGTTCAATCGCCTCTGACTGGTCATTGAAGAACAATTTACAGATGTAGGCTTTTAATGCATTCAATTTTATGTGCTCACATATCTGAGAGAAACCGAATTGTTGCTTAGCGTGTAGGCAACATGAAATTACCTTCAACTAAACTTATTATGAAAAGCGTTAGTCACTCTACTAACACATGGTTTTGAATTCGTTATTACTTTTAACCAGTGAGAATTAACACTGTCCACCCTGGGGGCAATTTTACTGAACAACGGCCCTTCTGATTTCTGTTCCTTGAAGAATTGCACGCTTTACACACTGTATTAAGGCTTGTTACACTCATTTGGCAGAATGTCGCAAAGAAGGGAACTAATTTGTTTAAGCCCTCGGTAGAAAATAAAATGTAAGTCACTTACCTTGAAATCGGTTAGTCTGTTTACAACCACCTTGAATCGAACAATTTATCCACCATCTTTACTATCAACTTCCACTGAAGCAACTTGGGTTGAGCCTCACTTATCGTAAGCGAAAGTAGTCCAAAAGAATAGTGTAATAAACCATTTTCGCGTATGATAAACTTGCAACTCTTGGCACCACCTCAACGTAATTTGAAAATGGCGGCCTCACCGGTTAGACAGCCATGCGACCGGGCCGCTTTCAAGAGGTCATGTGACTTACAACCGCACGCTTGAAAATTGCAGGCGCGCGTAACCAGTGACCCGTGCACTTAAGAAACAGGACAAAAATAGGGTACAATACCATTGTAAAAAGTGTAATAGAGGGCCATAAATATGGCTGTTTGTACCACGTCATAATATCAACTATAAACGACTCTCTGAGATTCCCGAACTATTCTATCATTCATTTTAAGGTTTAACATAAGGTTTTTTTATGTTTTGATCTGTTTATTTAGGTTTTAAGAGGCGACCTTGCAGTATTTCGTAGCCGTGGTAAAGTTAACGCGTAAAAGTGTCACCGCACCACCATGGTGCCTGAAAGGCTAAAATAGATCTCGCGTTACCATCCTGAATATATCGTTTGAAAATTGCCTATTAGCCGCAATATTTTTATCGAAAAATGATTTTGAGACTGGTAACTGATACTTGGCCGAGGTAATATTTAATTACAAACAAAATTACGGAAATGTGTAGCCGTCTTAGCCATCTCAGTATGGTTTCATCAGACACACAATAAGTTTCACTTTAAACTAACGCGTTTATACGCTTTTGATAGTCACTCTGGTACCAATTCAAAAAAGGCAGTGTTTACCACGGAATTCCTCAGTATCAGGACATAGGACACTTTATTTAACGTGGTAATATACTTAGCCATACGGCTAGTTGACAGATATTCCACGACTAATGTTAAGTTAAAAATTAAGATCAAAATAAATTAAAATATAAAATTGATATTACCGACTAAATACTGTGATGATGATGATATTATTAGATATGATATAAATTAAAATAGTAAAGGGATAACGACAAGGTCCTCTTATTAAAGCAAGCTAAATAAATTAAGACTTCCACTCAAGCTAAATAAATTAAGTCTTGTCTTTTACCACTAATTAATGTATTAAGGTCCTTCTTCTTTTTGGAAACATTAGCAATGCCAATATGTGAAGGTTTCGTCAACAAAAAATTTAAAGGCGCGTAGAAATCGCCGGGCCGTTCTCCTGTTAGAGCAAGGTTCAAGAGATGCTGCGTTTTACCACGAGTTAACATATTCGCCTCTTAGCTTGTTCCTCTCGGAAACCATTTTTTTTCCTGGTATGTAAAGATTTTTTTTTTTAAATTTTTCAATAGCCATTGTTCAAGCGTAATGGGTCTGAATGTTAAGCCCTCCCCGTTAAGCGGCCTTCACACCTCAAACTAATGTTGGCCAACTCTTGACGCATGGCAAACTCAAATTGATGTGTGTGAAAGACTCAACAACATGTTGGCAAACTGCTGGCGATAAATAGAACTTGTCTCTATTCTCACCAACTTTTTCCCAACACGAGTTGGCCAACATTAGTTTGAAGTGTGAAGGCCGCTTTAGAGCGTACAAAAAGCTCACTAACTTACCGGTGGTAAATGGGTGTTAACAACTGATGTTAAAGAAAGAGTTTTTCTTTCAAAAGGACACTCGTTTTATTGACGAACCTCCGTTAGTAACGAATTCATAACGTTCTACAATGCTTGGGCGCTATATAAGTTCATTCTACGCGGAAATTTCTTGCCGTAGGTTAACAAAGATATTCTACTAACCCCGCAACCGGGCCTTGTTTCTCTGGAAAACATTGTTCGTGGTATATGAAGTTCTATTTTTATTATTGTTGTTTATCAATACCAATCGGTGGTGGAGGGGTGTCAAAAACTAAACCTTATTCACTATGGCCTTAACTGCCCTGGTAGATGTCACAGAAAGAATATTTTCTTGAAAACGAAAGTTTTTAGACAGGAAACTTCGTTAGATCCACAACGTGTTGCAATATTTTTTATATCTTTTTTATATTTTTAATATCTATTAATTGTGTCCCCAAATTAGTATGGGATTTTCCCAGGCTATGTGGCCTTGACACATTAATAAAGTTTATCTATCTATCTATCTATCTATCTATCTATCTATCTATCTATCTATCTATCTATCTATCTATCTATCTATCTATCTATCTAATGCTTCGACACTACAAGCTATATTGGGTGCTCAGCTGCTTCGACACAGAATAGCTTGCGGCCGTCCATGTTGTACAGAAACACGCTTTCATTTACGATGGGTTCTAAAGCTTGAAACGACGTACTCCCTGACTTTTTAGTGCGGATAAAACCTAAGGACGCGCTCCAATATAACTACTAGATGATCTCTGGCTTGTAAAAACAAATACGTTGGATTTATAAATTTTTTAAGCCGGACATTTTAAAGAATTGTAGTAAGGGAAGGTAGAAGGTTGAAAAGGATATTCTACTAGCTCTGGCACATGAAAGCCTTCCACGTAAACAGGAAAGAGTTTGTGGAGATTTTCAAAGGGTCGGGTAAATATTCTATGAAATTGCACCAAAATGCAAGCGCGACATGGCCGCTAGTAAATCACAAAAGCTGTCTTTGCAAGGTACTGTATGTGTGACTAGATGACGTCTCCGGGAAAACAACTTTTAACAGATGCTGCGTTTTACTACCAATTAACGAATTCGAGTTTTATTTCTCTCGGAAAACCCTGTTCGTGGAATATGAAGGTTTTTTTTTTCTAATTATTTTCCCCCGGCTATACCAACATAAAAAGCGTATTGACTCTGCCCATATAAAGTCGCCCCGTTAAAGCTTACCGCAAGCTAAAAACTCCGGTGGTGGAGGGGTGTCAAAAATGTAACCTATTTCACCGTGGCCTCCATAGAAAGACTTTTTCCTTCAAAAGGAAAGTTTTGTATACAGGAAACTTCGATAGTTACGCATCTACAACGTGATCCAATGCTCAGATACTACGATCTATATTGGGTGTTGCAGCTGCTTCGACACAGAATAGCTTGGGCCATCCATGTTGCACACAAACACGTTTTCTTTTACGATGGCTTCTAAAACTTAAGGACACGCTCCAATATATCTGGCTTAAAACAACAAATACGTTGGATTTTTAAATTTTTTTAAGCCGGACATTTTAAAGAATGGTAGTAAGGAAAGGTAGAAGGTTGAAAAGGATATTCTACTAGCTCCAGCGCATGAAAGCCTTCCACGTGAACAGGAAAGAGTTCGTGGAGATTTTCAAGGAGTCAAGTAAATATTTCACATAAAATTGAACTAAAATGCAGTCGCGACATGGCCGCTAGTAAATCGTAAAAGCTGTCTTTGCAAGGTACTAAACGTGTGACTAGATGACGTCTACAGGAAAACAACTTTTACCAGATGCTGCGTTTTACGACCAATTAACGTGTTCGGGCCTTGTTTCTCTCGGATAACATTGCTCGTGGTATATGAAGTTTTTTTGATAACTATTTTTCTTCACCACCAATTGTAAAAGCGTATTGCATGACCCTGCAAATAAGGTATACCCGGTAAAGCTTACCGAAAGCTAAGAACTCCGGTGGTGGAGGGGTGTCAAAAAGGTAACCTAACTCACCATGGCCTTAAAATCCTTGGTAGATGTCATAGAAAGAATATTTCCTTGAAAAGGAAAGTTTTGTATGCAGGAAACTTCGATAGTTACGCATCCACAACGTGATGCAATGCTTAGATACTACGATCTATATTGGGTGTCGCATGTCCTAGAACAAGTATTATGGAACAACCAATTCCTTCGCATTGACGGAAAGCCCGTATTCTGCAAGACAATATCTTCTAACGGTATAATATCCATTGGAAGCATATTGACAAAAAATGGAAATCTCAAACCGTGGAATTTTTTTAAAGTAAACGGACTAAATCCCAACGACTATCTTCTACTTATAGGTCTTTATAAATCGCTCCCTTTTGCATGGAAAAAACTCATTAAATATAATGATGAAGCTGATGATCCATCTATCTCTCAAAACACTGCCCTTAAATTCACTCTTAATTTGAAGGAAGATACTCTGAGCCTTGACTCAATTACATCCTCAAAACTGTACTGGAAACAGATAGAGACTATTCAGGTTTATCGCTCTGCACGAGTCAAATACACTACTCGATTTTCTACTTGCAATCTTCATTGGGATTCAATCTATCTGATTCCGCACCTTGTCACCCTAGACACCAAAACAAGAACTTTTCAATATAAAGTGCTTAATTGAATAATCTTTACTAACAAAACACTATACAAAATGAGGTTAGTCGACTCACCTCTTTGCACCATTTGTAAAATTTCAGATGAATCCCTCGAGCATCTATTATGTAGTTGTGAATTTACTATAGCTTTCTGGAAGTCTGTTGTTCTTTGGGTTAAGTCTTTACACATTGACATTGACTCTCTAAACCATTGCGACATCATTTTTGGTCTTATACAAAAGAGGCCTCACTGGCTGCTTTTAAATCATATAATCATTGCTGGCAAACAGATTAGCTATCAAAACCGTCTGAAAAACTATGTACCATTACTGTCTCATCTTATAGCTAAATTAAGGTATACAGAATCTATTGAACGAGCAATAGCTAAAAAGAACAACAGACTTAACATACACGAAGGGAAGTGGAAGCCTTTGCTTAATATTTAATGTATCAAAAAGAAACTGTACCGCGGGAAAAATTTAAATTTAATTAATGTAATGCAATGTGATGTAATGCAATGTAATGAAAAGTGATGTAATGCAATGTATGTAGTGTAACGTATGCAATGTAGTCAGTAATCTCAGTCGATGTGTGTATGTAAAGATGTTAAAATGACAATAAAAAAAGGGAAAAATAGTTACTTAGTAAATTAGTTAAGTTAGTTAGTTAATGGTTAGTCTCATTTAAAGGTTTTAATGATTCTTAGTTTTTTTTTCATTTTTACAGCTTAGTTATTTTATTAGTTAGTTTATTTTTCTCTTTTTCTAGATATTTTTATGTTTTTATCAATTTTATTGGTGATACTTTTAAAATTATTGTAAAGGGCTATTGGATAGCACTAGGAATAGCGCTCTATAAATTCATTATTATTATTATTATTATTATTATTATTATTATTATTATTATTATGTTCATAACCTTTTATTGACTGTAAACGATTTTCATGTATACCAATTATACATAAAGCAATTGTCTTATGAGAATTGGAATGGAGTATCATCGATTGATTTCAAAATGCTTTACCTTCGCCATCTATACTTTGGAGTACCTAGGTAATAGGTTCGCTCAGCCAATGTAAGCATGATTCAACTTCCTGAAATGTTAACAAAACTACAAAGTATGTCCTGATTATATAACTGGAACAAGTCCACAAGCCTGTGCGCTTTAAAGTGCCGATATCTCCGGCGACCAAAGCGAAGCAACAGGCTCGCACTGACGATTTGTTTTTCGATTGATCAACAGCAATGATCATGGATTGAACACACCAGAAGAAAAAGGAGCTTTTCATTTCCTTTTGCTTACGCTTCAATACTTCAGCGCTTGTTTTCAATTGACGCAAACAAGTCTCCCTGGCCTGCTTGCTTTTGTGCTCGTGTTTACCGTAAAAATACGGTTAACATAAAGCAGGGTTTTTTGGCATTTCAACTTATTATTTCTTACCTGCAAATAGCTTTCGAGTATCTTGATGTGGGCACTGTTTGTCGACGCAGAATATTATGCGATAAGCCTCCACTCGCCTGATCAGTCTCGCGTGATGATTTATACACCCGTCATTGTTTTCATAAAAAAACTATATCCCTCCGCGCTTTGTTATCCTTCAAATGATAACTGTGACTAGTGTAATTAGTAGCGGAGCCTGCGGGCAAAGCCCACCAGCGGAGCTCCATTGCTAAGGAAATTTGGTAATGTACAGGAAGGAGCAGGGCGGAAAAAGGTTGGGCGATGAAACGAGCACGTCCCAGCAAAAAGGTGTGATGCAGTGGACTGGGATCAAATTAGGTGCTAGATCAAAATGGTTGCCTCCAAGTAAGTTCCCGAAAAACGCCGACTTTTGGTTATCTTTTCTTTGTCTTATCCGCCTTGATCGATGCTAAAAAACTGCCTAAAAACTGTCTAAAAACGAGCAGAGTAAAGTAAAAAGATGGAAAATGGCGCTCAGATGACGCGTGGCATGACGCGTATTTATAATGCGTGCAGCTCGTGCAAGGTTAATCAGGACACCCTGGTAAATTAATTAAATCAAATCAACATCAACACTGCGCTTCTTCCTCTTTTTCCCCAAAATCTCTCCTATGCTTGTCTGCTTCTTTAGGAACTACAAATAGAATTGTTCCTCAGTTTAGACGGTTTTCTTTGCCATGTTTTTGTGAGATAAAGGGAGGAGAAACCTTCAAACTTAAGTTCACTTTTAATTTTTTTTACATCCAGTTGACAGCGTTGCGACAAATCATCGCCATGGCGCGTTGCAAGGATGCAAAGTTTAAAGTTGCAAAACGCCACTATCTCCAAATATCTCCAGCTAATTTTTTATTGTGTTATGTAAAATTTATCGACCTACAAAATATGTAAGATTTAGGGTGGAGTAATTTGGAGCTTTTGTAAAAGAGACGATGAAAGACAATCACGTCGCGTTTTGCGGCAAGAGCAAGCATTCGACACCCTCAAATTGAGCTCATTTTTAGCCAACTTACGGTGAAGAAGATTGACTAATATGCACGCAGACATAAACATTTTAAGCTGTGAGCCAGGACTGTGAAAAAACATTTTAATCATAGTGCACGGCTGGCTGAAAAATACAGAAAGAAAATGAGATTTCTGGTTTGTTGAAAGGTAAATTTTGCCGGCTACCAAACGCACCGGAAGCGCGGGAAGAGCGCTCGTGCCAGTTCTTCTCCGCATCACACATCGCTTGAAGAGCGGACTGCTCGTTTCATCGCCCAACCTTTTCCCGCCCTGGGAGGGAGTGATGAACTCGCCGCTCGGCTGGTTCGAGGTGTCTGGCCATCGTGACGTCACGACGTGAAAAGGGCGCGAGTTTGCCGAGTCTTCAAAAATGGCGCTGGTAAACTGATGTTAGAGTTCGGGTTACAAACGTATTTTTTGTGCTATTAAGCTTTCAGCTAAGCTTGTTTTCTTGGGTAATGGAATTTTAGTCATCCTTGTTTTCGATATAGGTAAGTGGCTCTTTGTCTTAACGTTAAAATCACACTTAAATAATGTTTTAAGAGTCATGTTTACTCTCCGCGATCGAAGAATTATGCGGGAAAATTGTTATTGTCCGCGTCCGAAAAATTGTGTTTATTTCAGTTATATACCACAGGGAAACTTGAAACTTGGCTACGGACTAGCCTATAGTTTAACAAAAGTACCCAAGTTAAAACAAGTGGTATAGTATTTACCTAAAAAATGATCAGTCTGTTTGTTTAGCTGAGTATAATAGAAGGCGAACCTAGAAGAGTATGTTTAGCACTTAAACGTTAACTTTTCTTACAGTATTTGCTTACATCTTCTGTATAAGGGAAGAATAGTGATATTTAATTGCTAGGGAAAGAGTAATCGAACTTAATAAATTTTTGCCTCCTCATTTAACCCGTGTAAACTACACTTTTGCAGAACAACATAAAAATCTGAATCAGTTCGCAAATTATGCGGACGTCGGAGGAAACAAGTTTTCGCTGATCTGGTTCTGTCCTTTCTTTATGAAAACTAATAGATATATTTGAGTACCATCTGGATCAGTGATTCAGTGATTTATTCTCAATGCCTCCAGTTTCCTCTAGATTTGCTGTCGAGATTGCACAATGTTTTAGAAAGAGTCTGACCGTCCACTTGATCCACAACTGACGATCAAGATGACCGTTTCTCAAATAAATTGAATTGGTCCTGTCATTTGATTTTCAAAGATTAATTAATTTTAAAACAGTCAAATTGAGGACCATTCTAGTAAAGAGAGAGCCTTGTTAAGCCCTTAACATCAGTAACCTGAGAAAGTTGGCGGTTTTGAAAGACTGTGTTTTTTATAATTATTCAATAAGAGTACAATCAGTCATCAGCACAAAATTGGCCAGAAAGCCGGCGCGTCAGCTGTTTTTCTTCGCCGCGAGCAAATGTTGTCGTCTTTGTCGTTTTTTACTGGATAGTTTAGCAAAGTAAGGAATTGCTGTGGCCTATTATTAACTTTGAAGCAAGCACATGAATTAACAGTAAACGTTTCTTTGCATTGGAGTATTCTCCACATTTTTATGATGTTTAAAGCCACTGATTATTTTAATGAAATTGTTGCGAAAATTTACGTCCTAAAATTGGAAAGAGTTTATACATATAAAAGTTATGTTTTTGTCTCCAAGCGACACATCTTAGGGTTTGTGAGATACAGCTTCTGAAAGGTGATCTTGATCACGATTTCAATCGATCGACCAAAGCGTTCGTGAAATTTTTTGAGTGTTATCGCCAATTTGTTATTTTGTTTTGAGGACAAAATTGCATTAAAAATACTTTTTATGTTATAGCATGCAGCATACCTTTTGTTCTTTCATCGTTTTGATCTGTTCTTTTTGAGAAACTGGACGGTAAACATTTGCAAGGAAGCCATTTGTTAACTTTCCTTTGAATTTCCTGGACTGACTTATTTGTGACGTCACGATGGCCCGACACCTCGGATTTTCGTTCGCCAATACCGGCACTAGTGCCCAGGCCTAAGTTCATCACTCCCTCCTGGTAATGTATCGATGCGAAAAATTTTGGTTGTGACGTCAGCGTACGTCCGTCCATCCGTCCGTCCGTCCGTCCGTACAGACTCTGGGGGAGGGGGAGGGAAGTCCCAAGGCAACCCGACCGGGAGTGGAGAATGCCATCTTTTCTTGGCGGGATATTGCGCGGTGCTTTTGGGCAACCGGCGTTTTTTCTTGGCGGGAAATCGCATGACCATCGTCGCTTTTGAAAAAGAGGTTTCTTTAAAAAGCTTAAGTTTATTTAGCAAAACGATTGTTCGACGGTACTGTAGTTTTAAACTTGAGAAAAAAAACATTTAATACCTATAAATGGAAAGAAAAAGTTCAAAAGAATACTGCTAGTAGGCGAAAACTTCAAGTTACGAAAGGCTGCCTTCAAAGGACCTCATCGCTTTGTTTTCTTCACAGCGGAGAGCTTGCCTTGTTCTGAAACACAACCGAGTAAGTGAAGTTTTTAAAGGGTTTAAGGTGCATGATTTTGAGTATTTATTACGGTCAAAGAAATTACATTTTGAAATTGAATTTATGTCTTTAGAAATGTGTCATTTACTTTTGACTTCAAAAAATTATTAGAAAACGAGCTCAGATTTGTGACCAATGTAGTCTTAGAATATTTTGTCATGCTGGAAGTGTAATGCGAATTGCATTTAAGTATTTTGTGTTTATTATTTTGTATTTGTTTATTCATTACAGTAGGTCAAAGCACAGTCGCAAGGCAACTGCACAAGCATCACTTACGGCGAATAATTGCTTTGAATTTTAACTGTCGGATCGGTTTGTGCAATTGTCGATTTTCTTGTCCTAGAACTTTTCAATAGTAAGCGAAGCAGTTGTCGGTTTAAGACTATTTTATCCGAAAAGCTTCCGAAAAACAAGTTGTTTTGCGTTCCTCAAAGCGCCTAACTTTAAATGGGCTTACTTCGCATCCGCAAAACTTATGCCATAATTTAAAGCGTGTTTGGTGTTTGCTCGTTTTCAATCTTGATGGTATAAATTTTGACCAGACTAATAGGGGCAGTTCATGTTATTTGTTAACTGAACATCCGAACGCGATGAAGATAACCCATTTACTTCAGAATAAGTTTTATTTTGTTGTTGTACATGAGCGCCGTTTCAAGTTCATTCAAGCCAACAGCCAATAATCCAAGGTGATTTGACAAGCCTTGACAGTTAATGACAGGATATGGAAACATTTAAAAAAACAAGCAAGACTGCTCCTGAGTAAAATATGTGTTCAGTTTGATGCCCGAAAAAAAAAATTAAGCTGCGCTCAGCCTCTAGAATGACCTTTCGAGCTTGGTTTCACAGAACAGATCCTCAAAATATTGGAGGACAATTCGGAACACTTTGGGGCTTTTTGAGAAACACTTTTCGAAAGGGAACGAGCCAAAGAAAGCCCCGAAATATATTTCAGAGCGAAAAGTTTCAGGACTATTTTTGAGAAACGAGCACCAGTTTATTCCTTGGAGGCTCCGCTTTTAGGCATGGCTAAATCTATATATTATTTCACGCTTGATTTTGGGAATTAACTGATTTGGAAAACATCTATAAGAGACCCTCAAGGAGGAAAAAAGGGATAAAACGGAAGCATTCCTATTGTAAGTTTTATGTTTACGTTGGTTGGCTTTCTTAATATTACATTATTCTTATAAATGCAATGTTCTTTTATGTTTTTGTCATTATTGATATTTTTCCCACCTATTTTATTGTCATCATACCGTGGTAACTGTACGGTCTTTGGAATTTCAACCCAAATTACAATTCCGATTTTCTTGTCGTATAATATCCACAACCACGTATGGAGAAATCGGTAATGTTCCGATGGGAAATCAATTGGAACTGTACTTTTTGGTGGGCATTTTTGGGCAAAAAAGGATTCCCTTTCTTCAGATGTATTGCTCTTTTCTGGTTTTTAACGGAATTATCTGATCACTGCACTAGTTATGTCGTCGCACTAGTACATGCTTCTTCTAAGTTTGCAGCTCGTTAAGAAGGAGACTATAGCTAGGGAACGACATCCTAGGAAAGACATCCTAAGCACATAAGCACAAGCACAAACATTTTTCAATCAATATTTTTTGTTTTAGTTTATGAAAAACGGCTTGGACGCGGCCTCACGGAATTTCCATGAAATCAGGCGATATCAATAAATCCAATGAAAATTAGGTGTGATGGGGGGGGGGGGGGGGGGATCCAAGAGCTGTAGGGAGGTGAAACAACAGCTCCCATTTTCCACTCATAGATTAATCCTTTATGCATACGATCATAGGTCGCACGTTACACACTTCTTACCCCTGAATAATGAGCGTTTGCTTAGAGAACTAATCGTTTAAAGTGTCAATTAATACTCAAGCCGCATTAATACATTTCTTCTATGCGAGATTATACAAGAAGAACAAAACAGCAACTTTATTATATCACAAAGTAGGTAAATTGATACAAGAATATTTCCACCCGCAAGTAAAAACTAATCGAGGCGGGGGATGAAGAAAAAAAAGACATAACAATTATCATACAAAACTATCATGCAACACTAGCTGTAATAAGTAAGGTAACTTTAATATTTTATGTTATGGAAGCAGTCTTAAGATTAATGAATGTAAATATGTGTGTATACGCTAAAAAGCTGTATCACAAGAATTGTTTATTACTGCTCAAGACCTGACATTGATCATCAACTCAACTAAGGGCTTAACTTTCGTTTGTTTGTTTGTTTGTTTGTTTTTTCGGTTAGCATACCTATTGTGAAGCTAATTAACTATCTCATAAGTTTACTTATAACTACATTTTTCTCTCGCACATAATTGGTTTAATGCTTCAAAATTGGGCCATAATATCACAGAAAATATCCTAGTTATTAGGTTCAGTCCCGGGGTTTCCGTTCTTGCCTAAAACACCTTTCAATCTACAAACGAAAACAGACCATCTATCATATACGTTTTACAGCATAGTAGATCAGAATAAGCCTGATGAATGTTATGTCACCGGTTCACAATCCACACTCAAGCCTCGTTTTTACGAAATTCCTTACAAGCCTTTGCCAACTGGATACTGTTTTTGTGCGAATATTCTTTTCAACTGCGCAGCTTGGGAAATCGTTGATTAATCACCTGTTTAATAACTTCAGAGGTTTACAGTTTGAAAGCGAGGCTTGGGGGTGAAGACAGTCTGACGCAAACATACATAAAAGCTATATCAAATTTCTGTTCCTTAAGACCTACCGCTGCCAAATGCAGGCTATTGGGCTTTTACTCTTGTTCAGGAGTTGATACTTAATTCTAAAAAAATATATTCCCCATGTGTTAATGCATCTTGTAATCCGTATGTTAGACAAACTAAATACGTCAAAAAGAAACTCACACTCAAGAAACGATATACTGAATTTACACCTCGTCTTTAACTCGAATTGGAGTTCAGCCGAGAGTCTGCCAAAGTATAAGATCCAAACCGTCTTATAACCATCTCGTGGATTTTTTAGCCTTGTTTATGGCTTAAGAGTGACCTTCCGTCTGACGCTTAGGCCGGCGTATCCCAACGTAATCCACCTGTCGACTAAAATTTAATGGCTGATAATGAGGTTCCTCATTGATCGCCTGATAAATTTCCTCCTCGGTAAGATTAACGCCACTGAAAGGAGCAACCTGGTCAGGCTGTACGTCAGTGACCGTGTCATAAGTAGCCTGGCCTCCTGCTGTTGGTTTTTGACCAGTATTCCTTCCTGAACCGCCCAACTCCCTATCCCCCGAAAGCTCAAACACGTTGGAATAACTGGCTTCTACTGCTAGGTTGTTGTTGGCGGCCATCTCCATAACTACCCCCGGGGTGCAATCCTGCGGATTCTTTGTCTTAGTACCTGCAAAACAAAATCGTTATTTAAGTAATGAATGATTGATTAAGAGACTGGTAATTGTTATTAATTAATTAATTTCTTTCTTTCTTTCTTTCTTTCTTTCTTTCTTTCTTTATTTATTTATCTTTCATTTGTTTTAGAGAGACTACCGATACGCCAAGGTTTATCTAATTGCTTAGGTACTGACGTGTTACCATAGAAATGAAGGAACAGAACGGAAAATAAGAGGCTCACTATACACGCGATGAACATGCGCAAACGACATAATAGACTCCTTTGTCTGATTGGTTAAACGTGTTACTACTACCCAGATTCCTGTAACGTGGGAGCCATTGTGAAAGATAAACAGAGATGGCGGCCGAAAGGTCGATTTGTAGTTAATTTTCCTTGATCGCTAGTTTTCGAGATGTACGTCAATATAGCAATTTCAGGCATTGCCCTACTTTCGCAGGTGGTATTCTAAAAGCGGGAAAAATATTTTTTGTACGAGTTTTCTTCCAAGAAGAAAGCTTTTCCCTAACATTTCAACGATTAAAATATCACTACTGGTTAAAAAAAAACAGCCCGTAAAAAAAGTGTTGTGTTTTCTATTAACTGCGTCCACAGAGTCGTTAGTTTCGTACAAAGGTACTTACGGTGAATTTCTCTCTATTTTTGTAAATGGTGGACAATCCCGTGCTAGTTTTATCACAACTTTTCCCGTTTTTTTGACCTACACATCTTTGTTTTAGGCTGAAGTTATAATTTAACAACACCTGATCTGAAGGGCCTTTTTATGAAGGCGAGTTTTGATGCCGCTTTAACATCCCTTTTTACGATACTTTTAGCGTGAGTTAAGATCGCCTGTGTAAACCATTGGCGATTTCAGAGCGATTATTGCGATTTTGTCGCGATTGGAGCAGATCGTATACGATGTGTAAAAACAAATCTGTTTATACTCACATTGTACCAGCCAAGCCTATGAAGGGTTTAAGGCTTTTAAATATTCTAGCTAGTTCTGTTGCAGATGCGCATGTATGTCCAGCATTGATCAAGATTCAAATGGATTGTGGGAACGACTCAAAGCAAGATTGGGTAAATGCGTATGAAGCATTAACGCTAATGATAAAATAAAAAAAGCGGTCTCTTTGTTCAAGAAAATGCTTAGGAGATTGTTTGTGTCCCGAAGATGTTGTTTTTTCTTTGTCCTTCTCTTCAATTAGTTTATCAAATGGCTGTAATGCGAAGAGAGGAAGGCTAACGAAAATTCCATTTTGCGAAGTCATTTATTATAACGTTATAGAAAACAAACTATCTAGCCGCGTCAACAGACGTCGATAACTTTCCCAAACCAGGTTTCAAAATATCTTATCAAACATAGTCCCTTAAAATGTCATTCAATACTTACCCTTGTGGTAACATCGACGCCAAATTATAAACGCGCCAGCCAAGATTAGTAAAACTACTAAAACTACTACAACCGAAACAATGATAGCTGTTGGAAGCTTTGCTTTGGTTGTAAGTTGAAAGAATCCCTCATTTTCATAATAACCATCTTCATCAAAAGACCGCTGAAAGACAGCATATCGGGTATTAGCCTTAAGCTTCCCGTTCAGGTAACTGGCGAAGGCTAAAAGAAAAAAAAACGGCACGGGATTTAATAGCAATTGTGCTAAGCTTGAGCCGTTAGTATGCAATTAAAACATTAAAGCAAAAGTATAGGGTGAAAACCATAACCGTGAACGAAGCAACGCAAAGATGTTCTGGAAAGCGTGAAAAGTTGTCGCCATTCTCAGACATTATGATAACATTACGATAACACAGTATTCCTTAATTTAGTCTGTAAATTTTCTGGGAATGAAGATTTCTTGAATAACAAGATACGAAACTGGCAGCAAACATGCAACTGCCATCTTTCCAGGGTTCCAGTGTGTCGTTTACACTTTTCATCCAACATGGTTTTTTCAGGCAGGTGTATTTGTACTTATGGCGATGGAACGCTTGCTTTAATTGAGACAGTCATCACCTCAAGTTCACGTCAAGTTATCCTTTTGCTTTAGCGTTCGAAAAAATATGAGGAACTTTTGCGAAATGTATTTCCCATATGAAATTTCAAGGAACCTTCATATCTCAGCTTGAAAGCAATTGTTGTGGTAGTCTCTGGTTCGAGTTCACTGAACAAACTTTGAAAGTTTTCCGAAAGTTGCTTAATTGTTGTCGCATTTTTGTCGCCCAACTACAAGAACCTGATAAAAAGGAAGCGTGAACCCTGAAAGCGATCTTAGAGTTCGCATAGTAGCATAGTAACCAGCGTAAAACACAGCTTACAACTCTAAAATGAACTCTCGTCAATAAACTAAACTTAAAATTTGTGTTCAGTTATCAACCTACATGACACATCTCGGCGCTTCCTTTTATCATCGGATATAGCAGATCTTGAGTAGAACTTCCCATCTCCTACAGTAAAGGTTGTTCTTGAATCATCCTTTTTAAACTCAGCTGTAATATAAGGCTCGCCTTCTACTTGGTCCTCGTACTTTCGCCTAATCGTTTGATATTTTCTATCTGCTGGATTACCCGGATCTTTTTCTTTTCCTAATGGTGTGACAATCATTTGGAAATACCTACAAGCAGGATATAAAGAATCATTTCAATAAAAAGCCCCTCTGACGTTAAAGTCCCCAAAATCGTTTCAAAGACAGAAACGAGGTCTGCACATTTCAGTTAGTATGGCATTTTTACACAATTTCGCATTTGGTTGAAACTTTTGTTAATAAAATGAATAAACCATTTTCGAATCTAAAGTTGAAAGCCAAAACATAAACAACTCTTCGGGTGGTTATTGGAATAAATTCAGTGTCAAGGATCAATCAATTTCCCAGACAAAGGAGGAAAAATAAGGTGAGGTTATGCAAAAATGTATTCTGACCCTCCCCAAGCAACGCTTTATGGGCTTTGCAGAAAGTTTGATGGTACCTATATACACAAATTGAAGGAAGACAAAGCAGATTTAAGGTGTGTTTTGTCCAAGGAGTTCGTACTGCAGAGAGAAGGACTTGAAGGCCAAAACCCAAAGCCTTCATAGCTAGATCAACACACAGACAACCCCCCACCCCATCTTCACTGAACATAGACAGAGTCCCACTTCTCAACACCCTAATTTATCTACATCAATGGCAAAAACACAAGCATGAAAATTCTAGCTCGCGACGACTGTTGAAGAAGCACTTGTTTGTTACTCACCTTACTTGATTCCCATTTTTTAAAGTTTGTTTGTTTACAAACTGGACCACTACTTCCGTTTCACCAATGTTGTCTTCCGACAGTTGTAAAAACGTAACTGGACCTGTAGAAACAAACATACTGCTAAGAAAATTAATCCACTGATATTTTGCTTTATTCCTTTAGATGTGAAGAAATTTCAATGTTCATCGACATTAAGATCAGCCAGGTTGTCACAAAATCACTTTAAAAATGTCGCGCACTTATGTCTATTGCACCTATTGCAATGTTATGGCTAGAATTCAATGGGAATCACGTTAGAACATATAGAGCGGTTTTCAAATGAGTGTCGTAACACCAAAACCAAAGTAATTACTCTAACTAATCATAATAGGAACAAAAAACAAAACGAACCAATAAGAAATTGAAGCAAATACAAGTAATTAGCGTCAAGCACCGGAAAACGCGTGCGAACAAGTCACGATTGGTTTTGATTTTCCTTCTTATTGGTTAAGAACGTGGCACGAGCTTTTTTAGCCAATCAGAGAGCAAAGTAAAGCAAAACCAAGCGTGCAAGCACAACATTACTTTCGACACTCATTTGAAAACTGCTTTATCTGCCATACTCATCGTTTACGTGTATAATAGCCGGTTACAGTTGGGATCTTACTTTCTTGCCGGTTTGTTCTAACAAATATAGGCTCGCTGTACTTCCCATCACCCTTGACAGTAGACGCTAAAACACTAATGCGGTAAAAAGTTTCCTTTTTCAGTCCAGCCAGGTTCGCCCACTTTGTAGAGAAGTCAACGGTCTTCCTATTGATTGGTAAATTCACATTATCTCCACTAATCGCCTGGTACCTGACGGTGTAGCTTACTATGATGCCGTTTCTGTCTGTAGCTGGAACTTCATTCCACGTGACCAAGATACTGTTGAAAGTTGTGTCGATCGATTGTAGATTAAGAGGAGATGCACTAGGTCCTAAGGGAGAAAAGGTTGAAAAAACTGGATTGAATGGAAGTAAAATTCAATTTTAATTATTCTCACATTTAATTTGCTAATCTTTGTGTCATAAGGTAAAGAACTACGTATCCTGGCGTGAATCGGAGTACGATCATCCAACTCTCATAGGATTGCGCTGTCAGTCAGTGCTGTGGTTAAACCTGACTATTTGTTTTTTATTTTAACCAATGTGTTCTGTATGGGATGTTCTTTGTTGGTCAGATTACTCTTTCAACGCATGCCCCTACTGCAGGAAAAATATTACTCCTATAGTAGGAAAACACTGTAACTGTTCGAGAAAATCTGAGATGACGTACAACTGTCAATACTGTCGCAAAATCGCAACTGACTGTTTGAATTCCCCCACAAAATAATTTTCCTATGCCTTTAACTTACTGTCTTGCTCTGTAATAACAATGATAAGCGCACTGATTCTTCCATATCCCTTTATCGTAGAGGCAAACGCTGTGATGCTGTAGTTGGTGTATTCATTCAGACTCGTCAATGTTACTTGAGTTGTTGGAGCACTCACTACCTTGGTTTGTGGACTGCCATCTGGTAACGCCTTATAGGTAACTGTGTAACTCAGTATAACACCATTTTGATCAGCTGCTGGAACATTGCTCCATTGAACAAAAATACTGGTAGAGCTTGTGCTTTGTCCCTGCACATTGAATGGGGGAGCATTTGGTTCTGTAAAGTTCAAAAAGTCAGGAGATTAGTGTCCATAACTTTTATTTAAAAAAAATTAAAAACATTGGTAGATATCTAGCATCTACGGGGCATCGTTAGGTGTTGAAATATGGGATCCCTTCAGGGGGGTTCCCAATTGGACATTGATTGGCATCAATGTAGGGGTAAAACGGAGTGTGTGTATTGAGGTGGTTGTTGTGAGTAGTAAAATAAACATACAAATCTATTAAGGTTATATGTTAATTGAGGGAGCGACCTTTTCAAAACAATACCTTGCCAGCTCAATACAAAAGAAATATAAAAAAATTAAATTTAACAGGAGGTTGGTGTTAGACGAGCTATATAAGAATAATAGACCAGTCATAATATTCAGAGGTAATGGTTAAGGACCTGTGGGTTTAGTTTGTGTGGGTGAGATCTGCTAGATACGTGGTAGTTTGTGTGAACTTTGGCTTATTGTGTAGTGTATGAAGTCTTCGTTGTGGACTGCCATCTGGTAACGCCTTGTAGGTAACTGTGTAACTCAGTATAACACCATTTTGATCAGCTGCTGGAACATTGCTCCATTGAGCTAGAATACTGGTAGAGCTTCTGTTGTGTCCCTGGACGTGAAATGGGGAAGCGTTTGTTTCTGTCACGAGGCAATAAATTACGAAAGATTATAGCACAATGAAGACTTAGTCTCCTCATTAGTATTCAAAGTATACAGATTTTAAAAGGCGAATCATAAAAAACGTTTCCAGGAGTAGGAAAGTTAAATATTTAATAGAGTCGTACATGAGAGCAGTACCGATCGAAGGTGGCTTTGAGTTCCTGTAAGGCACGATTGAGCAATATATTTGTTTAAGTGTTATATAGCCTGAAAATCCCTGAATTATGAATGTTCCAAGCTTATCAAAAGACATTTTTTATAAACGAAGTATTTTTTATCATTGCGTTCGCTCGGATTTTCTGCTCCTATAAGTTCATGTTATTAAAATACCCTTCTTTTTTAAGATCACAGTAATTCAGAACATACAAAAACGTACTGTCTTCATCCGTTATGACAATGACAGGTTCGCTCACGTTTCCATCTCCCCTTACAGTGGAGGCAAACACTGTGATGCTGTAGTTGGTGTACTCATTCAGACCCGTCAATGTTACGTGAGTTGTTGGAGCACTCACTACCTCAGTTTGTGGACTGCCATCTGGCAACGCCTTGTAGGTAACTGTGTAACTCAGTATAACACCATTTTGATCAGCTGCTGGAACATTGCTCCATTGAACAAAAATATTGGTAGAGCTTGTGCTGTGTCCCTGGACATTAGATGGGGGAGCGTTTGGTCCTGAAAAAGCCACGACAACATAAATGGAAAAATCACATTGTTATTACATTACAACATACGTATCTTAGTTCCTAAATACTTAAATAACTTAATCTTAAATATCTTACTGAATATTTTGTTGGGAACAATAGTATCCTCTATTGTATCCGCTCAGTTGTTAGAGCGTCCGACCAGTGTACCGAAGGTCATGGGTTCGATTCCCGTTGGACACTCAGATTTTGTCTTTGTTCCACGCTCGCGACATGTTTGATATTCCACCTTTTCTTAATAGTATCCACCCTTACAATACTAGAAGGAGAAACGACATCCATCTCCCTAAGCCTAAAATAACTCTTGGGGAAAGAACTTCCAGATATTCTTGAACATGGTTGTTTAACTCTCTCCCGCCAAATATCAGGGAAACCACCTCATTATCATCTTTCAAGGGCCTTGTAAGAAAGCATGATTTTTTTTGCTTAAGTATAGTGACGATTTTATTGTAACCTTTTTCTTTAGCTTTTATATTGGTGTACAGAGGATATCCAATTTGTATTTTAATGCTCATATGCGTTTTTCTTAATTGTAATACTTAAGTTTTAATTGTAATATGTGGCTTTTATTCATGCATACGGGGCCACTCTGTACACCAGCGTTTAAGCTGAATGGTTCACTCTGTTTAAATACATTTCGTCCTTTGTACTGAGGAAGAACAAAGACAAGTAATAGACTTTCCGAACTTATTTCGGTCAGGTTGTTTTTCTTAGTAACTGTGACTGGAATATTTT
Source organism: Siderastrea siderea (assembly GCA_964030785.1). NCBI lineage: Eukaryota > Metazoa > Cnidaria > Anthozoa > Scleractinia > Rhizangiidae > Siderastrea > Siderastrea siderea. The sequence goes on from OZ034974.1 coordinate 44,890,943, forward strand.
TAAAAATAAAAATTGTAGTTAATGGGGGTGATTAGAAGATTGGCATTTTCATTTAAGTTCGGCATTGAAGCAGACGAGCTTGTTAATTCATGGAGCATTGCAAAATAGCAATAAGCAGTTCTCGCTCTGTCACCGGGACAAGGATTCTCTCAAAGATGTTCCGGGTTTTGGGGGTGTTCCGGGGTGTTCCAGTGTTCCGTGTTCCGGTGTTCCTGGAAATACTACATGTCTGTTTTAGCAAAGACAACAAAAGTTTCAAAACAGTTTCATTAATGGAAAGAAAAAGATTTCAAAAGAATACTCAGTTGTGTTTTTGGTGGAAGGCGAAAAGTTCAAGTTACTAATTTGTCTTCTAGGACTTCATCTTTGTTGTCCATTTTGCTGCGAACTCGGTCGGCAAAACGTTTGAGTTCGCAGCATTTCGCAGCGGTTCCGACGCCACATATAACAGAGGTAGCGCCTTCTGGGTTTTTCTGTCCACAACCATGCTCCGAACACATTTTCCCAGGAAAAACACCAGTATTTTCATGTCGATAGGCGTCTTGCCACGGAAAAGGAAATAAGTAGTAAAACTAACCTCTACAATTAGTGTCTGCGTCGGTGGCCTAGTGGAATAATGCTGCCTGTGACGTCGGCGAGTCAGCTTCGATACTCATCGGGGGCATGATTTTTTTTTATATATAACGACTTGAATGAGAGTATTTTCACAAACCATCAAAAAACAAAAAATGTGGAGCTCCGCTTTCAGGCTTGGCTAAATCTGTATGTTACTGAACAATTAGTTGGTGACGAATTAGCGCTCATGCACGTTCAAAAACATATACAAGCTCGTGTGATTGCTTACTTTACTATTACAATGTTGACTACAGCCATGATATTAGAGACATACCTGACTCAAGCTTGATAGCTGCGTAAGACGCGTTAAATCCTGAGTACTGATTGGTGAGAGATCTGAATATCACTTGAATGGAATTCACCACAGAGTACACCGGAGAAGGAAGGTACCGACCATGTAGCTGGAGTGGCTGATTCCATCCATTATCAGAAGCAACTTTTGTGATGTTAACGTAGGCTCCACTCCTCGTGCCCAAATCGAAGTGATGGAAGGTGAGCTTGATGATATGTGCACTGGGAACTGTGATATTCCAGATACATCTGATGTACTGAGGGAAGTAGTTTGGAAAATTTGGGCTGGAAAAAAATCCACTCGTACCAGTGACAAATTCTCCAGATGTACACGCTACAAAAACAAAAACAGATGCCAACACGAGAGTTTATTATATGCAACAATCAATGTGTGTAAGTACCCCTAGCACGAGATTTAATGAAGTTTTGCTTGTCATGATTTCTGTCACAAGTAGCGACTCCAGAACAAGGGAAGTAAAGGTATGTATCAATCGGAGCTCTCGCCGAATGTGCCAATAATGTACAGAGGGCACGATACGACATAACTATGATACAAGAAAAAAATTAAAAAAAAAAAGAATCGAAGAACGAGCTGGCTGTTTGAGTATCCGTTAATCTTACATGACCATGATAGCAGAGATTAAGTGCCGCTACAATTTAAACTCAAAATTGTATTTGCAACTGCAAGTGTTTGGTAAGTAATATATCAAACACGAGAAAGAGTGTTTCATCAGGATACCCAAACACCGAGAAGTGGATTGAAAAAACGAGGCGCAGCAACCGAGTTCGAGGAGTTTGGATACCTGATGAAACACTCTTTCGAGTTTTTGATATGGCTTCTCAAACCATTCATAATTCTTGGAGAAATTCAAAGCAAAAGTTTGCAAAATTAAGATCCCTGTATCCAACCCACCGTCACGGTAGTGATTCCTTTGTTTTATCTTTATGAATTATTAATAAGTTTGAGAAGTATATCTACAGCTATAAAACATAACAAGAATTCTTGTTATAACTTGCCAGGGATTACGCCGGTGTGGTTCACTTGAGTGTAAGTGGCCCTAAATCCGTTGTGCTGGTAACTATTATTACCATTGGAGACAAACATCACCTTCAGGATTTGACCGAACGAATAGTATACTAAAGGGTAATTGTAACCACATTTTCTTCCACTTGACACACCATCCGAAGATAAGCCATGTTGAATTTCCAGATAATCACACGAGCAAGCTTCGCAATAGTCAATGTGCACGTATTCAATGTCAAGTACGATGCGTTTTCCTTTACTCGCTATGATTTGCCAGCTGCATGCCTGGTTGTCTGGATAATATCTGGGGTAGAAAGGACTGGTGATGACTCCTGATGTTTCATTCAGGGTCATCAGATTTGGACAAACTGCAAGACAAAACAAGACAATCAAAGCAAGTAAAGAAAATTCACCCGCAGGATCCATAACCTGTGGAAGGATTCAGTTAACTCCCAACTTCCTTTAATTTCAACTGCTTAAGTTGAAACACCTTCACTGCGATGATCTTCATATAATTCTATCTTTATCCGCAGTTCTACGGGATAAATACGAACTCTCAATTGACCAGCTCCGGGTTGGCTTGATAGCTCAGTTGGTTAGAGCGCTGAACCGGTATCGCAGAGGTCATGGGTTCGATTCCCGTTCATGCCTGAATTTTTTCAGGATTCTTGTTTTCAACTGCTTAAGTTAAAACACCTTCACTGCGATGATCTTCATATAATTCTGATTATTTTTTGTTGATATAATACTGCCAAATTCTCAAGTATCCTTTCTTTGCTTCTAGGTTTTTGACGAGAATTCAGATTCGTGAACCGAACTCCATTCTGATATATATTATATATATATATATAAATATTTTTTTTTTGGATTGGACCTTCGCATACAGAAAATATATAAAAGTAAGGGAATAATGAGTAAGGGCAAGCTAGGAAAGCTAGTTTAACGAGAGATAAAGTTTACTAAGTTTAGTTATCTCAGCTGACAAAGAAGGAAAGAAAAGCGATGAGAATATTGCAAATGAACTTGTATTACTTTTAATAGTCCCTTTTTTCGTTAGTTGAGGACAACCCTGACAATATTACAGCTTTACAGAAATTCACATTAATTTACAATACTACAACCTTTCACATTGTTACAATAATCTTACGATATACAAGATATGGACAGGATTGGGGAGAAAACAAAGAGTGTAAACAAGTAAACTAATAACATAACTGATAAAACACACACGACACGTTGATAGCTGATAAGATATTGAACTACCACGTCGTTATTGTCCATTTCCTGTAAAATTGATCTAAATTGTTGTTTTCGGCCCAAATGTATTTTACTGTTTGATTTGGGAAGAACTTTCCTTCTCCTGCATTCCGAGAGATACAGTTTACCGACAAGTAGCAGATAATTCAGTAGGGCACATTGCGAGGTTATATGTAATACCAAACGAAACCTTTCACAGGCTGCCTTGATTACGATGTCTTGTTAAGGAAAAGAAATAGGATTCAAAATCAGTCCGGAACTGTTTGGAATAAGGACAATGAAACATAAGGTGGTGTAGAGTTTCAGGTTCAGGTTTCTCTCTACAGAAAGACCACTTTTCACCTTCAATGAAACCAATCTTGTATGGTTTGGTGTTAGTAAAGAGAATGGCGTTTAGAACTTTGCATTGAAAGGCTTTTAACCCTATTTAGCCTGAGCGGGGGCGGGGCACATTGTGCCCGCGCTTACTTTAACGAATTACAACTTTTTTAAAAACGGCTTGACAAATGCATATGATCACCAAATCTCTTGACTTTTCCTGTCAGAGAAAATTTTCCTGTGTCAATGACGTGACTATAATTTTGACGTTTCCAGAGCAACCGTTGCTCAGGAGGGTGTTTTGACTATTTTCTGTGTTTTTTCGGTCTTTTTTCAGTTTTTTTCCTTCGTTTGTTAGAAGAAGAGAATCCTTTACTTTCGTGTGCTTGTTTTGATTAAGTATGTTTCTTAGAACAGATTCATATATTTTTCGATGTCATCATTGGCAGCTGTATGACTGCAGGCTCGGGATTAAAGATGGCGGTCTCAAAATTCAAACTGGCTGGTTTGTGTCGTCATTATGACGTCATGTCAGTCCATAACGGACACGTCTTA